>CAUYUJ010015827.1:36337-133837 GCA_963575745.1 Prorocentrum cordatum
AACAACATCGGGCTGCCAAAATAAAATGTCAAAGGCTGTGCGTAGTTATGCACGCGCTGACTGGAAAGCTGTGCCAAGACGGCCTTCCGGCGCAAACCACAACAAAAAAAAAAAAACTGATATATGTCAAAAATATGCGCGTAAACATATAACCAAGACAAAAGAAAAAATGCCCGGAAACGGTCAAGAGGCAACAAAAGACTAGCGCGCGTTATGCAATGCAAAATAAAGCGCCATATATAATACTACAAGCTCCACGACAAATGGAAAAACAGCGAACGCAGCAAACCTGAAATCGCCAACAACATTCGTGCACAAACTCTGATACTACATCACAAATGACACACTTGCAATTGAGAGGCAGACCGAAAGCTACCAAAAAACTGGGAGTCGGCGATAAACCGTCAACCTTGGTTACCGCCGGGAACTCGTCGAGCTTTTTTCTTTTCTTCTCAAACGAAAAAGGCCAGTCATCAAAACGGCGCGCACGAGCACGCACGAGATTTTAAAGGCGAGATTGAAATACGCGGACACCACAAGCGGAAGCAATAAAGTCTGGGAGAAGGATATAAATGCGAACGACACCAAGTGCTGAGCGTACGAGAAAATCGGGTGCTGTGAAAGGCGGATCCACCAGAGGGCGTCTGTGTCTTCCGGGGGCTCTGGCCGGCGGCGGCGCCATATCCAGCCCGAAGAAATTCTGCGAGCACGGAGGACCGAGTCCCAAAACAGCTCTGTGAATGACACCGACTATGCTTATGTCTCGACGAGTGCCAAAGGGGCGCAAGATTGAAATAAAACAAAGCGTCTGCATCCGTCACACTCAGCAACGCAGCAAGCGAGAAAGGAGAGCGTCGAGAGGAGCTAACAAGAGGTTCTGCATTCAATGCACGACAAAACGCGCGCCTTCAATGGACCGACCACTTCCGCATCGGCGTGAGAACGTCTAGTGCGCAGTAGTCGTTGCATTTCCCAAAAGCACTCTGCAACGCAGCGGTCGACGGCCTTGGACACAGGAAGTTTCGCATAGACCCAAATACCTAACAACTTGACATTGTCGTCGACACTAGCCAGCGTCGAACTGCACTCTGTTCGCGCGGCCCCAGGCCGGCACCGGCGCAGGGGGGAAAAAAACGCTCGCATCATAAACGTCCGTGGACCACCACGCCGAGCATTAAGGCGCCTGCAAACATGCCTCCTTCAAAAAAAACGAAAAAATGTTCCAGAAAAGCGGCCCCCAAACAAAACCATGGAAATCCACGTTTTCCACGCTAGAAAAGCGGGAGAGCGGGCCTCCAATCGGAGGAGAGGACGTATAATAATACTGCGCATTCGTGCCGCGCGTTCGCTACGATAAGCAAACTGCGAGGGGCCATGAGCACATAAACGCTCCAAGCGCAGAACAAACAGACGACCGATGATGCGCTCTACTGCTTTCGATAATTGCGATGTAAATGCAAACCTCGATGGTGCCAGAGGACAGGGCGGCTGTTAATTCGCGCGCGCAAAGCTCTGAAACTCGAGCAGGAACCAAAACAGGCCCAGAGGCTGTCCAGAGGCAACAGCTGGAGCAGAACTCTAAAAAGACGCAACCGCATTCTTAAAAGCATTCGAATCATTCGGCAAGAAAGTAGCATCAAACACAGGAAACTCATTTACCACAACGTCCAGATGCCGGCGATAGCCCACGACCACTGCGGATACTTCAGAGGCAACTTTTATTTTCTATCGGACCTCTGCAACGCTGTATTCTTCACCAAGTCACATGAAAATAAAAAGTTACATCCAGGGTGGGGAAAAAAAGACTGTCTCCAACAGCACCACCGAAGCCTGCTCGACAGGCCGGCGGCGAAGCAGCAGGAGACGAAGAAAGGGAGAAGAAGAAAAGAGAAGAGAAAAGGAAAGACGAAAGATAAAACAGGAAGCAACGAGAAGCAACACGAAGAAAGAGAGAGGGAGGGAGCAAAAGGGAGAAGGGGGGGGAAGGGCACAAGCCCACGTGCACGGCGAACTCGCAGCGCGCGCGCCCTGCGCTCCACGCAGGCGGCCGGAGGAAGCGGAAAGAGGAGGGGCAGGAGGAAGGAAGAAAACGAAGACGAGAACAGGAAAGAAGAACGAACGAAAACAGGAAGAAAAACAACGGAAAAGACAAGGACGGGAACGAGGGAGAACGAAGACGAAAGGAAGGAAGAAGAAGAGACGCAGAAATTATATATAATATATATATGTATATATATATATAATAAATATATATAATAAATATATATATTTATTTTTTTTTACTAATAAAAAAAAAAAAAAAAAAAAAAAAAAAAAAAAAAAAAAAAAACAAAAAAAAAAAAAAAAAAAAAAAAAAAAAAAAAAAAAAAAAAAAAAAAACGGGCTATCTCAAGAAGAACCGCCTGGGCACAGCACAGAGGCCATCAGGCCGCCGGGCGCCAGTTCCGAAAGCGGCGCACTTCGTGGAAAGCGAGCGGCAGACGCCACGAAAAAAAGCTGAGGCCAAGACGAACCTGACCTGAAGCATGACCCAGAAGCTCAGACAGTAGACGTTCGTCAGGGGCACTAACAACGCTCTCGGGAAGAAGATTGTACATACGAGCGCCACCCAACGTGGAACGAACTACATAATCTGGAGCCCGAACAGAGCAGGGATCGACTACATGGCGGAAATGCCTGGGGGGCGCGGAGGAGAACAGGAAACGAATCAAGTTGGAAAAATTATTTAACCATGTCGGGCCGGCACCGAGAAGAGACCTGTGAATGAGACCCAGGTTAGCGATGTCTCGTCGAGAACACAAAGGAGCTAACTTAAAGTGGTGGAGAGCATCTAAATCAGAAATGCCCACACTGCGGAGAAACGAGCTTCGAACGCGATCCAAAGAGGCCAAGACGGAAAAAAAGGCATGCGTGAAAGCACAAGTTCTGTACTCAATGAATAATAAAATATAGCTAGTTGCTGGAAGCTTAAGAGTAATTCCGGCGCGCTAGAGAGCTTGTTGGCAAGAAAAATCTCGACGGACCTTTTGCTGACTTTTGGTCGGTTGAAAATTTTGTTCTCAAAATTCAACCATTCGTTGGAGCTCTCGTATTTTTTCTGACCATATTCGATCTTATTCCCGCTCGCCATCTTAATCTCAGCTCGATCGGGTAAATATTTCTGCAAAAAAAGCATCGCGGCGGGATCGGCTGTTTCGAATCATATTGGTACGTGTTGTCGGTATTTTGTACTTAACTCGAGCTGCAGGGCAGCTACAGAGCTCATTCTCACAGAAATCGATTGCAAATCATCAGGCGCGTGCGTCTGTTCCATCTAGAGGTCTAAACTCGGTCTGCTGCCCGAGCTAGGTCCGCGAAACTATTTGTGTTGTTGGAGTCATCTTGAGAGGTGCTGACAGTTTTCTGCACTTAACTCGAGCTGTAGGGGGGCTACAGGGCTCGTACTCATCGGAATCAATTCGGAGACATCAGTCGCGTCCGTCTGCCGAATCCAGAGCTCGGAACTCAGTGTGCTGCCCGAGCTAGGTTCGCAAAACTATTCGTATTCGTCGAGTCATCTTGAGAGGTGCTGTCCGTTTTCTGCACTTAACTCGAGCTCTAAGGGGGCTGCAGGGTTGGTAATCACTGGAATCGATTCGGAGACATCAGTCGCGTCCACCTGTCGCATTGAGAGCCCTGAACTCGGCCTGCTGCCCGAGCTAGGTCCGCGAAACTATTCGTATTGTTCGAGTCATCTTCAGAGGTGCTGTCGATTTTCTGCACTGAACTCGGCTGCAAGGGGGCTGCAGGGCTCACAGGAACCGATTCGGAGACATCAGGCGCGCCCACCTGTTGCATTCAGATGTCTGAACTCGGTCTGATACTCGAGCTAGATTCGCTAAACTATTTGTATTGTTCGAGTGATCTTGAGAGGTGCTGTCGATTTTCGCACGTAACTCGGGCTGTAGGAGAGCTACGGAGCTCGTGCGCACAGAAAACGATCCAGAAGCATGAGGGGCGTTTGGCTGTTGCATCGGGAGGTCTGAAATCGTTTAGGATGAAAAAAATTCGTTCTCTGCAATTCTTTCCGACATTATATATGCTGAGGAAGCTCTACGAATCCCCCGGCGGTAAGGAAGGTTGACGGTTTACCGCCGGCGCCCAGTTCTGCACTCGATGAATAATAAAATATGTGCTTTATATAATAAGACAAGCTCGGCGTCTGTGTGAAAACGTCGTGTTCGCATTAACGATTGCAGCCTCCACCCACACTCAGCTCTGCACCGCATCTGTCATTAGAAGTTTACAATCGAAATCAACACTGAAAATTTTGAAATTGCTTCCTGCTGGCCGGCTCCGTGAAACTATGTGCAAACTTTCTTTGGAAGGCTCGAAATCAACTGCGTTTGCACGGCCCCATTTGCAAGCAGCTCCGACACTGCTGCGCCGACGCAAACACATCAGCATCGGAGGTGGAGAGAGGAAAGGGACGAAAAGCATTCAGATCATCAGCAGAAATACTTTCTTGAAACAACATTCTGACGATGGCCCCCCGAGCGTCACTGAAAAACAAATTCCAAAAAGGTGGGCCGAGCACAGTGCCCTGAAAGACCATATCTGTCATGTCAACGGTTCTTAAAGAGGCACCTGCGATAGTGACGCGAGCGGAGCGAGCCTCCAGCCAGCTGGCAAAAACATCGCGCAAGCGAGTCGGAAGACCGAAAGCACGCAATTTCTACACAAAACGTTCGGATTGCACTCTGCCGAAGGCGCCGGCCACATCTGAGCACAACAAACCTACGCGGCAGCCGCTTGAAATGAGAAAAAACCAGGCAAAAAGAAAATAAGATATTGCATCTCGGCCGCCATGGCCTGGATTGCACGCGAATTGGAATGGATTGAGAAGCGACCGAGAGACGCGAGGGAGAAAAAAGAGAAGAACGTTCTGCACACAAAGACAGCTAAAGAATTCCTCTGTAATGTTTTCGACTCCTTCTTGCATAAGCGACACATGCGATGCAATCGCCAGCAAAATGGCCAGACTCCAAATCTGAGAATAGACCGGACAAGTACACCAGGGGAAATGCGAAAGAAAACCAAAAGACTTTGAACAAACGGGAATGCAGTCAGGATGGGTGGCAAAATCACTCTTTACATGATTTGAAACAAACCTTGCATGCCTAACCCGCGCGGCAAAAAAAGAACTCTGCTCCTTTGCTACGCCGCGCAATGTAAGACGTGAGCTCGATCGGGTACCTTTTACTGTCAAAAGCATTGGGCCGGGATCGGACGTTTCGAGTCATCTTGATTTGAGTTCTCGGTATAGTCAACTTAACTCGAGATAAAGCACAGGTAATCGATTCAGAATGATCAGGCGCGTTCAGCTGTTCGATTTTGAGAACTGAACTCGGTTTGCTAGCCGTCGCAAACCTATTCGTATTATTCGAGCCGACAGGCGTTCTTGGTTATTTTTTATTCTACTCGAGTTATAGGACAGCGACAGGGTTCATACTCACAGAAACCGATTCAGAATGATCAGTCGCGCTTGTCTGCCAGAGCTCTGAACGCGTGTGCTGCCCGATCCAGAATCGCGAATGTGTTCGTATTGTTCGAGTCATCTTGAGAGATGCTGTCGGTTTTTTGCTGTAACTCAGGCTGTAGGGGGTCTACAATGCTGGTGGTGGCAGCAATCGATTTGGAGACATCAGGCTCGTCCGCTTCTGAAATCTAGAGCTCGGAATTCGGTCTGCTGCCCGAACACGGTCCGCGAAATTGTCGAGTCATCCTGAAAGATGATGTCGGCTTTCTGCATTTAACTCGGGCTGTAGGGGGGCTGCAGCAGGGCGGATAATCACAGGAATCGATTCAGAGACATCAGACGCGTTCGCCTGTCGCATTCAGATGTCTGAAGGTGGTCTCATATTCGAGCTGCGTTTGCCAAACTATTTGTTTTGTTCGAGTCATCTTGAGAGGTGTTATGGCTCAAGCTGTTGTGGCTCAAGCTGTTGTGGCTCAAGCTGTTGTGGCTGAGCTCAAGCTTCCAAACCAAATTGTTGGGCAGTCTATCTTCGCCTGTCGCCGGGGCGGTCTACCACCACAGTTTTGATCATTTTCACTGTACTCACTCTTTCTCTTTGCTCGATCTCCTTCAGACAGCAGCCATGTCCGGAAGTTCTAGTTCAGCAGTTCCCGGTGTCATGAAGCCCTCTTTCTCAAAGGACAAGGAGACATTGCGTCGCCTTACCGATCGGGCGAAGCAGGTAAAGGAGGCGTTGTCGCCCGAGTCTGGTCGGCGTGCAGAGGTAGACACCTTCATGCACGACTCTGAAGAGCTGAAGTTCGCTGACGTTCCGGCATTCCCGGGCGTCAGTGCAGACCCGAGCGCCGTCGCGGCGGTTGCTCCCAGGACCGGCCCTTCGGGTGGCAGTCCTGGTGGGGGGAACGGCCCTTCGGGTGGCATCCCTCCGGGTCCCGGGACCGGCCCTACGGGTGGCAGTCCCGGCGGTGCACCCGGAACCGGCCCTGCGGGTGGCAGTTCTGGGCCGGGTGTGGGTTTCATCCCCCCGGGAGCGGGCGCGGGTTTCGCCCCCCCGCCGGCACCTGCATTTCCTGAGATGCCAGAGGAGAGCTCTCCGGGCGAGAAGGCGTTGTTCCAGATGCTGAAACACATGAACCACGAGATGGCCACAAAGAGCGCTCTTACAACCTTGCACCACACCATCAAGGAAGAGACCCAGATTGCCATCTCCGAGGCCGTGACTCCTTTAAGAGACGAGATGCAGGACTTACGGAACCGCATGGAGCAACTCGAGACGTCTGCCTCAAGCGGCCCTTCGGACAAGCGCCACCTCGCCCTTTTGAGCGGCATGGACATTTCCAATCGCCGCGTCGCTTTCATTGGATTCGACGGGGACGACTTGGGCCAGCGCGTTCGTGAGATGAATCGGTACATTGGCACTCTGGAGAACGTTCCGATTGGAGTGATTGGCCATTTTTTCTCCGGCCCTAGGAACAGCCAGAAAACGACCCGTGCATCGTATCTCGAGTTTGTTTCACCGCACGATGCATCGAGTTTTTTGAACGTCGCGAAGACGAAGCGATTCTCCTTGCAGTCCAGTGGCCGTGTTATTGCCGTAAAACTTGCTAAATCTCAGGTCAACCTTGCCAGGGACTGGGCCCTCCGGAAAGCAGCCGAAATGGTTCAGGCAGACTCTGGCCGCGATTCCCGCATCGATTGGCAGGGTCGCGTGGTCTGGGTCAGCGAGACAGTTGCCTTCGAACAGGGGCCGGGTGACCTCCAAGGTAATTTTAAAGGTCAGTTTTCGCGCCTCCGGATCCCGTAGGGACGCGGGGGGGCCAGCTCTGACAGTGACGCATTAATCGCACTGCCTTCCGCCCACGGCTTAGCCGTTAGCGAGCGGCCCCCGGGCACTCGACGCTTGTGTGTTCGAGGGCCTCGTTCTTTAGAAGCTTTGAACCGCAGGCAGGGCGCTATTCCCGCTCGCCCTCTTCCTCCTTCTTTTCCTCTCCCTGTTGCTCCTTCTCCCCCTTCAAGAGTTGGCGGCATTGCCAATAATCAGCGCAACTTGCATTATTACTTTAACCGTTCTCCACAGAGTGTGCCTCGAGACAGGGTGCCGCGCGAATCCGGCACCTCACTGTCTCTCGCAGCTTTTGACCTCACCATTGTACATGTGAATATCTAAGGCTTTTCCGATAAGCACAAGGCTGAGCTTGCAGCCCGGCTTCGCCTCTTCCCCTCTCTTCCCGTCCTTGTTTTTCTGAATGAGACGTGGCTTGATTCTTCTTGTCCGTACCCTGGTCTCACACATTATTCCATTCTTGTTCGCAGAGATCGTGCATCGAGTGCTCGTGGTGGAATCTTAGTGTATGTGTTGTCCTCTTTTGGCCACCTCTTCTCTCCCCTATCCAAATCGTCTATTGCCGAGCTTGCATGGTGTTTATTTCATTCCGATTGCGGCCCTATTCTTCTCGGTTGCATGTATCGACCGCCGTGCCACGGGGAGATTGTGAGTCTTCAGGCCTTGTTTGATGAATGGGAGGTCCATTCCCCGTCGGCTGTAGGCAGCTTGTTGATTGGAGATTGTAACGTGCACCAGAATGAATGGTTATATTACTCCAACCGCTCCAGCCTGGAAGGGGCGTTTATGCAGCAGATGTGCACTTCGCGTGGTTTTTTCGAGAAGGTGAAAAAACCTACTCGCAATCGCCACTTGCTTGATTGAGTCTTGACAGATATACCAGACATCGTGAATGTAGAAGTCTCGGCAACGATCGCCGACCACAGTGTTGTATTAGTGCATGTTGTTCCCCCACCTTTGTCTGTTGTCTCTTCTCGAAGACAGGTGTGGGATTTCAAGTTTGCCAATTGGAGAGTTATCAAGCAACGCATTCGTTCTGAAGGGTGGGATTGGATCGACAGCGCCACTCCTAACGCAGCAGCTCATTTTTTATGTTGTGTTTTATTCTCTTTAATGCAGCAGTTTATCCCTCAGCGCACAATCGAGTCTCGCTCGACACATCCTTGGCTCGACACACAGGCGCTAGCTCTTGTTTCCGCGAAAGTCGCTGCCGAGGGAACCGCGGATTTCCCACACGCCGTTTCTCGATGTAGCGCAGGTTGGCTCTCAGCGTTTGATCGATACACCTTTCGTGTTCGGTCTCGTCTCCATAGGCTCCGACGCGGTTCAAAGCAGTGGTGGCACTTGTCCCGGGAGCTTTTGTCTAAAACGCGTCACGTTTCCGGGCATCCTTTGAAAGCACCAGGGGGGGAGTGGATGATCCATCCTCGCGATAAGGCCAATCTGTTTGCGAGCACTTTCAGTAGCACCTGGACGCTACCATCGTTGAGTCAGAACGAATTCAGCGCCCTGCCGCCGTCTGCTCTCACTGATTCGTTCATTCCTCTCCGTAGGCGGTCAGCTTTGAAAATCTTGGGAGCGCTCCGCGTAGACAGCGGCACAGGCCCAGATCGAATACCGGCTCGTCTTTCAAAATTTTGCGCTGAAGATCTTAGTGTTCCTTTCACGAAGCTCGCAAGGCGCATTGTCAATACAGGTGAGTGGCCTGCCGTGTGGACTGTACACTGGATTTACCCGTTGCACGCAAAGTTGTCTGTCCACGACCCGGCGCACTATAGAGGGATACAGCTTGCGACCCAGATTTCGAAAGCCATGGAGCGTTTTCTTGCGGAACAGTTTGTGCCGAAATCGATTTCGCATGGACTGTTTGGCCAGTTTCAGTTTGCCTACTCTCCAGGCCGTGGGGCCCGCGATGCGTTGCTCTGGCTAGTGCTCTTCTGTTTAACTTCTTTCGCTGCTGGCCGCCGCATCGGTTTGTACAAATCTGACGCGTCAGGAGCGTTCGACAGAGTTTCCAAAGAGCGCCTGCTATGTAAGTTGGCTTCCGCCCCTATCCCGCGCCGGTTGCACAAGGCAATCGAAAGCTGGCTGGCCCCCCGGTCTGCCCAGGTAGTAGTTTCTGGCGAGCACTCTGATTTAATTGCAATGACGAATATGATCTATCAGGGCACTGTGTTCGGCCCTCCGTTGTGGAACATCTTCTTCCATGACGCCGCCGCCGCCGTCCGACAGGGAGGTTTTCAAGAGCTGGTTTTTGCCGACGATCTGAATGCTGTAAAGGCTTACCCGGGTGCCACCGGCAACGCTTGCATCCTGAATAATCTGTCTGAGTGCCAACTTCTTCTTCACTCGTGGGGACAGGCGAACGCGGTTTTGTTCGATGCCGGAAAAGAAAGCCAGCATGTTTTAAGTCATCGCCACCCGCATGGTGAGTCTTTTAAACTGCTAGGAGTTCACTTTGACTGCCGTGGCAGATCTCAAGACCTCCTCCTCCTCCTCCTCCTCCTCCTCCTCCTCCTCCTCCTCCTCCTTCTCTTCTTCCTCAACCTCCTCCTGCTCCACCGCTTCCCCCTTGTGCCACTCCCCCCACTCCTCCTCCCTGCCGTCCGCGGAAAATCCGCGACCGTCTTCGTATGCATCAGGCTGTGGAAGAAACGGCAGCGATTTGCCATGCACGAACTATGTGTTTGCTTCGTTCCCGTAGGTACCACTCTGTGCCTGAGCTCATGCTGTTGTTTAAGAGTCACGTGCTGTCTCTCGCTGAATACCGGACGCCTGCATTGGCCCACGTGTGCACAGCCACGCTGAGCGTGCTAGACGCAGTTCAAGACAGGTTTTTGCGAGCTGTGGGGATCTCTGCCCGCGATGCATGCGTTTATTTCCGATTGGCGCCGCTCGCCACTCGCAAAGATATGGCCATGCTCGGGGTTATTCACAGGTCGGCCTTAGGAGTGGGCCCCCCTATGTTTCAAGATTTTTTCCGGATCGACCGTTCTCCTCCTCCTCCTCGCTCTCCTCGCCGCCATCTTCGGCACCTTGTCGAGCCCTGTGGGATTCGAGCGCAGAATTTTGTATTGCAGTCTGCTCTCGGAGAGGTCCGGTTGTACAACCTGCTGCCTGATTTCATCGCTGCTGCCCACTCTGTCAAAAAATGTCAGAACAGGCTGGGTTCTCTAGTGCGCTACAGAGCACACGCCGGCTGCGCTGACTGGGATAAATCATTGTGCTGGCGAGTCCCCATGCACAGCCACATTCTGCGAGGCATGCGCGATTGGTCGGGGTAGTTTAAGATCGCAATTTTCATGTTACCTCGCTTTCCCCCTCCTTGTCTTCCTCTCGCTCCCCTCCCTCCCTCCCCCTCCTTCCCTTTCTTTGTCTCTTCCTCCCGGCCGCCGTGCGTGGAGCTCACGGCGCGCGCGTTGCGCGGATGCCTCGTTGGGGCGTGGCCCTCTCCCCCTTCCTCTTCTCCTCTTCCCTCCCCTCCTTCCTTCCTTCTCGCTCCTGTTTCGTCTTGGTCTTATCGGTTGTGCCTGTTTCGTCTTTTGGCTCCTGCTGGGCTGGCTTTTCTGGTGGGCAGAAGCGTCAGATAAGATTGTGGCTCGAGCTGTTGTGGCTCAAGCTGTTGTGGCACGAGCTCAGAAGCTATCATTGTTTGTCGCCGGGGCGGTCAAGGTATATCCTTTGTGTGGGTTGGCCTGTATTTCGTCTTTGCTCCTGTCTGGGACTGGCTTTTCTGTGGGCAGAAGGTCAGATAAGATTGTGGCTCGAGCGTGTGCTCAAGCTTTTGTGGCACGATGCTCAGATCTATCAATGTTTGTCGCCGGGGCGTCAAAAGAAGAAAATAAGAAAAGATAAAACAAAACAAAAAACTACAAAAAAACCTAAGTAGAAAAAAAAAAAACGGAACAAAAAGAATATAGAAGGGATAAACATAATAAAAAGATAAACAAAAACATAATGAAACAAAAAAAAATATAAATAAAAAATTAACGAAGTCCACCAAACTCCCTGCCAATTCCTATAATGTGAAACACCAAGATGCGACGCCGGGGCGGCCGGCCACTACCTTTTTTTCACAAAGCATCACAGACTCTTCAGTTTCCCTCAAGTCATGGCTTCCTCGGGCGCTGCGACGGCTGGTGCGCAGAACAAGTTTGCAAAACCAGCTGTGGAGCAGGCACGACGTCTAACGGTCAGGGTCAACGAGGTGAAACAGGCGCTCAGTCCAGAGAGCAAACGTCGTGCTGAGACAGTGGCGCAGATGGACGAGTCGACCAGCCTTTTGGGCGGCATTTTTTGCTCCTGCTCCTGTCTTTCCTGGCAGTCAGAGCAGTGGGGTCCCGCCGAGCACGCCTCCAGGCGTCGCTCCGCCGGACCCCCCGCCGAGCGCCCCCATTTTGGTTGGCGCTCCCGCTCCTGCTTTTGGCAGTTCGAGCGGTGCATGCCCAGGCGCGGGCGTCGTCCCCCTGGCGCATGCGGCGGCGGGCGGCGCGCCGATTGCTCCTGGTGCGGGTGCGTCCCCCAGTGCAGCAGTCCCTGGTCCCTGCGCCACTGCGGCATCTCGTGTTCCAGATGTCCCTCAGCTTCCGGAATTGCCTGTTGAGAGCTCTCCGGGCGAAAGGGCCATTTACGGCATGCTCCAGCACATAAACAGCCAGATGGCCACGCAGTCTTCCTTGAACGCCCTGCACACCAGGATCACGGGGGAAACGGCGCCGGCCATCCAGGACGCTCTGAACCCGGTCCGGGACGAGATGGCGGATTTGAGGGAGCGCATGCAGCAGCTCGAGACCAGTTCGGGGACAGGATCTTCTGGCAAGCGCCACCTGACGCTGTTGAGCGCGATGGATGTGTCGAACCGCCGCGTCGCCTTTGTCGGGTTCGACGGGGACGACCGCAACGCGCGCGTCCTGGAGATCAACAGATATGCGGCGTCGCTGCAGAACGTGCCGAATGGCGTCGTCGGGCACTTCTTCTCCGGCCCGAAGAATAGCCAGAAGATAACCCGCGCTTCGTACCTCGAGTTCCGGTCTCCGCCGGAGGCGGCTGCTTTCTTGAACGTGGCCAAGACGCAGCGTTTCACCTTGTCGTCGAACGGCCGCGCCGTCACTGTCAAACCGGCAAAGTCCCAGGTCAATTTGGCCAGGGACTGGGCTCTCCGGAAGGCCGCAGAGATGATCAAAACGGAGTCAGGCCTGGACTCCCGCATCGATTGGCAGGCTCGCGCGGTCAAGCTCGGCGAGACGATCGCCTTTGAGCAAGGGCCGGGCGACCTCCAAGGAATTTTTAAGGACCAGTTCTCGCGCCTCCGGATCCCTTAGGGATGCGGGGGGGCTGGCTCTGGCAGTGACGCGTTGCTCGCATTGCCATCCGCCCACGGCTGAGCCGTTAGTGAGCGGCCCCCGGGAACAAAACGTCTTCGCCGTCGCGGTCCTCGTTCGTACGAGGCCGTGCTCCGGAGGCAGGGCCATTTACGCTGCAGTGTTTCACTCGGTCCTCTTCCCTCCTCGGTTCCCCTTCCTCCCGTTCCTGCTCCTTCCTCCTTCTCGAAAGCCGGTTGTAATTTCAATTGCAGTGCTCAGCGTAATTTGCATCATTACTTTAACAGTTCTTCGCAAAATACGCCTCGAGACAGGGTGCCGCGTGAATCCGGCACCTCACTGTCTCTCGAAGTTGCTGATCTCACCATCCTCCTTGTTAATATACAGAGTCTGACCCCGAAGCACCAGGCTGAGCTAGAGGGTCGTCTTCGTCTTCTTCCGAATCTGCCTGTTTGCGTTTTCCTTACGGAAACTTGGCTTGATTCCTCTTCTCCTGCTCCCTCCTTGTCTCTCTACACCGTTATTGCTAGGCGTGACAGGAATGGTCTCGGCGGTGGTGTGTTGATATTTGTTCTCACTGCGTGTGCTCATTTGTTCTCACCGCTCGAGAACTCGATTTCTGCTGAGTTGATCTGGGTTTTGTTACATTCTGATTGTGGCCCTATCTTGATGTCTTGTTTCTATCGTCCTCCATGCCACGCCGAATTAGGCAGCCTTCGCTGTTTGACGGAAGAGTGGGCCTCGCACTCCCAGCACGCGGTTGGCTCTGTTTTTGTATGTGATTTTAACGTGCATCAGAAAGATTGGCCGTATTATTCGAGTCGTAACTCTCCGGGGGGCTCTTTTCTCAAAGCGCGGTGCATTTCCCATGGCTTCTTCGAGAGAGTCCGCAAACCCACGCGCCAGCGACACTTGTTAGATTTAGTTTTGACTGACTTGCCCGAGCAAGTGTCTGCAGATGTCTTGGCACAGATCGCAGACCACAGCGCGGTCTTAGCTCGCATAGTTTTGCCGCCCTTGGCGGTTGAGGATTTCTCTAGGACAGCTTGGAACTATAAGTTTGCCAACTGGGCTGCCATTCGGTCGTCCATTCGTCGTTCCGATTGGAGTCGGATCGACGCTTGCACGCCTAATGAAGCTGCTCACCGTCTTACTGTCTTCCTAGCTCAGCGTATGCACGATGTCATCCCAAAGCGCGTTGTGAATTTCTCTGCTTCGCATCCGTGGCTGGATTCTGCATCTCTCGCACTTGTCTCTGCGAAGGTGGCTGCAGCAGGGACGCCCGAGTTTCCATTGGCAGTGCGGGCTTGCAGCGATGGGCTGGTCTCCGCTTATAGCAGGCACACGGTTCGCGTTCGTGCCAAATTGCGTTCATTGCGGAAGGGTTCTAAGCAGTGGTGGCATTTATCACGCGAGTTAGTCTCTCGACGTTGTCTTCCAACCTCCCCTCCTTTGAAAGATTCCGCTGGCCAGTGGGTCATTGACGCTCCTGGCAAGGCTAACTTGTTTGCACAAGTCTTCTCATCGAAGTGGTTTTTGCCTGCACCAGTGCGCAATGAGTTCAGTTTGCTCCCTCCTTGTCGCCTCTCCGACTCTTTCGTGCCTCTCCGGGCGCGCTCGGCATTTCGAGTGTTATCATCTTTGCGCGTTGACAGCGGGACCGGACCTGACCTCCTCCCTGCCAGGGTGTTGAAGATTTGCGCACGTGAGCTCACAGTACCATTTACCAAACTCGCGAGGCTCATTTTGAATCGTGGCGAGTGGCCTCATGTGTGGACTTCGCATTGGATCCACCCTCTACACAAGAGGCATTCTAAGCACAATGCGGACCACTATCGTGGTATCCATCTTACCCCCCAACTTTCGAAAGCCATGGAACGATTTCTCGGCGAACAGTTTATTCCTAGAGCAGTGTCCGAAGGCTGTTTCGGCATGTTTCAATTTGCTTACACGCCGGGCCGGGGCGCTAGAGACGCGTTGCTATGGCTTGTACTGTTTTCAATTCAGGCTTTCGGGGAGGGTGGCCGCGTTGGGCTGCACTGTTCTGACGTTTCCGGAGCTTTCGATCGAGTGCGGGCCGAGCGCTTGTTACAGAAGTTGGCTGCCGCTCCGATTCCTCGCAGCATCTTCCGAGTAATTCAGAGTTGGCTTGAGCCTCGCTCTGCGAATGTCGTGGTCGGCGGAGCCCACTCAGAACTGTTCGAAATGTTGAACATGCTGTTCCAGGGCACGGTTTGGGGCCCTCCACTTTGGAACATTTTCTTCCGAGATGCGTCTGATGCAGTACGAGGGCTCAATTTTGAAGAAATTGTTTACGCTGACGATTTCAATGCGCTGAAAAAGTACGGTGCTTCCGTTATGACGGCAAGTATGCTCACGAACCTCCGGGAGTGTCAATCCATTCTGCACACTTGGGGTCTCGCTAATTAGTTGTTTTCGACGATGGTAAGGAAAGCCACCACATCTTAAGGCATAGGGCGCGGCGACTCATTTAAAAACCTCGGTGTAGCATTTGATTGCCAGCTTCGAATGCACGAAGCCATCGACGAATGTGCAACGATGTGTCTTTTGCGCACGAAGCGTTTCCATACACTCTCGGAAGCTCTTGTACAAAAGTTATGCTGTCATACGCTGAATACCGCACGCCTGCGATCGCGCACGCATCGTGTTGTGCACTCCATGTGCTGGATGCCGTTCAAAACAGGGTTCTGCGCGCCGTTGGCCTTTCGACCGAAGACGCTTGTGAGCACTTCAACTTAGCACCGTTGAACAAGATATTGCTATCTTGGGCGTGCTTCATAGGTCTGCAATTCGGCGTGGCCCCTCAATGTTTCATTCTTTATTTCGTCTCGCTCCTCCCCTCCTGCTCCTCGGGCTCCTCGCCGGCATCGCCGCTTGTTGATCCGTGCTCTTGCGCGCCAGCAGTTCGTCACGCAGTCCGCGCTTGGCGGGGCACGTCTTTACAACATGCTGCTGGACTTTGTTCGTCGCCGCCAACAGTACGAAAGAATTTCAAAGTCGAATGTCTGCGCTGTTGCGATGTCGTGTTGTTGCGGGCCATGGTTCGTGGGCTTCCACGTTTTCTTGGCGCCATCCTCTTCACAACCATTCTCTTCGCAACATGCGCGACTGGCGCGGCTAGTCGAAAAAGCAATGGTACTTCTTAAAGTGTGCTCCCTGAACTCCCTGGTCTCATCGTTTCACTGGTGGTGAGATTGCGCGCGATGCGAGGCTGCTAAAAAAAGGAAAAAAATATATAAAAAAAAAAAAAAAAAAAAAAAAAAAAAAAAAAAAAAAAAAAAAAAAAAAAGAAAAAAAAAAAAAAAAAAAAAACAAAAAAAAAAACGCGTTTTCTAAAATGTGTGCTCTTTTATAAGTTAACATGTTTTGAAAACTAAATACGATCGAAATAACATGGAACACCAATTAAATTTTTACACTTCGAAAATGAAGAATTCTCACGAATTTGAACCACAAAATAACCATGTCGCTAAAAATACATTTCACAACAATAGTGAAGATTTCTCCCTGGCTCCTCCCCCCCAGTGCGGTTACTGAGCGGTGCTCGGCCCGCAGGCGGATTTCCCGCCCGGCGCGTCCGGCGCCTTCCCTCTCGTTCCCTTCCTCGCTCTCCCCTGTTCCTCCTCCTTCTTCCTCCCTCTTCCTTTCGTCGTTCCTGTGCGTTTTAGCAGGAAGAGACCGATGGCCGACTGCCCGTTCTTCTTCCCCGGAGGTTTTACAAGCCACTGGGAACTTGAGCACTCTATAATTTTTTATCTGGTCTGTGCTCTGTCTTGCTTCACGTGGTGAGAGTCGAGGCTTTGCCGAGGCGTGTTTTTTTTTAAAAAAAATAAAAAAAAAAAATAAAAAAAAAAATGCAATTCGCTATTTTGTTGTCAGTTCAAGTAGGAGATCGATTTCTCATTTTTTGAGTCTGTATCTGTGTTGTAGTTTTGCATATGATTTGCACGCATCACGTTTTCTACTTGTTGGTATTATTATTATCATCTTTGGTAGTCTTTTTATTTTCACTTAGATTTACCCTTACGATTGCAATATTCATTCCAAATGGGGGTGTTGCAACCTTGCAGCAAAAAAAAAATTGTTTTGCAATCGAGACAACGATCTTCAAATGAAAGAGTAAAACATTGAGCCGTGAAATCAACGAATCACCCAAGCGTTATCCGCAGACCGAAGGGATGGCAAAAACAACTTCACTAATTTAAAAAATAAATCATCTGCAAATCGCACCAAACTTTCGAGCAGAGAGATCGAAACTTACAAATCACACGACTAAGCTAGGTTTATTGCGCGAATATAAATGCGCATGCGGTTAAGAACTATCGGAAAAAATCTGTTCTGACAAAACCAGCTGAAAACCATTGCGGAATTACCAACAAATGGAAAATTTAACGAGAAAATTGGAAACAAAACAAAAAAAAACAAAATGAATTTAATCGGAAATTAAAAAAATAATCAAAATTAAATTCGCAACTAACACAAAAATCATCTAAATAACCATACAAACCACTTGTAAAACATGAAAAAATCACAATGCGGTTCAAATAAATCATAAACACAGATATTTCTCAGGACTTTGCAACATAACAAAAAACATAATAACGTCTCACGCCTCACATGCTCTCCCATTAACGAACTGAAAAAAAAAACCTCGAAAAGAAACACTCTGTTACTTATTCTATACTTGCGAATTAATATTTTATGTGATATTTACCATAGAGAGAAGCAAAGCTATAAACAAATTAACCACTGGTGCTAAATCGAAAAAACTCTATCCCTCCTGCTTCTCGCGACTGCTCCACTGATATAGAATATAAAAACATAAACAAAAAGAAAATATAATCGAATCAATTGAAGGAAAAAAAAAAAAAAAAAAAAAAAAAAAAAAAAAAAAAAAAAAAAAAAAAAAAAAAAAAAAAAAAAAAAAAAAAAAAAAAAAAAAAAAAAAAAAAAAAAAAAAAAAAAAAAAAAAAAAAAAAAAAAAAAAAAAAAAAAATAAAAAAAAAAAAAAAAAAAAAAATAAAAAAAAAAAAAAAAAAAAAAAAAAAAAAAAAAAAAAAAAAAAAAAAAAAAAAAAAAAAAAAAAAAACGAACGGAGAACAACACAACTCTATGTCTTACGCACACAACTCAACACGAAAGATAAAAAAACAAAAAAAAAAAAGAAAAAAAAAAAAAAAACTAGCAAAACAAACTAACACAAAAACACGATACAAAACAGAAAACCTAAAAAAAGAAATAAAAACGAACAATATTACACGATAAACAATCAGAAACGAAAATATAGACGATACAATACATAAAAACAACATAAACACACACTGAAAACGATATTTTGGCGTAAGAAATGTAAAAAACACATAAATGTGTGCAACAAATGTGCCACAAAAAGACAAAACAATCCTTGAAACCAACAAAAAACAACACGAAACATACGAAAGATTGTCTCACACATGAAAAAAAAACACATCTGTGACCAAATTGCAATAACATTTTCCATCTTGTGTAAATTCGAAATTCTAAAATCTGTTAAAAAACTGAGAGACAAACAATACTTCTAGAATAATTCTCCCGATTCGATAATTGATTCTGAAAACTTGGAATTCTTTGTTGCAAAACGAAATATGTTCTGGTTCTCGAAAAAAAACAATGTACTACAATCGATGTTCTTATTATAATATCTCTATATCTCTCTACGCGGCAGCCGCTAGAGATGAGAAGGAGCCACGTAAGAAGAAAATAAAATATCGCATCTCTGGCGCCATGGCCTGGACTGTACGCGAATTTAAATGGCCCGAATAGAAGCGACCGAGAGACGCGAGGGAGGAGGAAAGAGAGGAGAATACGTTCAGCACACCTAGACAGCTGTGAAGTTAAATGAATTCCTCTGTAATTTTTCTGATCATGCATCGCCTCCTTCTTGTATATAGGACAAATGTGATGCAATCGCCAGCAAGAAGGCCCCAGCACACCTAAGGCGATCAGGAGGGTCATCGGGGACGTCCCAGATACCCCCAAGACAGCACAAGAGCGCTCTCAAGATGGCCCAAGAGGCCTCCAGGACGGCCCCAAAGAGGGCTCCAAGAGCACTCCCAAGAAGGCCCCTCGAGGCAAAAATCATTGATTTTGCAGTTCTTGGTGAATTTTTGGGCTCTCCTTTTTTCCGCTTCCCGACGTTCCAAGACGGCGGTCTTCTGGGCGTCTCAAGCCGCCTGGGAGGCTTTAAAATTGCCCCACAACCATCCGAAAAAGGCTTCATGCAATCCAAGAGAGCTCCAAAACGACACAACACGGGTCCAAGATGGCCCTCAGAGAGCCCCATGGCGGCCCAAGATGGCCCAACGACACCCTCCGAAACGTTCCAAATCGTGACCCGATCGTTCAGGGAGACCGCGGTTGGAGGCAGGGTGGCCCGAGGAAACCCCCGGAGGCCCCCAGAATACGCCCAGGAGGCCTCCAGAAAGCCTTAAGAAACCGGAGACAACTTTTGTGAGACCCCCAAAGGCTCTCCAAAGAGGAGCCTCCGCCAAAAAAAGCTGAGGAGGATGAGGAGAATGCCCAGGGTATGGCGAACATAAGGAAAAAACATGAAGGATACCGACTAACATTATTATAGCGCCGATGCCGGAAACAAAACAACAAGGAGTTATCGGTAAATTGTCGGCTTGACCTTCCTGTTATTCCGCCTGCGTACCAAGCTTCCAGGACCAAGGTGCATGGCGCGAGGCGCCACTGCAGTCTTGTATATATGTATATGTATGTATGTGTATATATATACACACACAAGACTGCAGTGGCGCTTCGCGCCATGCAGCTTGGTCCTTTAAGTTTGGTATGCCGCCGAAATAGCTGGAAGTCAAAACCGACAATTGAGCGATAACTCGTTGTTGCCTTTTCCGGCATCGCCGCTATAATAATGTTATTCATGACCCTTCCTCCATGCTTCATTTTCCGTATTTTCGCCATGCCCTGCGCATTCTCCCCATCCTCCTCGGCTCGTTTTTGCGGAGGCTCCTCTTCTAGGGGCCTCGCAAAAAATTGTTTAAGCCTTCTGGAGACCTCCTAGGCGTATTCTGGGGGCCTTCGGGGGGCTTCCTCGGGCCACCCTGCCTCCAACCACGGTCTTCCTGAACGACCGAATCACGATTTGGAATTCTTCGGAGGGTGTCTTTGGGCCATTTTGGGCCGCCATGGGGCTCTCTGAGGGCCATCTTGGATCCGTGTTGTGCCGTTTTGGGGCTCTCTTGGACTGCCCGGAAGCCCTTTCGGATGGTTGTGGGGCGATTTTGGAGCCCCCCAGGCGGCTTCGAACGCCCAGAAGACCGCCGTCTTGGAGCGTCGGGAAGCCGAATAGAGGAGAACCGCAGACGTCACCAAAAACCAACAGAAAATCAATGATTTTTGCCTCGGGGGGCCTTCTTGGGAGTGCTCTTGAAGGCCTCTTTGGTGCCGTCCTGGAGGCCTCTTGGGCCATCTTGAGGTCACGTCGGTCACTCTTGGAGCGCTCTTGCGCTGTCTTGGGGGTCTCTGGGACGTCTCCGATGACCCCCCTGATCGGCCCAGGTGTGCTGGGAAGGCTTGGCAAAACGCCCTGCGAGGCCTGGGGGCCGTTTCGAGCCCCGTCTGGAGGTCCCCCAAGCCCCAAATCCCGTGAGTCCGTTTTTTTTTGGGGGGGGGGTGACGGGTTTTCCTCCCGCCCGGGCTTGTAAACATATAGGAAGAGACATATATATATATATATATATATATCTATACACACATATACACACTACACATACACATATACATACATTACATACATATTATATATATATATATATATATATATATATATATATATATATAATATATATACATATACATATACATATACATATTACATACATATATACGAACGCATCGTGGGGTGTCTGGAATTGTAACACCATTCCTGTGCAACCATGCATTTGCCCACCCAACACGCAATTCAACTGTGATACACACCTAAAACGGTATTGTGTTCAACGGCCGATGCCATTCACATCCACCATCCTTTTTTTTTTTTTTTTTTTTTTTTTTTTTTTTTTTTTTTTTTTTTTTTTTTTCTTTTTTTTATATATTATTATTATTATTATATTATTAAAAAAAAGCAATGAACTATAACCTTAAAGATCTCATGGGTCCCTGTGAGTGCCCAGGGCCTCGGGCGGCGAAGACGAAAGGTCGACCACGCTCCCGTGGCAACCCTCCCTACGGACGGAAGCCGACGGCGGAGAACACAGCACAGCGGTGGCAGAACGTGCGACAGTAGCTCTGCGCCCCAGACAAAAGATGCCAGTCCTAGCACTCGAAACCTGGACCCCGTTCGAACAGGGAGCGAGCACGAAAAGGAGGGGGGAGGAAAGAACGGAAGGAGGAGAAAGCGAGCCAAGGAAGCAAACGACCGAAAGATATAAGCACCCCCGGCTGTATATCACCGGAGAGACAAAGGATGACCAGCAATATAGACTTGGCAACTGATAAACTGGGCGCGGAGCCCGAATGCCCAACCGAGGCCTGGAGCGGACCAACGGAGGCTCCGAAGGACCCCGGAAGCCAGGCGGACCTGAGGAGGCCTGGCAGCAGGGCAGTGGGCGGTGCCAACGCCCCCATGCAAGAATTCAAACGGTGAGACGGCCGAGACGGCATGCGGGGGGGGGCGGGGAAGAGACAAGGAGAGGAGGCGAAGATCCGGCCCTCCCCGAAGGGGATCGCCGGAGCTCCAACCCCGAGAGGCGAGCGCGGGAGGAGGAGAAGGAGGAGAGCGCGGGACCTTCGCAGAAGGCGTGGCCCCGCGAGCGCCAAGGCTGTCGCTACCAACCACGTTGCTGAAACCACACTCGCACGCTGTACAAGCATTGGGTCGGTTTCAGTCTAGGCCGCCTTGGGCACGCAACGAAAATGTAACGAGATTCGGCGTTGGGCGGCAGCTGATGAGGAACAAAACCGCTTTCAAATGCAACCTTGTCCGGCCGTGCCGCCGAAAAACATGGTTGTGAGAGCATTCGCCAGCTGCTCAACTGTCCAACTGTTCGCTGTTGGCTCCGTCTGTGCGGGAGCCCCCTCCGAGCAACCCAACACCTAAGATCAAAACCAAGCGGCGCGTAAACCAGCAAAGCGGAAAATAAACGCATGGGCCGGTATCGAGTAAGCCAGCCTAGAACACGCAACGAAAATGTCACGACATTCGGCGCGCGGAGGCTGCTGCACCCTTCTCTGCGCGCACTGCCAGCAAACATGGCCCAGACCGTTTGGACCAGGCAGGAGAAAAGGCAAGGAGGAGGAGGAGGAGGAGGAAGAGGAGGAGGAGAGGCGCCGCTGTGCAGCCGCCTCAAATGCGCCGCGCCCCCCCGTCGCCGTCAGCGCCAGCCCGTGGCCGCGGCTCTTGCAGCTGTCGCAGGATCTCGCCGAAGAGCCGCGAGACGTCCAGACGGGGTCCGGCAGTGTGCCAGAGCGTGGTGTGGGCCTTGTACCCCACTGCGATCATCGTGGCTACTCCGGCGACCTCGTCAGGGGCGGCCCCGACCTGCCACAAGAGCGCCCGAGTGGTGCGGGCCTCGGAACTGCCAGGGTCGCGCAGGCCAAGCCTGTCCACCCCGAAGCGCCACAGCCGCGGGCAGCAGACGTAATGCCTGACGTCGTCCTCGCCCCCACTGCACCCGAAAAGGCAGCCACCGCCGCGAGCGCCGAATCGGCGCCCAGTGCACCAGCCGTTCAGCCACGTGCGCAGCACTGCGGCCCGCACCCGAGGCGGCGTTGTTTTCGGGAGCCGTTGCATGACCAAGCGGCATCGCTGGGCTCGCCGACCTGGCAAGGAACCTGGGTCGCGCCATGTCCGGACCTTGGCGCTCAGTGCCGAAAAGCCAGTGAGCCGCCAGTGCCGGCGCCGCAGCAGCGCCGCGGCCGAGGCTTGGATGCGCCGCTGGGACCTTCTCCAGGTCGCGAGCGTGACCGGGCGCGGTCCGCGACCCAGCCCCTGATCTAGCACTCGCGCCTCTGTGACCCCCTGGCGGGACAGGTCTTCCACCGCGGCCTGCAGCCTTTGAACTGGCCCCCCCGTGAACCAGCTGTGCCATCTCCAATCGATTTCCCACGATGCAATGGCATGGTAGCGGGCGCGCTGCAGCCGAATCCGCATCTCGTCCAAGCGGATGCGCTGGCGATGGTCACCTCCAGCAATGGCCACGCGAAGCTGGGCAGCAGGCCCCGAAGTAGTGAGCGACTGCACCTGATACGGCATCTGGAATTCATCACGCAATTGCTGGGCGACCCCGGGTGGGAGCCAGTTGAACGGGCCGGGGAAAAGCTTCTGGATCGCCCACCGCTCCAGCGACGGCCATTCAGGTGGCGCCCCCTGCAACTGTGCAATGTATTGCAGCTTCGAAATTGCAAACACGTTGTACGCTAAGGTCGCCAGATGCATCCCCTGCGCCAGCCCCGCCCACGTGCAGACCGCCTCCCTGAACTTCCGCACGGGGGCGTCCCAGCCGCTGTCTGCCGCCGCGGGGCCCACTTCGAAGCCCAGATAGGTGCCAGAGTGAGCGACCCGCACGGCCCCCCAGGCCGGCACGGCCTGCCGCCAGGCGTCGGTTGCGGCCCCGGGCTGCCACGTCCACAGCGGCAGCAATACAGTTTTCGCCAGGTTCAAGTGCAACCCCGACACTGCAGCGAAGAGCTCGAACAAGCTGTGCAGGCGCGGCCACGCCCGTGGTCCGCCGGCGCCCACCAGCGCGAGATCGTCCGCGAAGGCGCAGCGCGCTCGGCGGCCTTCGACGGCGTCGAGCTGGCGGTTGAACGGCTCCGTGACGAGCACGAAGAGGAGGGGGCTGAGAGGGCGCCCCTGACGAATCCCCGCCGTGATGGCGAATCCCTCCCACCACTGCCCAGCCATCGCCAGACAGCAACGCTGCCCTGTGTAGAGTGCGCGGATGGCGGCGCGCACGCCCCTCGGCAGCCCCAGCTTGTCCAAAACATGGTGTAAGTAGTCGTGCTCCAGGCCGGGGAACGCCGCCCGCATGTCGAAGAGAAGGGCATACGCCATGTCATCCTCAAGGGCCGCCACCTGCATCGACGCCTCGAGGTCAAGGACGTTGGCCAAGATGGAGCGGCCGCGGAGGAAGCCCCGCTGGCTCGCGCCCACGAGGCGCTCGATCGCCGGCTCGATGGCGTACCGTAGGGCGCTGGCCAGCAAGCGGTTCGAAGTGTCCACTAGCATGAGCGGCCGTGTGTCTGCTGGAGCATAAAATGCACCAGCTGCGGGGTCTTGCCCGGTTGGTTTCTTCGGAAGCAAAGCCAACAAGCTGCCGTTGAAGTCGCAAGATCCGAACCGGTTGTCCCCCGCGCCGTACTCGCGCATCATAGTCTCATCAGAGCCCTCTGCCATCATCGCCTGCAGGGTGTCCACAAGCACTTCGACGCCGACCTCGCCGATGCCGCGCCAGAAACTGTAGGGGATGCCATCTGGCCCTGGGGCTGTGGCGCCGGCGCCTTTCAGCGCCTGGCGAACGTGGGCGGCAGAGACCTCGCACTCGGGCATCACCTCCGCGAAGGTCGGCATCCCGTCGAACCACGGCGAGATCCTCTCCAAGTTGCCGACCCCTTTGGCTCGGAAATGCTCGGCCCAGTGGCGGACCAAAGCGGGGGCAGCACGCTGCGCGTCCGTGGTGATCGAGCCGTCTCGCAGCTGGATCGCCGACAGGGCGTGCTCCGACCTCGGCCGAAGGCGGCGTGGAGTCTGCAAGGCCCGGTGGCGCCGCCCGCGAAGTTCTCCTTCGGGCGCGCCAGCCCTCACGGCCGCCTGCACCTCCTCGAGCTGAGCCCGTGCCAGCGCCTTCGCGTAGCCATAAGCCGCATCCTGCAAAAACCTCTGGGCGTCCAGCGGCAGCATCGCCAGGCAGGGGGCGAGTTCGGGCACCGCCGCCGCCATCTTCAGCAGCAAAGCGCGGTCTTGACGGCGGACGCCCTGCAGGCCCCGCATAGACCAGGACAGGCGGCCATCAACGTCGTCATGCGGCAGCTCTCGCGGGGCGGCGCGCTGAAGGCCCAGGGCCGCCTCGGCCATTGCCTCCTTGAGGAGTCGGAGACGCCCGAAAGGCGATGCGGCTGCGCCGGTGCTATCGTGGGCGAGCTTGTCGGCGAAGAGCAGCATCGTGCGGTCCCTCCACGCCGGGCAGTGCCCCATCTCCGGAGCCAGACCGCGCCCGGCGACACCATCGCGGGCCCCTGGCGGCGCGCAGCGGAACACGGAGATAGCCCGATGCGTGCTGAGCGCGCGACCCATCGATCCCGAGTAAGCCCAGTCCAGCGCTGCCGTGCCCACCAGCTCGTTGAGGAAGCAGCTGGGGTGGAGATTGGCATAACACCGATCCAGACGAGACAGGACCCCCTGATGTTGGTGCGTGTACGCCGTGTTTCGCCACAGGGTCATGTCAGTGCCCTGCAGCTGCTGCCCCAAGTGCTGTTCCTCACTCCGGTCGCGCCCGCCACTCGGAGAGTGACCCTCGACCTGGATGCGACCCAAGTCGTCCGCAACCCAATTGAAGTCCCCAATGAGGAGACTGAGGCGCCGCGAAGCAGGTGCAATATGACTCGCAACTGTTCGTCGCATCCGCTGCCGGGATGTCTTGGCTGTGATCGCCGCGTCTTCCTCGTCCTGCTCGTTTGAGCCTGTGGCGAAGTAGACGGCGAAAATGGAGAGATCGCCATTGTCGCCGTTGAGCCACAATTCGCCGGCGCGCCCAGGCACAAGGATACGCCAGTCCGACTGGAGAGCGAATCGCCGCAGAAACCCAGTCGCGACGATCACGCCCACTCCCGCTCTGGCAGAAGAGCCATGCGCCCAGAAGGCCGGGAACTCCCCAAAATACGCCTGCCCATCGCGGGTGTTCAGCGCCTCCACCTCTGGCGTCGAATGCGTCTCCGTGACGACGACCGCGTCGTGGTCGCGAAGGAGACGGCGAATATGGGCGCCTTTTTCCTGACGGCTGCGCGGACAAGCGGCAAAGAGACCCTGGGCGTTCCACGTGGCAACTCTGAAGTCGCCTGCATATGGGCCTAAGCCGCTGTCCGTCCGCGGACGCTCCAATCGAGGGGGCAGCGATGGCGGCGGTGGCGGCTGCGATGCCCCCGAGCGTGGCGGCGCGGCCGCCGGGGGCAGGGTCGGCGCTGCAGGTAGCGTGGCCTGCTCGCTGACGGTTGAGGCCACCCGCCTTACTCGAAAACGGATGAACACAACATGGAGATCACCAGCCTCGAACGGGCTCTGGTGCAGGCCGGCTGGGTCGCCTAGCACCGGCGGCCGTTTCCCGGCCTAGCTGCAAGCGGGGTGAGCTGCACGTCCAGGGACACCAAATCGACCCCCAGCTGGAGACCACGACCATGGAGAAGCTCATGCAGGTGACGGGCCTCGGCCGGCGAGCGGACGGCCAACTCCAGGCGTCCAGTCAGGGCGCCCGCCACTGCGCCATGCTCGGGCCGAAGGGTGTAGGCTTCCAGAGCCTCGTCCTGACGGATTCGCCTCACCTGTTGACCTAAAGCCTTGTGTATCATGTCGCCCACCGCCTGGACGACGTGGTCTGGCCGGGGGCCAGGGGGGCCCTGCAGCTGCACCAGGAGGCGTGCCGATACCTCGTCACATCGAGCCGCGAGTTGCCGCTGCCTGTTCGCCGTCCCGGGGGCGGAGACCCAGAGACCCCCCCCGTTGACGAGACGCTTATGCCGGAGATGAAAAACGCACCGCTGCGGATCCGCGGTCTGCCACTCCCTCATGTCCTCCTCCCACTTGGTCTCGTCCAGCCTGGTGCGAATCACCGCGGTCCGCGTGCTCAACGGGAGGAGTTCCAGGCAATTGCCCCCTGCCACCGAAAGGGCCCCCGGCCCCGTGGTGGTCATGATCAGCGCCGTGTCGTCCATGAAGATGTCGTCGCGGGCGGCGACGCCACCCATCGGCAGGAGCAGCTTATGAAGCTGGCGGGCGAAGACTGCTGCATCCATCCCTGTGCACGCGGCGTCGCCGGAGTACAACGTGAGGCGCAGTCGGGGGTCCGCCTTCTGCGAGGCGGGGCTCCGTCGAGGTTCGGACTGCCTCCATCCCGTTGCCAGCACCGCAGCACTCACCTCCAGCACCTTGGCTTCGGTCCGCGCCGGGAAATCGAGGCTAATGGTCGCCACCCCCACCGCGACTTGCTTCCAAGGCTCCTCCATTGTCAGCGACGTCGGCAGCACAAGTAGCGCTTCGCGCTGGAAGGTGAGCAAACCCAGAGGTCGCCACGATACCTGCGGGAAGCGGCCGCCCGGGCTAATCTGCTCCAGCGGCTGCAGCATGAATTCCACCTTGGCCAGCACTCCCGCCCATCGCTCTCCCAAGCCTGGGTGAGACCAATGCTGCAAGATTGCCGTCGGCGTGGAGCAGCCGGGCAGATCGTCGAGGGGGCACGCCAATCGCAGCGTGGTGCCGCGGTGCCCCTGGCCCAGGTGGCGCACGTAGCCTCCCAGCAGGCGGCCGACCTCCTCAGCGGCAGCTGGAGACCAGATGATCACCTCCTTGCCAGCCAGGCGTGTCCAGCAAGCGTCCGATGCGGACGAGCAGAGGATGAGCCACATGTCCGTCGCCTCTGCGGCAGGGAGCGCCCGCGAAAGTTGCGCCGGCGTCAGCCCGAGATGATTCGAGCACTGCGTGCCGACCACGCTGTTCTCCGGCCGCAGGGTGTCGAGGAGTGTGAGGCCCATGGCCCCGAGCTCCTGGCAGAGACGCCTCGAGGGAGCACTGAACCCTCGACGCCCCCACGTACTCGCCAGCTCCCGTTGGATGGTGTCCGCGGCGGCCGCCAACCGGCGCATGCCCTCGTCGGCCTGCTCGATGTCGGTCTCTGGCCACCGCTGGGCGTCCGCCAGGGTCAGCAGCGTGCGAGCGAGCTCAAGCCGCCGCTGCACTGCCGTCGACTGCTCCTTCGAGGAGCGAGTTGGGACGACCCCCAGCGCCATCCACGCATCAGTATGCTCGCTGCGGAAGCCGAGGTGGCGGAGCACGCCATCCAGCAACGCCCACGAGCAGATCTGGCTGCGAGGCGTGAGCTGCACCCTGGCACCGCTGGCTGCGGCCACAGCGAAGTCGCTGAGGAGGCAATCCTCCACGTAGGAGGCGAAGAGCTCGTCCGAGACGGTGATGTGCTGTGGCGCCGTGGCTCCAGCTGCTGCAGTTGCGGCCTCGCCCACCTGCAAAGACGCCATGCCTTGCGTGGCGCCGGAGTCGTCGGCCTCTGCGTCCATGCTGGCAGTGGCAGGCGAGGCGACCGCAGCCGCAGCATCCCGTGGAACGGGTAGCCCTGGCGGCAGCGGCGGCCTGGCAGCCGCAGCAGCGGCGGCGCCGCCGGGGAGCGCCTGCCCGCAGCGCCGGCATCGGCCCTGCTCGTCAGCCGAAGCCGGGAGCGCCCCGAAGAGGGGGCAGGCCGAATGGGCGCAGGCCATGCCGTCGGTCGAATGTGGAGGGGTTGGGAGAGCGGAAGGAGAAAGAAGCCAAAACGCGCCCTGTGCGCGGGTACTTGGGGCCGGCCCGTTTGAGCCGGCCCGGTCTTGAGCCATTCACATCCACCATCCGTAGCACCCCAACATGGTTTCCAAAACGTGTCCAAACTTGTTCATATTGCGGGTGTTTGCGCGCGTAAGTAGCCCCAAGCGGAACTGAAAACCCACGATGGCGGCGTGCACAGTGGCCCAAGATATCCAAACATGGTTCCAAATAACATCCAACATGCTCGAAAACGCCCCAAGACGGTCGCAATATGGTTTCCCATGCCCTTCAAGTTCTCCAAGGGTCTCTTCGAAATAGGCAACATTGCTCCAACACCTGGGACAAACCACTGTTTTTGTACCTTTTCGCCTGTTGCCTTTTCGCTTCCGAATGGCCTCGGAGGCCTCAAGATGACCCCGATATGGCCTCAGAGGGCCCCAGAAGGGGCCCAAAAGAGCCAGCTCGCTAAGTCTCATGTGTTGCTCCAAAAAGCGTTCTGGGAAGGCATTCGGGGAGGGCGCCCAGACGCCCTTCGAATCCCACCAGCACTTCGGGTTGAGGTCGTCTAACGATATCTTTCTTTCGCCTTCCAAGACCCTCGTCCCTTCGGTCAGAAAATACCACCCTCCCTCTCTCTCTATATTTATATATACATATATACATACATGTGTATGAAAATAAAACATATGTGTTGGGACTCTTCGTTGTTTTAAACTTTGAGGAGGGTGGGCGCGATGTGGCAAGAATTTCTTTTTCGCCCAAGATTGCTCCAAGAGGACCTCCGATGTTCCAAAGCGGCCTCCAAAGCGGTTCAAGGTAGTCCAAACTGGTTCCATATAGCTCCCGACGTGCATCCGAGAATGCCGACGAAGGCCCCAAAACGCTTCCAACTGCCCTTGGAGCCTTCCTTTCCTCCGTTTCCTCCTTCTTCCTTGTTTGGGGGGGTTTCCAACGGTCACTGCGCCTGTTCAAGGGAAGTCGCCTGCTGATAATTTTGGGTGACATGGTGAATATGCGCGAAGCGTCAACAACTCTGAATGTCTGCTTGCGCCGTCTTGAGGCTGTCTTTGCGGGAGGGCCCTTTTGGCGCTCTTGGGGGCCTCCTGGGTTCTCTTAAGGCGCCTTCGGCGCTCTTGGGCTGTTTGGGGCACCCCCTTCAGCCGTCTGGAACCTCTCGAGGCCGTCGTGGGGATCTCTTCGTGCAATTCTGTCTTGGCGTCCTCTTGGGCCGTCTTGGGGCCCGGTTGGGCCATTTAGGGCTGATCGTGGGAACCTTAAAGGACGTCCTGGTGTTTAGTTTAGCCTGACCCAAACTGCGACAACTTGGAATTATAGAGGAGCCGTGGGACTCTGTGAGGCCCTGGAGAATGTCTGGGGCATTCTTGGAGCTTGTTGGGCCGTACTTAGATCCAATCGGCCAGCCTTCCGAACAGCTCGGGCCGTCTGGGGAAGATCCTGGACCCCCAGGAGGACGATGTTATGGTCGGGGTCCCCGTCTGACAACCCTGGCCCCGCATACTGTGATGTTCCCTCTTGCGTATATATTTGACATGCGTGTGTACACGTGTGTATGTATGTATGTATGTATGTATGTATGTATGTATGTATATATGTATGTGTCTATATAGACACCAGCGTATGTATGTATGTCTGTATGTATATGTATGTATATATATATATGTGTGTACGTACATGTATACGTGTATATGTATATATATACACATATTCACACGTAGTTGTATATTTATGTGTATGTGTATCTGTGTATGTCTATGTTTATGTAATGTAATTGTATACATGTACATGTACACATATATATATATATATATCGATCTATGTGTACCGAAATCGGCACCGAAAGAAAACTGAAAACCCGCGTATCTCCAAATGGCTTGTGAATCTTTGCCGCGCAGTGAATCGATGGAACTCGGGCAAACCGATCATCCCCGAACATCTCGTGGAAATCCGATCAATGTCATGCTTCCTCGACCAGGCCGATGCAATCCGGCACGCGCGCAGATCCGTGCGGAACTCGGTCCCCATGTGAATAGGCATTTCGGCGATAGGCGAGCAAGACGTGTTTTCAGGTGACCTCACGACCGTGATGACGTTACATGAGCAGCACGGCAACAATTCTGTCAATAGCGGTGTGGCCTCTACGGCAAGGGAGTAGTAATTTATTTCCGCATGCGAACGGACATTGAATCCCACCATCCCTTGTGGACGCGAGTTGTTCAAAAGGTTTCCTCTTCCAACCCGCTTCCCCTTGGGGGGAAGGTTTACCCATTTCCCCCCCGCCGGGGTTGGAGGAGGAGTTCCGCGGGTTGTTGGAGCATCCAAGATGGCTTCGGCGAGAAAACAAGAGTCATTGATTCTATTTAGGCTTTGGGCCCATTTTTGCCTTCTGGGGGCGAGGTGGGGCGCTGATCTGGTCCCCCCTTCTTTGATCGAGCTCTTCCAAAATGGCTCCAAGATGGCCCGCAAGGCTCCCAAGAATGCCCTAAGAAGCGCCCAGGAGGCCCCAAAATGTGCACAAGAGGCTCCCGGGAGACCCCCAAGAGGCCCCAAGAGGCTCTCCCGAAGCACCCAAGACGCTTCAAGAAGCCCCGGACCATTAAGAGGCCCCCAAGACGCCGCAAGAGACCTAGAAGAAGCTGTCAAGAGACATCCGAATAGACCCCGAGAAGCATCTAAGACGCCTCTGGCCTTCCTGCTTGCCTTCCTCCTCCTCCTCCTCCTCCTCCTCGTCCCCCCCCTCATCCGCCTATTCCTCCTCCAGCTCCCGCCTTCCCCTTCCCCTCCCCCTCTCCCTGCTCCTCCTCCTCCTCCGATTCCTCCTCCATCCTTTCCCTCATGTGGTATGAGAATCTTGCTCAGCCCTTTATTCCACCGCGTGCTCCTCCACATCCCTGATCAAGGCAGCTCGTCTAGGCATCGTTTCTGGATGGGCTGGCGGGATTACCCGAAGCGTTTAGAAATTGTTCAATGCTTCCGAATGAACTCCACCAGCCTTCTGGGCGAGGTGGATACAGGGACAAGCTCTTCCAAGCCCATTCTTCGAGTTCGCGGAGGAGTTCATCCCTCCCCACGCTCCCCTGGAGGCGAATGTGCAGAAGGTCCGTTTGGACCCAATACGTCTCCAAGATGGTTTCATGTAGCATCCAGGATGACGCAATATGGCCCAAATTGGGCGAAGGCAATATCCAATATGCCTTCAAAAACCGTCCTGAACCTGCCTGCATCGTCCACACCGTTATGTGCTCTCGTCGTGGTGACGAAGCAATTGCTATTCTGATTGTCGTCGTCACAGCTGCAAGATCTATCTATGAGACTGCTGTGATATCTACACGGGTAAATACGGTTGCCGGTATTGGGCCAAGGGTAAGGGGACGGAAAACTACTGGTACACAACGATACAAATGCCAACGCATCATCATCACAACACTCACGCTTCAGAAGTGCAATCACAAACATTGACACTGTGATGGACGGGCGCAATCCGGGTACGCCCAGAGGGTAGCAGCAAGTGCTGGTAACTTCTGTAGGTCTGAAGCCAATTGTTTGCAGGTAAACTAGCTGGTATATTTCCTCACCCTCCTGTGTTGGGTTTCCGATTTGAATAAAGCATTGTGGTCGCGTCTTCCCACCCTCCCGCGCCATTCCTCCTGCCTCCTTCTCCTCTCTCTCCCTCCTCCTGTTCCCTTCTGCATCCTACCTGTCTCCTACCCTGCCTCCTGCCTCGCCATCCCTGGGAAGCCGCGAGCTGCGAAACTGTTGTCCCTTTCGAAAACTGCTGGGGGAGACAACGGAATGGGGCGGCTATGGGGATTCAGGTTAGACCTCGCCGTCCCTCGGGGGCTGCGAACCGTGAAGCTGACGCCATTTTCGACAGCTGCTGGGAGGTCTGGCGAAGTGGGGGGGCGACGTGGACCCATATTAGATCTCGCCATCCCAGTGGGGCTGCGAACTGCGAAACCGTCGCCACTTCCGACAACTGCACAGGTGTCCAACGGAACGGTGGGGCTACGGAGATTCACGTTAGACCTCACCATCCTTCGGGGGCCCCGAACCGTAGAACGGTCACCACATTCGAGGGCTGCTGGGAGGTCCAACGGGATGGGTAGGCAATGGGACTCAGATTCGACCTCGCCATCCACGGGGGGCTGCTAACCGTAAAACTGTCGCAACTTTCGAAGGAGGTCCGGCGGGGTGGGTTGGCTTCGGGGGTTCAGTTCTGCCTCGCCATCTCTGGGGTGCTGCGACCTGACACACTGTCGCCACTTTCGAGGCCCACTGGGGGGCCGACGCAATGGCGTCGCACGGGGGTCCAGATTCGACCTCGCTATGCCTGAAGGGGTCCGAACTGCAAAATGGTTGCATTGTTCGAAAGCTGCTGGCTTGTCAGAACGGTCACGTCCTTTGGGGACGAAGATTCGACCTCGCCTTCCTGGGGGGCTGCGTGGTGCGAAATTCTTGCCACTTTCGATGGTTGGTGGTAGGCCGACGCAGTGAAATCCTATGACGACCCATATTCAACCTCGCCAGCCCGTGGGGGCTGCGAGCAAGTGCGCGCACCCTGCGACACTGTCGCCGTATTCGACAGTTTCTGGAAGGTCCAACCGAGTGGGTGGGCTACGGGGATTCGGATTCGACCTCGGTATCCCTCAGGGCTGCGAAGTTCGAAACCGTCGCCACTTTCGAGGGCTGATGGGAGGTCCCACGATGTGGGGCGGCTATAGGGACCCAAACTAGACCTCGCCGTCCCAAAAGGGGCTGCGAATCGTGAGCCTGTCACCACTTTCGAGGGCTGCTCGGAGGTCCAGCAGTGGCGTCCTACGGGATTCGGGCCAAATCTCGCCATCTCTGGGGTGCTCCGAAATGCGACACTCTCGCCACCTTCGAGGCCTGCAGGGAGCCTGCACGGTGACATCTTTCGGGGATCCAGGGCCGACCTCGCCATCTCTGGGGGAGCTGCGAACTACGAAACAGTCGCCATTCTCGAAAGCTGCCGGGGAAGCCAGCACCGTGACGTCCTACGCGTCTTCAGATTCGACCTCGCCATCCCTGGGGGGCGAAGAGCGGGACCTCGCCGTCCCTGTGGGCTGCGAACTGCGACAATGTCGCCACGTCCGCGGGTTCCCTGGGGGATCCAGCTACTCGCGGTGCTGCGCAGATCCGAGCGGGAAGAACTATCTCCATTATGCCCTTATCCTTCTAGCAATGTCCCGTGAACCTCCCGCGTTGCAGCCCCCCGCGCGCCTTCCACAACACATCTTCTTTGCCGTCTGATTACCCTGATAATCCGAGCCAGCTGGTCCGACCACTTGTTGCGAAAGGGTTGGGTATGTCGACAGGGCATTTTTTGTGCCGAGCGGCCTAAACATGTTTCGCAGCGCATGGGTTGCCGTTCCATCCTGAGTGCCCGATAGTGAATGGCTTTGTCCGATGTGAGTGAATAGTCGCCGAACCATGGGGAAACATACAGCGTACGCCAATGCAAAGACCCTTCGGCGGCTGAAAGCAATGCATCGAATTGGCTCTGCGCTGCTCCTCTTTCTCTGGGGCATTCGTTCGCCTTCGCAGGACGGCAGTCTCTTGTCTGATTATGAATCCACCTGCCCAACACGACGCAAACAACCTCACATCTTAAAGACCTTCCGACTTCTTAATGCGTGCGTTGTCTACTACAGCGGGGTAGTTGTGTAGACGCTAATCCATATATACATAGATATATATACACGCTGGCCTACGTGTCGGCGGTCCGAGTTCCGTGCTGGATGGATGCGTAGCGTCAAATCTTTGGAACATGCCGGTCCGATTCTTTGTCAACGCAACCGGGTCTCACATTTATACCGAAACCTGGCCGGGATCTGGCAATATAGACCAAGGTTGCGTTCTCGGCCTGTCGGGTCTGAAATGAAAGAAGGCTGTCTGTTGCACCACTCAACACGCCACATCGAAGCCATCGGCCATGCTGGCAGTCGCGCCCCCTTCCTTCGCTCGAGCCAGAGCAGCCGCGATCGCGGAGACATCATTTTTCCAAATGTCCCTAGCACTCAATAATCCGCCTCGTCCTGCCCACGCCCCCTGAATACATGGAAGCCCCAATCCACTCCTGCCTCCCCCTGGCTGGAAGCTTGGCTCAAATTACCAAGATGCTGCTTGCGTCCCTCTGCAGCTGTCATGTCAGAACATGTGCGAGTTCACTAAAAACATGCTGGCAGACAATGTGTGCTCTGACATCAAAGTACAGAAGTCTATGACCAACTCAGTGGCATCTGTATTCTTGAAATGAACACGTGCTCGCCTGTGCAATCTGTTGTATTTCAAACACAAAGGGTCTGCGGGCTGGACAACATGTACACTTCTTTTGAGCTACTGTGGTGAAGCATTTTTGGCTTGCAACGTGCGAAGTAGCCCTCTGGCATGCCAAGGCCTGTGCGCAATTTCAATGCAAAGGACGCGCGAGCACGACTTTCAGGCACTATGTTTATATCCGCCACCGTGTCGTAGATATCGAACGACTTTTCCCAATTCTCGTCTCGAATCCACACTATGGGATATCTACATTTGACACCCAATGCCCAAGCATTGCAAGAATTCTGGGCGATCTCTCGGGCGCTCTTGGGGTTCGCGGCGTGGCTTTTCTTGATGCCTGGGGTGCGTGGCTGATGCTTCTATCTTCCAAGATGCTCTCAAAAGGGCTCTAGTGGGGGCCTCCTGTGCCCTGTTGGAGGCCCTGGGGGCCAGCTCAAGAAGCCTAAAGAAATGGCACACGAACCTTTTTGGTGTATACTTTTAACATCATGGGGCTTTCGTTTTGAAGAGCATGCAAAACGACCAAAATGGTCCCCAGGACGGCCCGAAAATGTGCTGAAACGGGTGGACTTTAACTGCCACCTGGAGCTCTCCACCCAAAGATGGTCAAACGACGCCATCAGCAAGCCCCCAAGAGGTGCCGAAGACGGCCCCAGAGGCCCCCAAGAGGCAACTGAAGGGCCTCCAAAAGACTCCCATGACGCCCCCACGCTGCATGAAACGAGTTCCAACGAGGACATTCAGAGGTCTTGTCCACGACCCAGATACGGTGGCGGGATGGGCCGAAGACAGCAAGATATCATATGATATGGAATGTATTGCTTTTCGTGCCTTCCACTCATCCTCCGCGTGTATCTCCTTGCCGACCGCCCCTGCCAGCAGATTGTACAGCTCCCTATGCCAAGTTCTTCAGACGAAGCGCAGGAGTGAACAAACTCAGCACGATTGACACCTTGCGCGAGAGATCTGCAATCAATGCCTTTGATTTGCGCGAGTGTGTGACAACAGCATGGGTGCAGTGAGGGGAAGGACCGGGTTGGCGACGGGAAGCACGTGCACGGGAGGAAAGATGTGGCGCGGATCAGAGGTGGAGGGGGCCATAGGCGCTGCACCACATGGAAGGGCGACAGCATGACGCTGAGTCGGTTCAGCCGACGACTGGTGACATGTGTCCTCGGAGCGGAAGCCACGCCAGATAACCAGGAGGGTGGACCATGGGGCGATAAGTAATGAGACAGGGAAGGAAGGAGGTGGAAGGATGTAGGAGGATGGGTGGCGGAATAGCTTCCCGAACTAGGAAGAAGAGCCGTGGGCGCAACTGCTGACAAAGCGCACGCGTTCGCTTCCCCACCAGCAGAAAGAAATAATACCAAGAACAATAACTGTCCGTCTCATTCCGTGCTCCTCTCTCATCATACACGGCGACTACTTCGACTACTACGACGACTACGACGGCTGCAATTACTACGACTGCTACTGCTAATATCACGTTTTCTACCACTACCCACCTAACTCCTACTACGCCGTCTGATGCTAGGCGTATTCTTACGACTTCTACAGCAACTGCGAAACGACTACGATTACGATTGCGACTACTACTAGTACTAACATTACAACAACAACAACAGCTACTACTACTACTACTACTACTACTACTACTACTACTATTACTACTATTACTACTGCTACTCTTACTCTTGCTACTGCTACTGCTGCTACTACTACTACTGCTAATACTACTACTACTACTACTACTACTACTATTACTTTCACTACTACCACTACTGTTGTTTGAAACTCAAACAAATACAACCAATTCTACTACTACTACTACTACTACTACGACTACTACTACTACTACTCCTACTCCTCCTACTACTACTACTACTACTACTACGACTACTACTACGACTACTACTACTACTACTACTAGTTCTACTGCTACTACTACTACTACTACTACTACTTCTGCTTTTGCTTCTACGGCTACCTATAGAGCTACTGCTACTGCTACTGCTACTGCTCTTACTACTGCACGACCTCGTCCTCCTCCTCACTACTACTACTACTACTACTACTACTACTACCACCGCCACTACTACTACTACTACTACTACTACTACTACTACTACTACTACTACTACTACTACTACTACTACTACTACTACTACTACTACTACTACTACTACTACTACTACTACTACTACTACTACTACTACTACTACTACTACTACTACTACTACTACTACTACCACTACTACCACTACTACTACTACAAGTGCTAGTCCTACTACTACAACAACTACTACTAGTGCTACTACTACTACAATGAATTACTAATACAACTACGACGACAACAACTACTAGTACTACTACCAATACTACTACTACTACTGCAACTACTATGGCTACTGAGACTACTATTGCTACTACGATTACTACGACTACTACTACTACGACGACTACTACTACTACTACTACTACTCCTACTCCTACCCCTACTACTACTACTACTACTACTACTACTACTACTACTACTACTACCACTACCACTACCACTACCACTACCACTACCACTACCACTACCACTACCACTACCACTACTCCTAGTATCACTCCTCCTACCCCGACGGCTGCTACTACTACTACTACTTCGATCACCAGTGCCAGTAGTACTACTACTACGACTACTACTACTACTACTACTACTACTACTACTACTACTACTACTACTACTACTACTACGATCACGACCAGTACTACCACTACCAATGCTCCCACAACTCTGACTGCTCTCACACTCTCTACGACCACTTTTTACCATTAGACTTCCTACACGTGTAACTACTAATACCCATTCCTGGTTGCTACGCTTTAACTTTGTATTACACCTTACTACTACTACTACTACTACTACTACTACTACTACTACGGCGACTACTAGTACTAGTACTAGTACTAGTACTAGTACTACTACTAAATTTGCTAATGCTGTTAGTTCTTGTGCTATTCCTAAAGCTACTTCTGTTTGCTACTACTACCACCCACAACGACTTCGCATACCACTTAATCCGTTTGTTTGCTACTACTACAACTACTGCTACTACAACGACTACAGCGGATACTACTACTACTACTACTACTACTACTACTACTACTACTACTACTACTACTACTACTTCTACTGCTACTACTACTACTATTTCTACTATCACAACTGCTACTACAACTGCTACTACTACTACTACTACCACTACTACTACACTACTGCTAGTAGTAGTAGTAGTAGTAGTAGTAGTAGTAGTAGTAGTAGTAGTAGTAGTAGTAGTACTACTACTACTACGAGTAGTACAAGTACTACTACAACGACCACATTTCCTACTATTGCTACTACAACAGCAAGAACTGCTACTACTACTACTATTACTACAACTGCTACTACTACTAGTATTACCACTACCACTACTTCTAGTACTACCACTAGAAATGCTATTGCTACTACTACTGCTGCTGCTGCTACTACTACAACTAATACAACTACAAGTACAACTACAACAAGTACTACTGAATCATACTACCACTATTCCTGCGCGCTTCTAAAAACGTTTCGTTACATATTAAAACTGATCCAGAAAACTCCTTCTCCAGGCAACTTGGACCACCTTCGCGCGAAATCCAGGTCGAACACTTAAGGGTGAAATTTGGGAAATCGGCCTTCGACGGGATCCTCACGATCCGTGATGACAACCCACCTGGAGACAGAACTCTTCGGAAGAACGCTCAGAATTTTACAAGACTCCGTACTTACGGACGCCCGGAGAGCGAAACCCTCTCCCGGAGAACGAACCTCTTTTCCCAGAGAACAGACTCTTCGCAGGGGGGGCGACGAGCTCAACGGCGCGTCTCATGAGCTTCCGCCGGGCCTCCGCACCAACTCTTCGACGCCTGCGGGGTGCCCAAGATGCCCTTCAAAACGGCTCTAGAGGGGCTCCTGCACGGTCAAGAGGCCCCAAGACGGCCCATCAGAGTGGCCAGGCAGCCTCCGAAGGGTACCCCCCGGAGGCCAACATCATTTTGAAAACTTGGGTTCGAACTGATTCTGCCGTCTCGCCTTTTCCCTCCCGACGGGATTCCGATGCCTCAAGATGGCTCCGAGATCTGCCACACGAGCCCCAAGAGGTGCCCAGAAGCGCTCCAAGTCGTCCCCGAAGCCACCCCAGAGGGCCCCTAGAGCGCACCGAGAGGCGAAACTTCAGACTCCAAACAGGGGACCTTAATTTGGAGCCCCCCTTTTTCGATCGATAGCTCCAGGATGGCTCCAAGAGGGTCCTCTGGGCACCGAGACGGGCCCCCCAAGAGACGTTCAAGAGGCTCTTAGAGGCCTCAGAATTGAGCATTGCTGGTCTTTCTGTTTCAGTTTATGTTTATCTGCCCCCCGTCTTCCGATGGGGATGTGGAGAGCGAGCGTCCAGAACTGCAACCCCTCTCGGGGGTCGGCGGGCTGGCGCAAGCCCCTCGAATCACAAATCGCTGACACGGCGTGGTCGGGATCGTGGCCTGACGCCCAGCGGGTGCCATCCGCGTGACCCGCCCCCGCACACGGCCGCAACGCCACCGGCAGACACACTTGTTCGATCCGCGGGTCGAGAGCGCACCTCTTCCGGTCGAAGCTAGGCGGGCCGCGCACAGCTTCAATTAACAAAGGGGGGGGCAGAAGGAGGGGCCTCACGTCGAGGCCAGGAGGGGGCACGACCGGCAGACACACGCCCAGGCACTGGCCGTGCGCGCTGCGTGCGCCCCACTCCTCCTGCTCCTCCCCACGCCTCCGCCGCGCCCCGACTTCGTCGGCGCGCACGGCTCCCCGGGGCTCTTGTGGGCCCGTCCTTCGGACGCCCCCTGCGCGCTGCTGCTCTTCGCCGACGCGGGCCTTTTCCCCGGCATCCGACGCTGTGGACACTTTTTTGGTCTGCGGGTCGAGAGCGGGCCTCTTCCGTTTAAGAGCTAGGCGGGGCGCGCAAAGCACTAATTGAGGAAACAGGGCGCGGGCGGGCGGGGCCAAACGCTGTGGACACACGCAGGCACGCTAGCGCTCCGAAGGCCCACCTCTCCGCAAGGCCCTCCTCTCGATGCGGGTCGCTCCGCGGGGACTCGGCAGGCCCAGCGAGGCAGGGCGAGCAAGCGCCCGCCGCCGAATCCGTCCGCGCGTGCCTCCTCGGATCACTTTGGCTGCATCCTGGCGGCCGCCTGGCGGCGAGCAGCGCGGGACCACAGCCGATCTCGCTGGTGCGTCGCTGTCGTGCCGCCCCGGGCGCGCGCGCGGGCGCTTGGCCTGCGTAGCGTGCATTGCGCACGAGTGCCTGCTGGACGCACGGCGTCGTTTTTTTTTTTTTTGTTGTTTTGTTTTCTGGCTGTGGAGCATGATTGTGGTTGCGCTGCCCAAGGTTCGTTGGGTGTCCCAAAGCGGTGCGATGACAAGCTGTGCCGGGACCTCAGTATCCTCAAAGACCTTACCGCAGGGCCCGTCGCCGCACCGCTCTGGGATCCTGGATGCCCCCGTTGCGAGACATCCTCCAACAACGCCCCGAGTCCCAAAATCGTGCGGTCACCCTGAATTCCCACTGACTCACCACACGGTGTGGTCAACGCGCCGTTTGGGTGCCCCTACAGTCGGCGGCGATTGAAGGGGGAAATAAGAAGGAGAAGGCCTTCTCAGAAGGCAGCTGGACTTCTGAGACGCCCTCGCGCCATCTGAGAGCATTTTTGGGTCTTCGGGGAAGGCTTATAATATTTCTTAGAAAGCCAGGGGGCTTGCGAAACTTCTGAGAAGGCCTCCTCCTTCCCACTTCCTACCCCTCGCTCGCCGCCGGTCAACTCTGGGGCCAGCGTGATCTTGAGCACGCCGAGCGACTGGGCTCCCGACTTCGTCTTTGTGTGTGACTTTTCGACGGCTGCGCCCGCGGGGTGGGGCGCACCGGCAGGTAGCCGAGGACGATCTCGAGGGCCACGCGCTGGGAGCGGCGCCAGAATTCCTGCAGGAGCGGAGGGAGGGGGGGAAGGAAGAGGGCAAAGAGAATCTAGGTCTGAGGAAGAGGGTAGAGAATCCAGGTTTGAGGTTTGAGAATCTAGGTTTGAGGGGGGAAGAAAAAATGGGGGGGGGGGGGGGAGGAGGAGGAGGGTAGAGAAGCTAGGTCTTGGATGCTGCTGGCTCGCTCGAGGCAGTGCCAAGGGGGGTCACCACCAGGGGGATCGCCATCTCCTCCTCCTCCTCCTCCTCCTCCTCCTCCTCCTCCTCCTCCTCCTCCAGGCAATGCGCCCCTCAGGACCCCCCCGGGGCTCCCCCAACGGCGCCAAGAACCTCCTGGGTTCTCGTTCCTCCTTCTTCCTCGACCCCCGACTTCCAGGAGGCGGTGGTGACCTCCCCAGTCGTGACCTCCCTTGACACTCGCCCGGTCGCTGCGGGCCTGCGAAAGCATAAGGGCTGCCGGCTCTCGAATGCGCTGTGCCTCAGCCGATCTCTGAGCGGATCCCCGGCGAACGTCCTCGTGGGAGAAGGGGCGACCGCTCCTGGCGAGACCAGTGTGTGCATAGAGGCCGCCGTCAGCTCATGTTCCACGGCTCTCGAGAACATGCCTTGGTCGGACAGCTGCCGCCAGCCGAATAAAACAAAAACACATCCTCGGCCTCACACGCCAGCAGCACGCGAGCAGAAAGAACCTCCAAGCAGGCAGCAGCAGGACGGTTTTCCTATTCCCAACCCTCCGTGTCTCTGGGTCCTCGTGTGGAATCAAGCGCTTGCTGCCGCCTCCCTCCAATTTCCTGCCTCTCCGCGTCTCGTGTTTCTCTAGTCGATTCCTCTTCTGTCCTCTGCAAGGTCGGGCGGAGTGACGACACACGCAGCTCCAGCCACCCCCCAAGCGCCAACAACCGTCCGGGGTGCTCAACTTTCCTACGCCGTGTGGGGGCCCGTGGGTTGTGGTGACGCATGCTTATCGACTGAGACCTCGCCCTCCCCAGATAGCGTCGGGCATGCAACTTTCTCCGCTTTCCTCCTCCTCCTTCTCCTCCTCCTCCTGCTCCTCCTTCTCCTCCTCCTCCTCCTCCTCCTCCTCCTCCTTCCCCAGTAACTCTCCTGGTGCTGCGCTCCGCGTCCTGCTGCCGCCCACCTTTTCTACATGCTCGACGTGTATTCCTCCTCCTCCTCCTCCTCCTCCTCCTGCTCCCCTCTTCCTCTGCGCCCGTGGGGGGTCCAGCGGAGTGGCGACGCAGGCAGATCCACTGAAACCTCGCCCTCTCTGGTTGCTGCTCGGCGCGCGCCGGTCGCTGCCTTCCCACGCCCCTGCAGAGTCCGGCGGAGCGACGACACACGCAGATCTACCCAATCTCCAAGCGTCGCTGGCCGTGTGGGGTGAGCTGCGTATGTCTCTGGGTATGTCAACCTGGGGTAGAGTACATGTTTTTTCGCCCGACTGGCGTCCCAAATCGAGAATATCTCGTGGATCGGAATCTCTTGTCACTCTGGTGCTTCTGACGAGGGCAGTCGTGCCCCTTTCGAAAACGAAAACAAGCCTAAGAAGGGCAGAAGCCTAAGCAATGTTTGGATGGAACGACACGGATGCTGCACAACTTCCTCCAAAGCGGTTGCACAACCCAAGCATGTCGGCAAAGTGGCAACGACGTCCTGGGAAGACACCGGGCTGGAACATAATGAAGCACACATCTCAACATAGGGATCTCTGACTTGAGTCCTTAAGAGTCTGGCACCTGGAAGGCCTGGCCTCAAACACAACAGTGATGGTGACGACGAGTATGAGGATTGTGGTAATGAGGGTAATGGCCCGTAGGGGACAGCACTTCGTATATCGATTACGATGTCGAGTGCAATGACGACGAAGATACTCCAGCACAGAGGGACGCTGCACCTTTGATTTCGATGGGGACTAACACACGAGGACAACCAGTCATCTAATCAAATAATCACCGCGGCCAAGGTCTAGACAGGCGCGAAAAATTAAGTTGTGCAATCACTACACCCAATATCCTGTCTTAGAATCAGCACGTGAGACGTTTGTAGTTAGGTCCGTGAAAGAAACAGAGTTCCCTGAACAAATCGCACATGGTTTTCTGATAAACGGCATCAGCAGTCTTCGGACCGACTGCGTAAATTCCACTCGCAAAATTATCCTGTCCATGAGCGTGCCAGACATGTCGTTGAAACGTGCTGGTTCCCACCGATGCCCCTGGTAGAACATTTGCCATAGCGCTGCGGCGCAATGTGCACGACGCCATCAATCACTGACGCACTGGGCACATACGTTGTCTGGCTTACAGTGCCGCCAAGCAGCATAATAACCAATCTTCTTTTGACCACGCGACCGATCACCTTATTGACCATGCCAGACACGGGCCAATTAGGCGACCACGTCGAGGGGAATCGCGCTATCAAGCCATGCCACGCCGCTCCTCCTATGTACGAACATGCCGTAAGCCATTGCAGTAATAGTTTTCGGCAATCGCGCGACCCACAGGTACTATGTAATTGTGCTTGTGGGCGTGACCGTCCAATAGAAAGTACCGAATATTGGGGTGGAGAGCGTGGAAACTGGGCGACCATGAACCTTCGTTTCCCCCCTTGCTCATATCTGCTGGCTCGTCTTCCCTTTGTGATTGGTCGGTCCACGCGGCCCGCGTCGAGGTCCCACACCCAGCGCACAAATATGGGCTGCTCCTGACGGGCGGGAAAGAACAATCACCCCAACAATTCTCCTGGTGCTGCGCTCCGCGTCCTGCTGCCGCCCAGCTTTTCTACATGCTCGACGTGTACTCCTTCTCCTCCTCCTTCTCCTCCTGCTCCTCCCCCTCCTCCATCCCTGACCCCCCCCCTTGTGGGGACGACGGGGGAGTGGAGAGCGCAACAGTTGTGCAACCACTCGAGGTCTTCCCGCCTCATCTGTTCGAGCGGCCTCTTGCATCGCGGCGCCACTCGTGTCGCCTCGGGCCCTCCTTCCCCTCCGACGCCGCATCCTGTGAACGCGGTGGGCCCCCGGGGATCTCGGCCCCTTCCCTGGGGCATCTTTCCGCTCCGACTTGGTCTCTGACCGGGGATCTGCGGACCCGGGTCAGTCCAGACCCAGGTCCGTCGGGCCTTGCAAGGTCCTGCAGGAGCCTGCGCCCCAAGCGCGGGCCAGTGCAACCCAGGCCCTGCAGGATCCCGCAACATCCGGCGCTCTGGCGGACCCCCCTCTGCATGGACCCCCGTCGCTTGCGCCCCGAGGTGCCAGCCCTGGGGCCAAGAACCGGCCTCCAGAGGCCAGAGGACCGGATCTGCGGGTCGGGTTTTCCTCCGGGGCCCGCTTCCTCCATGCTCGCCTCTCCCTCCTCCTCCTCCTCCCTCTCCCCCTCCCCCTCCCCCTCCTCCTCCTCCTCCTCCTCCTCCTCCTCCTCCTCCTCCTCCTCCTCCTCCTCTCCTCGCTTCTCCCTTTCCCTTGGTAAATGCCTTGTCCTTCGCGCGCCTGGATCTGAGGGGGCCACGGCGACGCGGCGCCGCGGCCACACGCCACCGGGGCGGGCGCAGAGGCAGGGGCTCCACGCCGCCACGAGAGCTGCGAGCGGCGGCGCAGCGTCGCGGCCAACCGCCAAGGGGCGAGGGAGACGGCGCAGGAGGAGGAGGAGGAGGAAGGAGGAGAGGGAGGAGGAGGAGGAGGAGGAGGAGGAGGAGGAGGAGGAGGAGGAGGAGGAGGAGGAGGAGGAGGAGGAGGAGGAGGAGGAGGAGGAGGGAGGAGGAGGAGGAGGAGGAGGAGGAGGAGGAGGAGGAGGAGGAGGAGGAGGAGGAGGAGGAGGAGGAGGAGGAGGAGGAGGAGGAGGAGGAGGAGGAGGAGGAGGAGGAGGAGGAGGAGGAGGAGGAGGGGAGGAGGAGGAGGGGAGGAGGAGGAGGAGGAGGAGGAGGAGGAAGAACCCTGGCCGCCGCGGGAGACGGCGCATGGGATCGCTGCCGCCGCAGGCCTCGACCCAAAGGCCGCGAGTCGCGAAGGCCAAGGGACAAGCAGAGCGGCATCTGCGGAGCAGCGAGAGCCGCGCGCTCGTGCGCCGCCGTGCCGATGCCACGGCGGAGAGCTCTGGCCCGGAGCCTTCCTCCTCGTCGCTAACCTTCCTCGCTCCGTCGCTCCCTCCCTCCTCCCTGCCCGCTCCACGCCGCAGGGTGCCAGTTCCGCCCTCGCGTGCTGTCGGCGGGGAGAACGAAATGACAGGCGTTCGTCAGGCTGCCAGAGGCTATGGTGGGGCGGCGGCAGCGCCGACCGTCTTGACCTTTTATCCTCGATGCCTCGATCCGCCCCCTCCTCCTCCTGGCCCCTCTCGTAGTGAGGGTGGCCGTATGCGGGCCCGCGCCCAATTCTCTCCCCCACCCCCCGCGCGGCTCGTGCCCCCTATGGAGCTCCACCTATGGCCCGACTCGTGGAATTGGCATGCGGGCCCACACCCATTTCGGCACATGCTTTATGCAGATTGTGACCCTATAAGGAGCTTCGTCTTTACAGCGTCGTCGCACCCAAGTCGGCACATACCGGTATCATGAGCATCCCTATAAGCGAAGCCCTTCAGGGAGCGCGCCCGCTGGGGGAATCGAACAGGGCAGGACTATTCGGTAACCGCCCAGGACTGGGTAGTACCCGCCAGTCATGGGGGTCGGGGTGCTTTTCCTCCCTTGGCTCTCCCTCTGCTCGTCATCTCCCTCGGCGCGGCTGTATGGTAACAGCTCCTCGGTAGAGATGATGTTGAACTTTACCTTGGCGTGGCCCGCTGCCTCGGCGTAGAGGTCAACCTGGCGCTCTGCTGCCCCTTGCTCGGTCGTCGGACTCTACGTTTCCTGGTGCTTGGCGAGTATTCCCCATCTATGTCGACTAACGGAGCTTCGGACCATCTATGACTGTGAGGAGATCCACGTCCCTAAGGCAAACCGTGATTTACGTTCGGGCAGCCTTAGAAGTTTGACTTGTGCTTCGCTGCCGAGCAACTTCCCTCCTCATCCCCCCTGCTATAAGCTTGCTTGGCAAAACTTGTTTGTATGAAACAGCCCTTAAAAAAAGCGGCACGCGAAGAGAAAAAACAAGGGCAGAACTGTGAGTCAACACACGTGTCTTGAAGTGCACCTGCTGGGAAGGTAATTCCTTTTCCCCCCGAAGTCTAAGATACTCATGACTCTATCGTTCTACGAATCACGGGCTACGCCAAGCCGCAACCTACACCAATACGCGAGTACTTTGAGTACTCGTCCGTGCGAAATCGATAGAATCAACGAACTTACCTTGCTGCATCAACGAAATCGTGTGCATGTGTATGCACTGCTATGTCTGCGGTTCTATAGCCTTGTTTGCATACGTGTCGTCAACTTATCCACAAGCCATGCGAACGTACCGACTCTGTGTGCACAATCGCGGGTGAGCGTACGCGTCACGTAGCGCGAACTATGTGCGCATGCGAACCACATCGCTCAAACGGCGTCCCCGTGTGCGCTAGACTGAGGGTTAACTCGATTCGCGTATGCAGGCACGCAAGAGAAAGAGAGAGAGAGAGAGAGAGAGAGAGTGAGCTTGCGTTGTTCGCGCTCGAGTGTGTTGAGCGAGCGACAGAATAAACATGTGTGATTAGGGACAAGCGTTGCAAGCGCGAAAGCCACAGCGATGCGAACGGCTGTTTGCTCCATTCCCAGGGCGGACGGAAGAGAGCACGAGATCTTCTCGAACAAGAAATCAATTCCGGGGGGATTTGCAATGAAGACACTGCAATCTCAAGTGGGAATTCGAATCTGACGGTGGACCCGTGGATCATATTTTCTATTTTCGCGCGGTGTCCTGAGCGAAAGCCCTAGTCTAGCGAGGATTGCGAACGACTCTTTGCAAGCACCGAGGTGCGTTGTCACCGGCGAGCGTACTCGCGTGAGGTGCTTTCTCAAGAATTGCTTCTTCAACGCTGCAAGGGAAGACATGTCCAGCAGCACTGACACCAGCATGGTGAGCCCGAGCTGCCCCGCTCTGGCCGCGCCGAACCACTCCGTCCGAGGCCCAGAGAATCCAGGCACCACTGCTGTTGGGCACGCTGGGCACTGGATTGGCGAGTCTGCTTTCACCCCTCTTGGAGTCCCCTACGTAGTCCACACCGCTGCTGCTGTCTGGTGACCCCTGCCGCCCCCGGTCCTCGGGCGTCACGAACGCCGAATAGAACTCCAGCGTGCGGTTGCGAAGCACCAGGCCGGCCCGCGCGTCGTCCTGCCGTCAATTGGAGTCTCGCAGGAGGGCTGGTGCACCGCCTGTCATCACCAACATGGTATGTCCTCGTATCCCCACTCTCATGAGAAATCAACATGTGCTCATCTTCGCATTCACGACGAACGCCCTGCTACTGATTACGGTAGCAACCTCTTGGCGATGCTTGTGGTCACCGCAGTTTGTAGTGGTCACGACGCCGTCGACCTGCGTTGGTGAACGCACACCGTGTTCTAGCCGGCCGTCCCTTGTTTGGGCCCCACTGGGCTAGGCAGTAGGAAAGACGGGCGGCCTCCACTGCGGAAGGCGAGCCAGTGCCATAAATCCGACGCCCAACCATGCGCATTGGATTTCTTGTCATGCCGTCGTGAAGGGCATCTCATCCCCCCTCGTGCTGGCGGCGCGCCACGGGGGTGGGTCGCTGAGGGTGGCCTCCCAAGACAGCAGGAGGGCCTCCTGGAAGCCCCCCGCCTTCTCAGAAGGCCCCTCCCTCGCGCTACGAGCGTCTACGCGCCGCCGCATCTGGGAGGCAGAACTTCTGGTCTCGGGCGGTCTCAGGGCCTCCAGAACTTCCGCGCCCAGCTCCTCGGCTCAGGTGTGCAGGCCGCTCGAGGCCCGAGCCGGCCACGCGCAAGAGGTGACCCTGGCTCAGAGGCAACCTTTGGTGCGCGGACCGCCGATCGCTGCGTGCGATGCGGCAGCAACGGCCTGCGTGCTTGGGTCTGGTTCCCCCGCGCCCCGCGCGAAAACCACGCACCCAAGGCCACGCTGGCGAGGGGCCGCTCTCACGTGCCGCTGGGCGAGCCTGGGCGGCGTGCCCCCCGAGGAGCCCCCCCTCCCAGGCGGTCTCGGCGAAGAGGGCGGGGGGCGCGGGTGCCCCAGCCGCGCGAGTTATGGCCATGCTCGTCGCTCGTGGAGGGGGAAGGAGGTGGAGGAGGAGGAGGAGGAGGAGGAGGAGGAGGAGGAGGAGGAGGAGGAGGAGGAGGAGGAGGAGGAGGAGGAGGAGGAGGGGGGGGAATGAGGAGGAGGACGAGGGAGGAGGAGGAGGAGGAGGAGGAGGAGTGAGGAGGAGGAGGAGGAGGAGGAGGAGGAGGAGGAGGAGGAGGAGGAGGAGGAGGAGGGGATGAGGGAGGAGGAGGAGGAGGAGGAGAGGAGGAGGAGGAGGAGGAGGAGGAGGAGGAGGAGGAGGAGGAGGAGGAGGAGGAGGAGGGAGGAGGAGGAGGGGAGGAGGAGGGGAGGAGGAGGAGGAGGAGGAGGAGGAGGAGGAGGAGGAGGAGGAGGAGGGAGGAGGGGGGGGAGGAGGAGGAGGAGGAGGAGGAGGAAGGAGGAGGGAGGAGGAGGAGGAGGAGGAGGAGGAGGAGGAGGAGGAGGAGGAGGAGGAGGAGGAGGGGAGGAGGAGGAGGAGGAGGAGGAGGAGGAGGAGGAGGAGGAGGAGGGGGGAAGGAGGTGGAGGAGGAGGAGGAGGAGGAGGAGGAGGAGGAGGAGGAGAGGTGGAGGAGGAGGAGGGGAAGGAGGACGAGGAGGACGAGGAGGAGGGGGAGGAGGAGGAGGAGGAAGAGGAGGAGGAGGAAGAGGAGGAGAAGCACGATAATGCCCAGGGGACACGAGACAGACAGCGCAATCGCACGAGCTGGAGGCGCAGGGGACACGAGGCGGGAGACGCCGCCCCCACCGAGCCTCCGCTGGCGAGGCCAGGGGCCGCGGATGCCTCTTCGCCACCACAGCTGGCCTCAGAGTGCCCTCTCCTCCTCCTCGTCCTCCTCCTCCTTCTCCTCCTCCTCCTCCTCTCCTCCTCCTCCTCCTCTCCTCTCCTCCCTCTCTCCTCCTCTCCTCCTCTCCTCCTCCTCCTCCTCCTCCTCCTCCTCCTCCTCCTCCTCCTCCTCCTCCTCCTCCTCCTCCTCCTCCTCCTCCTCCTCCTCCTCCTCCTCCTCCTCCCCCTCTCCTTCGAGCTTGTCGCCGAGGGCGAGATGTCGACTCTTCGACCCCTCGACGGAGAAACCCAAATCTCAGACGGTCTCTTTTTCAGTCCGGGCGCTGTTCCTGGACGTCGGCCTCTGGGGGGCCGCTGTCAGGCCCTGAGGCCATCAAGCACGGCTCCGGGACGAACGGCTGGCCTTGGGGAAGGGGTCAGGACCTGAGGCCGCGCATCAGAACCGCCGACCCCATTGGATCTGCGGCGTGTGACTCCGACGCCCCTCCCCAAACTCCTCCCCGGGAGCTCGGTCCGGCCGGTCTGGAGGCCGGGGAGGAGGAGGAGGAGGAGGAGGAGGAGGAGGAGGAGGAGGAGGAGGAGGAGGAGGAGGAGGAGGAGGAGGAGAGGAGGAGGAGGAGGAGGCGGAGGAGGAGGAGAGGAGGAGGAGGAGGAGGAGGAGGAGGAGGAGGAGGAGGAGGAGGAGGAGGAGGAGGAGGCGGAGGAGGAGGAGGAGGAGGAGGAGGAGGAGGAGGAGGAGGAGGAGGAGGAGGAGGAGGAGGAGGACGAGGAAGAGGAGGAGGAGGCGGAGCACTAGGCTCCCCGAACCCCTCCCCGGGAGCTCGGTCCAGTCGGTTTGGAGGGCGGGGCGGAGCAAAAAGTGCTGGTGGTGCCGCTGGCCCCAGCCGCCCCTAGACCTGCTCCTCGGCAGGCCCCGACGGCTTCGAAGGAGCTTCTAGAGCCTCCAAGTTGCCTCGCAGTGTTCTCCGCGGGGCCCCAGATGGCCCCAAGACGTCCTAGTATGGTCTCGGAGCAGCTCTGGTAACCCTGAGAATGTCTTGAGAAAGCTTCAGGACGACCCCCCGACAAGCAAACATCGTCCCATCCCCTTGGGGCAATTGCATTTTTTTTTCATTTCTTTCTTTCGTCCAAGACTGCCTCAGAGGCCGTCAAGATCGACCAAAGACGGGCCAAGAGGCCCCCAAGACGGCTCCAGACTGCCCCAGGACGGCCCAAGAGGCGCCCAAGATAGCCCAAGACGACCCCAGGAGGCGTCCAATACAGCCCAGAATGGCCCCGAGACTACCCAAGAGGCGCTTGAGACAGCCCAGGAGGACCCTGAGAGGCCCCCAAGAGGCCCAAACGACCCCAAGGACGCTCCCAAATGGCCCCGAGCGTTTTCAAACTGCCTCCAAGAGAGGGGGCTGGACAAGAGGCGAGAGGCCCCTCGCAAACGTAAAAGAGCAGTTCTTCACGCTTTCGGGGCACTGGATGCCTGTCTTCTGGACGGCGTTGTCGTCGGATCAAAGATTGACGATCGATGGGAGAACCAGAGAGCACGATCAACACCACAGTCAGTGGGCAAGCAGAAGAGACAGACAAGTTAATCGGAGGAGTTGGAGGGCGGAGGAGAAGGAGCGCGGAAGCAGAGATGTGAGAGGACTGGAGGGAGGAAGAGAAGAACGAGGAGGAAGAGGACCATAATAACAGCACGTTGATCGACGACTGGAGCTCAAGTACGCTCTCGGCATCCACGGGCCCTGAGGGGTCGGCGGTCTGGCCTTGAGCCAGTGAGTCCGCGTCCGGAAGGAACGTGCTGAGCGGCAGCGTTTGTTTCCTGGCGAACGCCCTACGTGCACCGTGGCCACCGTCTCCAACCTTGCGTACTTTCTGCACTTGGTGCTCTTTGATGTTAACTTGTCTCTCTCCCTGGCCCCCTCCCTGGAGTCGCGCCACGTCGGCGGACCAACGTGGCCCCCTCTTTTTTTCTCCAGAAAGACGCGATGCCCAAGTCATCTCGTCACGCAGCAGCTGGCACCGTGAATCCCGTCGCCGTGCCGCCAGACACGTGGCCCCCCCCCGCTGAGGACCTCGGCCTCTGGGGCCTCCTGGGGAGTCCAGGAGGGCCTCCGGACGGCGCCAGGCAGCCTTCCGAAAGCCCACGGCGGCCCCAAGACGGCCCAATGGGGGCTCCAGGAGGGCCCAACGCGTTCTCGCCTTTTTCGATTCTCGGGGGCCCATGGCGGCCCCGAAGGCCCCTAAAAGAGGGCCCCAAAACGGCCCAAGAGCGCCCCAAGAAGGCCCACAGAGGCCCAAAGAAGGCACAAAAGGCTCCCACGACGGCCCAAGAGTATCTCAAGAGAGCCACAAGGCGGCCCCGAGAGGCCCCCCAGACGGCCTCCGAAGGGGCCAGACGGCGCAAGAGCACCTTAAGACGGCCCAATAGGCCCCCAAGAGACCCCAAGAGGCCCCAACGGGCCCCCCAAGAAACTTCCAGGGGCCCCTGAAGAATCCTCCCAAATGCCCCAAAGAAGCCTCCAAGCGGCCCAGAAAGAAACTACCATTAGGCCCGCGGACTTGTGTACGAATGGCGCGTTGTTGCTACGCTCAGCGGGATTTGAACTTGGCGTTGCCTTGTGCTGGCAGGCGGAGAATGCTCATTACCCTCGTGGACATTCGCACGCCTGTCCCGGCGCTGACGCCGGGCGGGGGCGGGGGGTGGAGGCGCATCGGCCCCTCCGTGGCACTGCCACCGCCCAGGGGCGGGCAGAGCGACATGGCAGAACTTCTCGGTAGACGAGCAGGGCGAACCATCCAACGCCCAATCTTCACGTGCTCCAGGCGTGCACCCCGCGAAGCGAAAGGAATCCACGCCCCGAGGTGACCTGCGGAACAGCAGCGCTTTCTGGCGAACGCCTGACCGCAACGTGTCCACTGTATCCAACATTGCGTACTTGATGCATGTTGTATATTCTCAAACTATTATGTCTCCCTATAACCCCCATGGAGTCGGGCCGCATCGGCGGACCAAGATGGCAAAAGCCCTTTTGGGGTCCAAAAGCGAACCAAAAAGCTTGGAACATTGATGACCTCGGCCTCTGGGGCCTCCTAGGGGTCCACGAGGGCTTCAAGACGGCTCAATGCGCCCTGGCGCGGGCAGAACGACACGGCTGAACTTCTCGGCAGACGAGCAGGGCAAACCACCCAACGCCAAATCTTAACGCGCTCCAGACGTGCATCCCGCGAAACGAGAGGAATCATGTCTGAGACTTCATCTTTGGAGCGTCAGGGTCCCCACTCCAATGTGCCAAGCGTGTCGCTGACTCGGGAGCTCGCATCTAAGACGTCGCCTGCGACGCCGATGGCGCTCCATGTGAAGATCGTCGCAGAAGCGCGCAAATCAGGACCACATGCTCTAGCGTTTGGCAACTCGCGCCCAGGGTACTCGGCAACGAGCCGATTCAGACAGAGTCGCGCACGGGCATCCAATACCCTAATACATTGAATCTTGGGGGAGGAGGAGGAGGAGGAGGAGGAGGAGGAGGAGGAGGAGGAGGAGGAGGAGGAGGAGGAGGAGGAGGAGGAGGAGGACGAGGAACAGGAGGAGGAGGAGGAGGAGGAGGAGGGGGGAGGGGGAGGAGGAGGAGGAAGAGGAGAGGGATGATGATGATTGATGATGATGATGATGATGATGATGATGATGATGATGATGATGAGGAGAGGAGGAGAAGGAGGAGGAGGAGGAGGAGAAGGATGAGGAGGAGAAGGAAGCGGAGGAGGAGGAGGAGGAGGAGGAGGAGGAGGAAGCGGAGGAGGAGAAGGAGGAGGAGGCGGAGGAGGAAGGAAGAGAAAGGAGGAGGAGGAGGCGGAGGAGGAAGGAAGAGGAAGGAGGAGGAGGAGGAGGAGGGGGGGGGAACTTTTGGCTCCGTCCGCCGGTGTTTCCTGCCAGAGGAGCCCCCCTCGTGTTGCTCCCTCCGAGACTAATCAAGTGCCCTCTTTGACGGGCCCACGGCGAGGCCCCTTCTTGCAGCGCCCTGCGTCTGCCTGCGCGCCCAGACATCATATTGTTGTTGTTGTTGTTGTTGTTGATGTTGCTGTTGCTGTTGCTGTTGTGGTTGCTGTTGTCGTTGTCGTTGTTGTGGTTGTTGCTGTTGTTATTGTTGTTGTTGCTGTTGTTGCTGTTGTTGTTGTCGATGTTGCTGTTGCTGTTGATGTTGTGATTGCTGTCGTTATTATTGTCATTGTTGTTTTTGTTGTTTTTGTTGCTGTTGCTGTTGTTGTTGCTGTTGCTGTTGCTGCTGTTGTGGTTGTTGTTGTTGCTGTTGTTGTTGCTGTTGCTGCTGTTGTTGTTGTTGTTGTTGTTGTGGTAGTGGTTGTGGTTGTGGTTGTGGTTGTGGTTGTGGTTGTGGTTGTTGCTGTTGTTGTTGAACATTATTTATTCTAAAGAATAATTATTGTTGGGCCCCCTGGTGCGCGCCCCCCCTGCGCCGCCTAGGCCGCAGCTACATTTTCATCATTTTCGTGAGGAAGCCTCAGAAAAGAGGGTGTGTACAGGATCCGGTTGTTTTGTTGTAATCCGCTTTCCCTTGCAAAAAACAATAGAAAATGACATTTCTTGTTCTAATATAATCAAATTTCAAGAATCCCTTGCAAAAAATAAGGTAAAGTGGACATTCGCGCGCGCAAGACGAAATCCTTCCAAAACCTTAGTGTTCGCAGCGATTTTAACATAAAAACATCAAAAAACCAATGGTTTTTCAACAAAAAATTGTCAAAATCTCATCCCGCGCGCTCTTGCGGATTCGTAGGAAACCCAACACTTTTTAAACATTTCTGTCAAACGGGCTTTTGCGAGCAACTTTTTCATGTGCTTCGAACTTCTGCAACAACGGTTGCGCGCCTGCCAGGGCCATCATCCCTGTCAAATAATACCATATGGGACACATTCGTTTTTTCTTCGCGCGCGCACGCCGAAATCTTCAAACACCATTGGGTTTCTTAAGAATTTCAGCACCGCGTATCATAAAATCGCACGAATCGCACCGTAGGTCCTCGAAAAACACGTGCACGGATTTTCAAAATTTCTACCCGCGCGCGCTGTCCGAATCCTTAAAAACCAATGGTTTTTCAACATTTATGTTACATGAGCTCGCGCGAGCTACTTTCGCAAGCTCTTTCAACGGCGTTCGCGCGCCTGCCAGGGGCCACAATCCGCCAGTGTAGTAGCCACGCGCCAGTGTAGTAGCCACGGTCGTCCGCAGGCCACGAAGTGAAGTGTCCGAACGTCATAGGGCGGGAAGCTGGGTGTGGGTGGTGGCGAAGAGTCGTTTGGAAATGTGGTAGAGCTTGAACCGGCCCCCCCACAAAGTGGGGGTATTGGCGGGCGTCGTATGAAAACCCTGGCACTGGTGAGAACGGAGTGTCCCCACGTGCTAGTAATTGTTGTTGTTGTTGTTGTTGAACATTATTAATTCTAAAGAATAATTATTGTTGGGCCCCCTGGTGCACGGCCCCCCTGCGCCGCCTAGGCCGCAGCTACATTTTCATCATTTTCGTGAGGAGCCTCAGGTAAATGTCACAAGATCCGTTGTTTTTTTTTCCCTTGCAAAAAACACTATAAAATGACATTTCTTGTTCTAATATAATCAAATTTCAAGAATCCCTTGCAAAAAATAAGGTAAAGTGGACATTCGCGCGCGCAAGACGAAATCCTTCCAAAAGCTTAGTGTTCGCAGCGATTTTAACATAAAAACATCAAAAAACCAATGGTTTTTCAACAAAAAACTGTCAAAATCTCATCCCGCGCGCTCTTGCGGATTCGTAGGAAACCCAACACTTTTTAAACATTTCTGTCAAACGGGCTTTTGCGAGCAACTTTTTCGAACTTCTGCGACAACGGTTGCGCACCTGCCAGGGCCATCATCCCTGTCAAATAATACCATGCGGGACACATTCGTTTTTTCTTCGCGCGCGCACGCCGAAATCTCCAAAAACCATTGGGCTTCTTAAGAATTTTAGCACCGCGCATCATAAAATCACACGAATCGCACCGTAGGTCCTCGAAAAACACCTGCACGACTTTTCAAAATTTCTACCCGCGCGCGCTGTCCTAACAACTTCTGTGGGTGTGTACTCCACGCCAGTGTAGTAGCCACGGTCGTCCGCAGGCCACGAAGTGAAGTGTCCGAACGTCATAGGGCGGGAAGCTGGGTGTGGGTGGTGGCGAAGAGTCGTGTGGATATTTGGTAGAGCTTGCACTGCCCCCCCACAAAGTGGGGGTATTGGCTGGCGTCGCATGAAAACCCTGGCACTGGTGAGAACACTGAGCGTTCGGGTAAAGTGATTGTTGTTGTTGTTGTTGTTGTTGTTGTTGTTGTTGTTGTTGTTGTTGTTGTTGTTGTTGTTGAATTTTCATTTCTGAAGAATAATTATTCTTGATCCCCCCACCAGTGCATACTGTTTTTTCTCAATCAAAGTGTGCCCCTCGACGCTCGCACCCTGTTTTTTGACAAGGAAGGTCTTCCTAGTCAAACTGGGCCCCTGGCCCCCGGGTTACAACAACAACGGCTCCCGCCTGAGACTTCTTTAAAATTTGGCCAGGACCCCCGCTCCCGCCCGAGACTTCCTCGCATTTGATTCAAGAATCGCGCTCTCGCTTGGGACTTCGGTACAATTTATTTAGGAATCGCTCTCCCGGCGCTCTGGAGTCCCGCTCTCGCTGGAGAATGGCCTCGCGTTGGAATTTCCTGCAATTTGCCCAAGCGCCGCGCTCCCGACACCCAGGCACCCAGGAGTCGCGCCCGTTGTGGCCCCATGTGCATGCCCTTCGTGGCCCCGCTGTCGCCGTTTGTGCCCCCCTCACTGTTCTACGTGGCCTAATATAAAGGGCGAACAGTCTTGAAATTGAACATTATTACTTCTAAAGAATAATTATTGTTGGGGCCCCTGGTGCACGACCCCCCCGCCGCGCCTAGGCCGCAGTCTCATTTTCATCATTTTCGTGAGGAAGTCTCAGGCAAAACGGGTTGGTCCGGATCCGGTTGTGTTGTTACGATCGGTTTTCCCTTGCAAAAAAAAGCTTAAGTGGACATTTCTTGTTCTAACATAACCAAACTTCAAGAACCCCTTGCAAAAAATAAGGTAAAGTGGACATTCGCGCGCGCAAGACGAAATCCTTCCAAAACCTTAGTTTTCGTAGCGATTTTAACATAAAAACATCAAAAAGCCAATGGTTTTTCAAAAAAAATGTCAAAAATTCATCCCGCGCGCTCTTGCGGATTCGTAGGAAACCCAACACTTTTTAATCATTTCTGTCAAACGGGCTTTTGCGAGCAACTTTTTCGAACTTCTGCAACAACGGTTGCGCACCTGCCAGGGCCATCATCCCTGTCAAATAATACCATGCGGGACACATTCGTTTTTTCTTCGCGCGCGCACGCCGTCGTCGTCGGCCGCGGGGCCCTGAATAGTAGCCACGGTCGTCCGCATGCCACGAAGTGAAGTGTCCGAACGTCATAGGGCGGGAAGCTGGGTGTGGGTGGTGGCGAAGAGTCGTTTGGAAATTTGGTAGAGCTTGAACCGGCCCCCCCACAAAGTGGGGGTATTGCCCGCCTCCTATGAAAACCCTGGCACTGGTGAGAACGGAGTGTCCCCACGTGCTAGTAATTGTTGAACATTATTAATTCTAAAGAATAATTATTGTTGGGACCCCTGGTGCACGGCCCCCCTGCGCCGCCTAGGCCGCAGCTACATTTTCATCATTTTCGTGAGGAAGCCTCAGGTAATTCGATGTGATCAAGATCCGGTTGTTTTGTTCCCCCCCGCTTTCCCTTGCAAAAAACACTATAAAATGACATTTCTTGTTCTAATATAATCAAATTTCAAGAATCCCTTGCAAAAAATAAGGTAAAGTGGACATTCGCGCGCGCAAGACGAAATCCTTCCAAAAGCTTAGTGTTCGGAGCGATTTCAACATAAAAACATCAAAAAACTAATGGTTTTTCAACAAAAAAATGTCAAAATCTCATCCCGCGCGCTCTTGCGGATTCGTAGGAAACCCAACACTTTTTAAACATTTCTGTCAAACGGGCTTTTGCGAGCAACTTTTTCGAACTTCTGCGACAACGGTTGCGCACCTGCCAGGGCCATCATCCCTGTCAAATAATACCATGCGGGACACATTCGTTTTTTGCGCGCGCACGCCGAAATCTCCAAAAACCATTGGGTTCTTAAGAATCTTGTGTACCCCACGCCAGTGTAGTAGCCACGGTCGTCCGCACGCCACGAAGTGAAGTGTCCCAACGTCATAGGGCGGGAAGCTGGGTTTGGGTGGTCGCGAAGAGTCGTTTGGATATTTGGTAGAGCTTGTAATGCCCCCCCACGAAGTGGGGGTATTGCCTGGTGTCGTATGAAAACCCTGGCACTGGGGAGAACACCACGCGTTCGGGTAAAATGATTGTTGTTGTTGTTGTTGTTGTTGTTGTCGTTGAACTCTCATGTCTGAAGAATAAATATTGTTGATCCCCCCCGTCCGGTGCACATTGTGTTTCTGATTGAAGTGCCCTTCCCGGGGCTCGCACCCTGTTTTTTATCAGGGAAAGTCTTGAGGGTCAAACTGTGTCCTTGGCTCCCAGTTTGCCAACAGCGGCTCCCGCCCGAGACTTCCTCACAATTTAGCCAGGACCCCCGCTCCCGCCCGAGACTTCCTCGCGTTTTATTCAGGAATCGCGCTCTCGCTTGGGACTTCTTTAGAATTTATTATCCTGGCGCTCTGGAGTCGCGCTCTCGCCGGAGACTTGCGTGCAATTTACTAAAGAATAGCGCCCTTGCGTTGGAATTTCCTGCAATTTACTCAAGCGTCGCGCTCCCGACACCCAGGCACCCAGGAGTCGCGCTCACGCTTAGGACTCCCTCACAGATTACATAGGAATCGGAATCTCGCTGCCCTTCGTGGCCCCGTTGCAGCCCTTCGTGGCCCCGTCGCAGCACTTCGTGGCCCCGTTGCAACCCTTCGTGGCCCTCTCGCTGCCTTTCGGGGCCCCGTTGCAGCCCTTCGTGGCCTCCTCGCTGCCCTTCGTGGCCCCATTTCAATCCTTCGTGGCCCCCTCGCTTTGTTTCGTGGCCCCGTTGCAGCCCTTCGTGGCCCCCTCGCTGCCCTTCGTGGCCCCGTCGCAGCCCTTCGTGGCCCCGTCGCAGCCTTTCGTGGCCCCCTCGCTGCCCTTCGTGGCCCTGTTGCAGCCCCTCGTGGCCTCCTCGCTGCCCTTCGTGGCCCCGTTGCAGTCCTTCGTGGCCCCCTCGCATTGTTTCGTGGCCCCGTTGCAGCCCTTCGTGGCCCCCTCGCTGCCCTTCGTGGCCCCGTCGCAACCCTTCGTGGCCCCGTCGCAGCCCTCCTTCGTTGCCCCGTTTCAGCCCTTCGCGGCCCCGTTGCAGCCCTTCGTGGCCCCATATATGTATGCCCTTCGTGGCCCCCCCTCGTTCGCGCCCGTGGTGGCCCCATATGCATCTGTCCTAGGTGGCCCAGTTGTTACCCTCAATGGCCCCATACTTGCTTTCTGTGGCCCCGCATTATCTGCCCTTCGTGGCCCCCGCTCGTTCGCGCTCTTCGTGGCCCCATACGCATTCCCTTCGTGTCCCCGCTGTTGCCCTTCGTGGCCTACTTCGTGTCCTTGTGGCCCTGCTGTCGTTCTGTTTCGCTCTCGCTTTCGCTCGTCGTCGTCGTCGTCGCCGTCGTCGTCGTCGTCGCTGTTGTCGTCGACGTCGTCGTCGTCGTCGTCGTCGTGGTCGGTCCCTTGTCCGTACCTCTTGGGGTCGGATCGACGGTCCGCGGCCGCCCCGCCGATCAGCGCTGCCACTGGCCAGGCCGACGGTCCGCGGCCGCCCCGCCGCTTGCCGGGGCCTGGCAAGCAGGGAAGAAAGGTATACCCCCAAAGGGGTTTCGATCGAAGACGAAGAGGGCGGGTATCGAGGGTTTGGGAAAGAAGCGTTATTGGAGACTCGAGCAAGGGCGAACAGTCTTAAAATGATTGTTGTTGTTTTTATTTGTTGTTTATTTATTTTTCTGTTCTGTTAATTTTGGTTGGTTGCCATCCACGGGCCCCAGAAAGGCTTCGACCCCTCCCCCTGGGGTGATTCTTCGCCCCGGGTCCATGCTTGATGCCCCTGGAGGCCGAAGTGGCCCCCCCCAGGCGCGGGACCCAAGCGAGAAGCAGCTCGCCCGAACTCCGGGAGGGGGCGAGCGAGAAGCAGCCCGCGGGGCTCCCGGCCAGCGTCGCCGCAGGTGAAGTGCTCGCCGCCCTCGCAGCAGTCGCGGCCCGCGGCCCAGTACTGGATGTCCGCGATCCCGAGGGATGCCCTGCCCCCCGTCTGTGCTTCGACGTCGCGATCGAGGGTCGATGCTTTTGAGAATCCGTCTTTTGCCCTTTTTCTGCCTCCTGGAAACTTCTCGTGGCCGCGCCTGGATTCGCCCGAAAATAAGGGCCAGAATGCACCCCTGGCCAGGTCCGGGTGTCTACTTTGGACCCCTGGACCTAGGTCACCTCGCGTCGTGAAAGCAACGTGACAACAAAATTCAAATGGTTTTCGGATCCACGGGGCCTTCACGGAGCCCTGGGGCCGTCAAAAAGACCCAGATGAAAAGACGGTTCCAGTGAAGGGGTCGACATCTCGGGGGGTCGACGTTGTGAAAAAAGACGTCGTCGGGGGCTGGGGATGAGGCGGAAGAGGGGGGAGGAGGATGAGGAGGAGCAGGAGGAGTCGAAGGATGAGGAGAGAGGGCACGGGTATCGACGCGACGCGGGGCGAAAGGGACTTGACATGGAGGGACGAGAAAGCGCGCGATTCGCTCGGAATGTGGCCAGTTTCGCGGCGCAAGCTGCAAACGCACAGACCCAGGTCCTCGCCCTTGCCCCCGTCTCCTCCGCCCCCTCCTCCTCCCTGAGATCCGAGCGTCGTACTTTTTTTACGCTCGGTGCTCTCGCCCGGTCGCGCCGGGCTTAGCACTCCAGGGCCCCCACGGATCGATGCACGGCGAGAAGTGCATCAGAGACGCGAGGCCCAGAGCCCCTATCGTGACTTCGTTTTTGTTGTTAAATTTTTCCAGTGTTTATGATTACTATTACAACTCTTCTTCTTCTTATTATTATTATTAGGATTATTATTGTTGTATGGTCATCAATTTCTGTTGAAAAAATAATACATGACTGTTATTGTTTCAAGTGTGCTAACAACAATCCAGTCGCAAGTCAGGGGCTCCCTTCTCCTTGTCCATCGGTCGGATACATAGTAAATGCCTTCCCACGGTCCCGCCCTGGCTGACAATGCCACACTCAGATGTACACCTCTTTCTTACCAAGCTCGGCGCGTACTCGTGTTCTCGGTAGCCCCCCGTGGGTACCGAACCCTTTTGAGTGCAAGCCATATCTTGAAGAGCGCGCTCGATATACATGGGCGCTTCTGCTGTTGCTCCCGTCATTCGATTCCCCATCCTCGGTGGCACGGCCTTCAGAGCGATAGCAGGCACCGACCGTGCCCGAATCTTCCAGAGCAGCAGCCGACGTTGAAGACGGCACGCTCTCGTCGCGACGGTGCCGGCGTTGGTTGCTGACGCCGCCCGGGTCGTCCCGCCTCGATCGGCCCAGGCTCTCCGCTGGCGCAGATTTTCCAGTACCTCGAGGCTTCCCATGTGGGGTTGGAGCAGAGGGGGTCGGAGGATCTCGCCGCGTCGCCGATGCATGGCGATGCATCGTCGATGCCTCTGCGATGCATCGGCGACGTCGGCGATGCAGCGGCGACGTCGGCGTGACGAAAGTCAGGCCCCACATCGAGCCGCATCGGCGACGCATCGACGAGGCGGTGCGATCGTCCGACCCATCTGCTCGGAATCCCAGCAAGGAAGCCTATAGCCCCAGAGGTCGGGTGGATAGCCTTCTGTACATCGCCGCGAATCGCACAATGGCCTTTGGCATGGGACTCAACGCCAAGAAGACCAAGATCATCATCTGTTCCACGGCAAAATATCTATCAACACAAAAGAGGACATGGCCAGCATAAAGAACGCCATCATCGACCTCCTACCAACACCAATGAGGATCGTGCGCCGCCAGCGAGCGTTAGGTACCGCCATTGCCTCGACTACTTCAATGTGGCCAGAGCTCGAGAAGAGGACAGGAAGAGGAATTGCATCCACAGAATCTTAAAGAAACGAGGTCAACCCAAGGAAGAAGCTATCCATTCCAAAGACAATTCTCTACACCGAGGCCGTCACGAACTCCACAATGCTATTCAGCATCCAAGTCTGGCACGAACTGACCGAGAAAGAACAATAGACCCTCACGGCAGAACGCATGAAGGGGTACAGTCTTTCGGCGGGATGCAAGGCCAATATCCACGACAAACAGAGGATCACCAACGAGGAGATACTCGACATTACGAAAATACCCATTATGTAGACCACCTTCCACATATACAGCCTTCGATACCTGCCGATGCTTCTCTTGCACGCGCCAACGGCCCCACTGAGACTGCTGGTCCATACGCTAGCATGAAGGGAAGCTGGAGACCGCCAACAGCGACATACTATGGATTTGCGGCAAGCTCGACGACCAGCAGAAGCCCAAGCAGGACCCACGCATACACCACTTCGCCCAGTTCATCACCCAAGAGCCACAGAAGTTCAGGGCCCTACTCAAGGCGGCAATGGCAGGGAACCAAAGTCTGCTCGAGGGCACGGCCCACTAGGACCAATGGCACGCCAAGCTCCAGAAGTACCATGGAAGCCAGGAGGTACCTCACATACCAGGCAGAGAGCCGAGCGAGGACGACAAAAAGTACACGTGCTACGAATGCGGAGAGATCTTTGCCACACAGCAGACCTACTACATCCACACAAGCAAGTAGCACCCCGCGGAGACGAACCCTACTACGTGGGCCACCGGGAACAGATGCCTTACATGCAGCAGGGAGTACCACGGCTACGCAAGGCTCGTGACGCACCTCAAGGCGACACCAACATGCGCCAACCCATGGTGCAGCGGCACTGGCCGACTGGACAAGCCAGAGATCGAGAACAGCCAAGATGCCGTGAGAACCACGCAGTGGGCCAACATTAAGGTGGGCAGACTCGAGAACTGCGCCGACAACCCCAGCCACAAGACGGATGCCCCACCTGCGTTCCAGAGAGACCCGACAGCGACCGCGATGAGACCAGAGTCTGCCCTGGCACCAGTGCGAGAGGAGCCCGAACCGCCACATGACAAGGGGACCAAGAGGAACAGCGAAGGTGGTGCTGCATGTATACAGCGGGTAGAACAGAGAGGAAGCCATACAGCACTGGGTGGAACAGTTACTGCACCCCGCAGAGGCACAACTATACCCTCTGCATCGACATCGCCAACCACGACGAAGAGCCACCGCGTTAGCATAGTGGGCAGCCGAAAGCCCACTGCTGGCGATGGGACATGCGGCAGCCGCCCTGACGACAACCAATTCCAAGACACCTGCATCTCTAACCATGCCACCCACCCCTCCTAAGCCTACTGTCGGCGTCAGTACATGCAGGAGGAAAAGCCAGCAAGGAATACAATATTGACGATACCCCGACCAGCATGCCCAAGCACCTAGAGTTCGGAAAATAATCATCTCGGGATAGGATGCGGTCACCAGTTTAGAGACGAAACTGAACAACACAAGACCAGGCAGGATACGTAATTGACCAGCAGTGCCACAGAGCTAGCAGAAACCACATCTACACGGTCACATCTCCCATCGTCCCCTCCCTCCTTTCCATGCTGGAGCGTCAGACCAAGGTCCATGTTATCAGCGCAAGCTCGACTCAACGGACCTTACAGGAACCAGCAGCCTGAACAGCGTCCTTATGGCCAGAACCTATTGGCTGTCACACCCTAGGCCGCTGGACCATGCAATGGAACAGCCGCGGGACATCGGTCCCAAGAGGATCTGCGAAGGCGACACGCAAAACTACAACTATTGCACAACTAAAGACGACTGGGCTACTACACCTAAGCTCGCGATGCACAACAGCATCAGCATCGCTATCCACACATCATACAAGGACCCCAGCATCCTCAACACCGCGCGCACCAGGGCCATATAGCCAATCGACAGCCAGCTGCGACCTGAGAATGCACCTGAACGATTCAGGACCTGAGCCTACCACCGTTGAGGACACTCAGCGCAGGATACCAGCACAAGGGCGGCGACCCGCACTACGCCCTCACTTACATCCCCGACGAGGAGCGAAGACTGGGGATCGGAGCCGCCGAGCCCTGCAGGGGGGATAGTCAGAAAGGGACTCGCAGTCCCAAGTGGCACCCCCACAGCTCGCCACCGAGTATACATGCACCGCGGTCCACTGGGGCCCGACCCACCGGGCATCTAAAACGGTCGACCGCTACAGCATGAACGCTCTACGAGCACCACGCTACCCTAGCGTGCCTGCCAGCAACCGACCAAGGATGACAAAACAAGTTCCACGATTGCATGGTTGAAGCACAGAGGCAATACTTTTACTTCAACTTGGGAGGCTGCGTGCGCTTGGACCAACACTGGCTCAAGCGCCCACAGCTTATCCCCCACTGCCAGAAAGTCGTCGACTACAAAGACGACTAAAACGCGGACAGAGGACATGCCGGATACAATGGACACGGCAAGACCCAGCCCCTGATAACACTATCATGGGAGAGGGTAAGGCAGCTTGCAGAGCGGGACCCACCCTTGTTGGTGCTGACCAACCCCTCCATCGACCACAATGAGAAGGATTGGACCAACATCAAGCAAATCCGCAGCGTCTACACGAAACAGGCCACCAAATGTCGAAGCTGCGAAGCAGCTGAGCGCAAGACAATCCACAGCAACCGAACGACGGATGACCTTTCGTTAACTTCGTACACTTGGGCACGGCGCCAGACTACAATCTGCTCTTGCCTTCGGAAGCGAGGACGGTATGAATGTACTTAGGGGACATTATCGAGACCATGGGCGCCATCGCAATGCATCCCACCACCGACGTCTGCATCATCCCCCCCCGATGACACTCACCACATCAAGCCGCATATCAACGGAGGCCTACACGTGCTTCCAGGGGATCCAACGGTGGACCAGGTATCACTCTTCTACTGAAGTCACAACGAGACCAACACCCTGGACCTCTACAGTGCATCCTACAGACTACCGCTGTGACCAGAGCAGTCAATTGAAATGACGCTTGGGTCGGGAGCAGGCAACCTACCCACATGGCCAGCAGGGCTCGGATAACTCCAGCACGCAGGACCCGTCTCAGTATACCAGGACGTAGCCACCGACACAGCAGACGACGTCGGCAACGCCATCACGACCTGGACGATCGACGGCACGGGCAACATTGACATGGAACTCATACCTCGAAAAAAAACCACTCCCATTGCGAGACAGATGTGAAATGCAACACCGTGACATACGCCCGTCAAGATCAGATTCCCTGGGAACCTCTTCGAAAACAAGATGACCGACTACAGCACCACCGAAGAATAATACATACCAAACTTGAGAACAAGCTGAAGGAGCTCCGTGAACCATCGAGCTAAACCAGGACCTCGAGCAGGACGAGCAGCTCAACGTATCGAGCATTACACATTGCCTTGACTTCACGATATGTGTCCAACCTGGAAGGTCATCGACACAACCGAGCGCAAGCCACTCACCTTCACTCAGCCCGGGTAAAGGAGTGCGCAGGCTTTTCCCCATTGCTCGCAAATTGGGAGTATTGTCATCATACCTATAGCGAAGCACGCACCCACGACAGCACGTAGATGGACAACGTACCCAATGGCAACCCAACGGCCGATTGACCTCACACCCATGTGCAACCCGCACGCTCGCACCGTGCCGCTGATCTATGAGCCAACCGCGCCGAAGAAGGAGCCACCGAACTTGGACGGCGGGATGCCATCACTACCAGAGCATGCCATGATACAACCGTGCCCATGGATATCCGACCCTAACAACAACACCGCGCGGGCTTACTACCACACCCCGCAAATGCGTGAGACAACGTGGGAATACCCAGGGGACTGGAAGCTACGATAGCATTGGAAGAAACACCTGACCAACAACAACACGGATACCTTTTGGTACGCGAACGAAAACACGGGTGAACTAGTCATCAACAGAATGCCCCCTCCAAAATCGAAGGCGACGAACCCAATACACCGCTACCGCCAGGACCACCTCCTGCGAAAGCCAACGAGGCGATGGATCTAACGCCACCAGGGACAATTCACAAGTTGCGGTATAGCAGCAAATGCAACAATGCCAACGACTATCGCAAGAACGTCATTTTCGCCATCCAGCTCAACCACCAGGACCCACTATCCTCATTCGCAAACATGAAGTATGGACAAGAGCTGCTGCAGGCAGCCCAAGTCGTCAAGGACATCGCGAGGGACCTGCTCACGGGCTACATCGACATGGGCATAATACTGGCGCAGCTATGAGGCATACAGGACGGGGAGGACAAACTGCGTGCCGCTGGCAACCACCCAAGATCCTAGCAACGACATCCATGCGCCGACCGACAACGACCCGATCGCGGTGTCCAGAGGCTGCGGCTCTAGATGGTGCGTCGAAGGGGAACCCTATTGGCGGCAAGTGTAACAGATGCAGTGGCACCGACATCGTGTGCCACGACAGCAGCGAGTGGGCCGACGTCTTCGACCAAGCCTCCCCACGCACCGACGAGGTCTGCCCGCCGATGGCCCGCACTACCCGAAGGCACACAACACGAGCGCGTTCGCACCCGAAGGCACCACCTATCGGAACGCCAGTGGAAGCGCCTCACAGGGTTGAAGCGCAGCAGACTGAGCCCGCCGACAGTGCAGACCACCACTACAGACCACGCGTGGCCGCCGAGGCACAAGGCGCCGCCCATCACCACTCCCCGGGGGAGCCCCACACCCAACCGCGTCACCACGCAGCAAGTCGCCAAGATCCACCACGGCAGACGACACGTATGCAGCCACGCCAACCGCACCGGCGATACGACTGCCACCACCGCAGCCGAAGGAGGCACCGCCCACGAGTGCCAGCATCCAGGCCGTCGCCATGACCCAGGCCATGGACAATGACCAACTACCAGCAAGTGGCACGGCGGCGGGCAGCACCAACGACAACAACAACCGCTGCACCCCGCACGCGCCGCCATAGGCTAAAGACGAAGGCAACTTCCCCGTCACCATGTTCTTCATGACAAAGCTGGACCACCCAGACGGCGACGTCAACCGAGTCCGCACGTCATACCAGGACTGGGCGCTGGAGGAGAAGTACAAGGACATATGCCTCACCATCAAGAAGGGCGAGCACATCCGCATCACAACCCGAGAGCGTGGACACCCACTGGCTACTGGGCCTGGGGAGAACGTACCTCGGACGACACCATCCACCAAGCACGCGAGCACGGCGAAGAATCACAGCTACCACTACTCCAGACAGAGGGCATCGACCCCAACCACCTGATCGACTACAAAGCGTACATCTCCAGCATTACCGGCGCCATCGTCAGCCTCCGCCTCACGATGGAAGCCGAGGACCTCGACGAGTGCCGCCGCGCCGTGCTGGACATCATGCGCCGCGCCATCTTCCGCGAGAGGACCGCGGGCCGCCGCACCCTACAGGCGGAACGCACACACAACCCTCTGCAGCGGGCACAGGATCCAACGAGGGCATCCACGACCACCACCCGTGACCTACCGATGCGACGCCACACGCAACCATGCCTCCACCTCTCCGCTGTCCCTCCGAGGATCGGCGGAAACCAGGTCCCGAGAACAGGCGCGCACGCGGCAACGACCTCAGCCCAACGCCTGGCAACATGCGATTCCCTGCCCGGTGCTGGGAGCAGACCCGTGGCACGGGCCATCCTCACCTCGAGGAGCCCCAGCATCAATTCCAACCACTCTTAGCGTCAACCTATAGGCCTCCCAGGACTCCACCAGTTTTGCCTCACCAGCGGCATAACAACTACCTAGCTGGCTATCCAGCTGGCTCCTACTTTCTACAGAACTCTCAACACTATACCACATCCTTACTACGCGCTCACTGCCATCACGGCAGCAGCAACACCAGCTACTTCACGACGCGGCACCAGCTGCTCCAGCATACGTCTACATCCACAGCCGCAGCCTTGTCTACCGAAACTACCTTGCACTCTCATTCCTGGTAAACTCCGTGGGCAGGGCAACGGCAACCTCCACCTCTACATCCACTTGCGGCTTCCTGTGCTACCTGCACCTCCACTGCCTCACTGCCTGCAAAGCCATCCTCGTCGGGCACAGTCTCTGCCTCCTCCTCTGAGGCACCTCCAGCCCCAACTAACCTACCCCTCCCTCACCTGTTCTGCCTGTGAGACCCTCTCCCCACACCTTTCACATGCCAACCTTCACCTCCCCTCGCACAGCCAGCGCCGGCACCAGGGAAAGGGAGCTGGACGGATCAGGCACCATGACGGGGGGGAGGCACGCGGCCGGGCCGCCGTCGGCACGTGCCTCCCAGCAAAGGCTGGGAGGCTGTGGACCGCCCCACCCCTCGCCATCGCTCGGACGTCCATTTCCTGTGCATTTTTCGGTTTCGTGCGTGTTTTTTTTGCTCGGTGGTCCAGGATCGTCCTCAATGGTTCTCGCCGAGAAAATTTGCACACGTCCGAGCGATGCCAGGCCCCCTAGGCACAAGAGCCACGCCGAGAGGGCTCCCACTCCCCCTCGTCGGGGGGTGGGGGCCCCGGGCCACCTCACCCCCTCAACCTGTCACTCGATTCCCGTCTCTTGCGCTCTCCGTCCTCCTCCGCCGCACGCTCGGCCGCCACCCTGTCCCGCTCGCAGCGCCGCTTCGCCCCACCGCCCCCCCCCCCGTCCAAGACCGCCTCCTGCGCTGCGTCCCGCCGCGCCGCAGCTGATGCGCTGCACCACCCCCCTGCCTTCCCTCGGACCTCGGGCAGGATGCGCTGGAGGTGGGCCCCCACTCCAGGAGAGGCGAGGCGTCCCGAGAGGGGGCAGGGGCGCATGCTCGGCCCACCTCATGCAACCGCACAGCGCCAGCGCACACAGGCGCCACCACCTCCCACCTCCCCCCCCCCCTCCCGAGGCGCATGATCTTGCGGGCCCTCCGTCTTCCCTTCTTCTCTTGCTCTTTCTCTTTCTCTCTCTGCCTCTTGGCTTTTGCTCGCCCTCCCCCCGCAGGTCGCGGGGAGGGGGTCCCGAGGGCATCGGCGCTTCGACGCGAACTCGTCCGCATCACCGAGCCACCGAGGAGGACCGATCCGAAACACTTAGAGCCCAGGATCGAATCGATAAGTCGGATCGGCGATCGAAATGAATCGGATCGGCGGAGATCGGCAGCCGAGTCGGGAAACGTCGGATCGGCGGACGTCGGCGAGCCGAAACGCCTCCAGTGACATGATAAACATCGGAGCGCACGTCGGCACCCCAGGCCGAGGCGAATCGGCATCCGACGCCGTCGAGGTCGAGGCCAACGTCGAGGCGGAGGCATCGGAGCGAGCCCCGCCTGCAGCGGCCGGCCCCCGTGGCGGGCGCGGCACAGGTGCGGCGGGGGCGCCCCGCGGAGCGCCCCCCGCGCCCTGCGCGGCGCGTGCCCCTCTCGGAGGCCTGCACGCCTCCGCGCCTCTCGCGCGGCAGCGGGCGCGCGGGAGGCGCGGTGCCGCGCTGGCGCGCCTCGCGCCGGGCCCCACGCCCCGCCCCGCGGCGCGCGCGGCGCGCGGCCAGCTGCCGCGGCCCGCCTCTCTGGGGCAGGCCGCGGAGCGGCGGCAGGCGGCGGAGCGGCGGCGGCGGCCCCTCGTTCCTCTCCCCCCCCCCTCCTCCCTCCCCCTCCTCGTCGCCGTCATCCTCCTCCCCCCCCCCTTCGTCGTCGTCGTCGTCGTCGTCGTCGTCGTCGTCGTCGTCGTCGTCGTCGTCGTCGTCGTCGTCGTCGTTCGTCGTCGTCGTCGTCGTCGTTCGTCGTCGTTCGTCGTCGTCGTCGTCGTCGTCGTCGTCGTCGTCGTCGTCGTCGTCGTCGTCGTCGTCGTCGTCGTCGTCGTCGTCGTCGTCTTCGTCTTCCTTCCTGGCAGTCGTGGGCACCTGTGGCGCCCTGGGAGGCGCCACAAAGTACCCACCCTCCTTCCTCCTCCCTCCTCCCACCTTCGCCCCCTGCTCGTCGTGGTCCTCCTCCTGCTGCATCGGATCAGGGGCAACGTTCGCGCGCGGCGTGGACGAAACGATTGGCCGCCGTGCGCCCCCCCCCTCTTGGAAGCCGAGGGTGAAGGGCAACCAACCGATCAACGAACGACTGGCGACGAGGTTTCCATCAGCACGGCTCGGTGCGGCCGCATCATGCCTCCATAGCCGAGCAAAGGAGGGTAGAGTAAAGGAGGGTAAAGTCGAATGTGGGAGACTAGAGTAGAGTAGAGCGTAATGTATCTATATTCCTCTTCCTATATTTTTATAAGCCCGGGCGGGGGGAAAACCCATCCCCCCCCCCCCCCCCGGAAACCGGATTCCCGGGACCTGGGGCTTTCGGGCCCTCCGGACGGGCCTCGAAGCGGCCACCGGGCCTCGCAAGGCGTTTTGCCAAGCCTTCTCAGCACACTTAGGGCGATCACGGGGGACATCGGAGACGTCCCAGAGACCCCCAAGACAGCACAAGAGCGCTCCAAGAGTGACCGACGTGACCTCAAGATGGTCCAAGAGGCCTCCAGGACGGCCCCAAAGAGGCCTCCATGAGCACTCCCAAGAAGGCCCCCCGAGGCAAAAATCATTGATTTTCTGTTGGTTTTTTTGGTGAATTTTGGGGTTCTCCTCTTTGCGGCTTCCCGACGCTCCAAGACAGCGGTCTTCTGTGCGTCCGAAGCCGCCTGAGAGGCTCCCAAATCGCCCCACAACCATCCGAAAGGGCTTCCAGGCAGTCCAAGAGAGCCCCAAAACGGCACAACACGGGTCCAAGATGGCCCTCAGAGAGCCCCATGGCGGCCCAAGATGGCCCAAAGACACCCTCCGAAGAATTCCAAATCGTGGTTCGGTCGTTCAGGGAGACGGCGGTTGGAGGCAGGGTGGCCCGAGGAAGCCCCCGGAGGCCCCCAGAATACGCTCAGGAGGCCTCCAGAAGGCCTTAAGAAAGCCTGAAACAACTTTTTTCTGGCCCCCAGAGGCTCTCCAAGGAGGAGCCTCCGCAAAAAAGAGCTGAGGAGGATGGGGAGACTGCGCAGGGTATGGCGAAACTCAGGAACAATGAGCATGGAGGAAGGAGATCGAATAATATCACTATAGCGGCGATGCCGGGAAAGGCAACCAGGAGTTATCGCTAAATTGTCGGCTTGACCTTCCTGCCATTCCGCCTGCATGCCAAACCTCAAGGACCAAGGTGCATGGCGCGAAGCGCCACTGCAGTCTTATATATATATATACATTTATTTATATATATATATATATAAATAAAAGTCGAATAGAGTAGAGGAGCGTCAAGTAGAGTAGAGTAAGTAGAGTTGACCAGCGTAGAGTGACTGTTAGACTGACTGAGCATGGATCTCGAGCCGCGCCGCGCAGCGCCACGCTGCGGGCCGCCCAGCCTGTGCTGCCCCCCTCCGCTGCTGCCGCGGAGAGCGAGGGGGGAGGGCCCCGAGGGGAACGAGCCCTGGATCCTTGGAGCTCCCCCCTCCTTCCCTCCTTCCCTCCCTCCTCCCCCCTTCCTCCCTTCTCCTCCCTCCCTCCCTCCTTCCTCCCTCCTCCCTCCTTCCTCCCTCAGGTTTGGCTCGAGCGGTTAGCAAACCGGTTCCGCGCCGATCCCCGCCGCGACGCCCGAAAGGGCCGCCACCCGCCAGGCGCGACGCCTGCTTACTCTCCTCCCTCCTACCCCCAGCGGCCTCGCGACGAGCCCGCTCATCATCGCAGAGCGCGCAAACAGCGCGCAAACGCCCGCACACTTTTAAGAGTGCATAAAGCCGCAATGATGCTCTCTCACCACCACTCTTTCCAGGGCCTCCCGCAGCAAGGCGCTGTCCCCACGACCTTGCCCCCGCCTCGCGCGTCGCCTCTCTCGCCAACGTCAGGGCTGCAGCAGCACGGTATGGCTACCTCCCCCACGCAGCGTATGGCTGCTCCTCCCTCTCCGTCCCTATATGCCACGCGCCTGCCTGCTGACTTTTTTCCTCCCCCCCAGCAGCCAGTGCACCAGAAAGGCAGCGCCCCTCCCGAACTCTGGTATTGCCTGCAGTGCGGCCGGGCCAATACCACTTTTGACGTTTCATGCCCCACCTGTTTTCCGACTCGGGCGGCAGGACCCCAGCAGGCGACACCCGGCCCCGCCAAAGGTCAGGAGCAGCACAAGCCCCTGCAAGGTGCGGGCCCATGGCCGGGCCACAAGGGCCCACGCTCCTTTTGTGGAAGCACGGGTGAGGCACACATGGGCAAAGGCCATGCTCCGTCAAATCCGCCATCTTTTGACCAGGTGGCTGCATGGGCAGCGGAGTACGGCTTACTCCCCGCACCCCCAGGAAACCACACGGTCCAGCCAGAAGTGTTCTCCAGCAAGGAGCGCAAGAAGCGGGAGAAGGACGAGGCTCGCAGGGCCCGTGAGGCCCAGCGCAGCGCAGGGGGGCAGCCCGCCTCAAAGGCCCCTGGCACCCCGCACGGCGCCAAGGACACGGGAATCATCGGGCAGTCTCCCCGGTCGCAGCCTTCGCCTTTTGCGCCTCCTCCCGAAGGTGAGGCCACCTCCCCCACACTCTTCGGCCCTGCCTCTGTGCAGCAGTCTCCGTTCCTCATGGCCGACCAAGCCTTCTCCTCTCTCGGCGCGTTGGATCCTGCCACTGAGCTCTCAGTAGCAGAGCTCACAGCGCAATGCCCCATCCTCACCCCAGACGAGGCGCGCTCTCATTCAGCCTGGATTTATCCCCCGCTAGAGCCCGACCGCCTGCTGGAGCACCGCAAGGCCCTTGCCATGAGCAAGAATGCGCTGATCCTGCAGCTCAGGGCCTCAACTCTCCTAGGACACTCCGATATGCGTATCACCGAGATCCGTAAGGAGATTTCATTAGTTAATTTTCAATTGGCCAATGCGAGGGATCCGCTAGCCAAGATTAGCGAGCAAGAGCACGTGGTCGCCTCTCTGCATGCCGATTGTGAGCAATTGGCTGCTAAGCAAGCTCAGGCAGAGGAGCACGTGCGCAACCTCGCCCTGGCCCTTCAAACCGCGCAAGCGGACCTTCGCCAGGCATCTACATTACTAGCTTATTTCAAATCGCAGGCGCCGCCGGTCGCTGCCATCACTGATTCGCCCATGATGGGGGAGGCGGCGGCCGAGCCTGGAGCAGTACAGCGCTCTGCGGCACTCTCTGCATCGCACGCGGGCGAAGATCGAGACGGCGCGCCCGACCTAGGAACGGCCACGCCCCTCACTGCCGCGCCGCCCTCCCCTCCGCTCCTCCAATGCCCCGCGCCCCTCCCAGGCTTCCAAGGGTTGGAACAGCCTTGCATCACTTCACTCGCCGCGGCCATGCAGAGCAACGCCGAGGCCATGGCCAGGGAGGTAGCCACCATCAAGGCAAGTTTTGACTCCCAGGCCCAGGCCATGCGCAATGCAGTAGACACCTTAGCCTCGCAGATCAAGGCCGGGCAACTAGTGCCAGCCGCCGTCTCTAGCCGCGGTGCCACGCCCCGGGGGGGGGCCACCGCGCCGTCAGGTTCTGAACAAGCCCGCGCTCCCGTCAGAGCGGGCCCGCTTTTCCGTCTAGGTTTTGTGCCTAAACCTGGGCCAGCGCCAGTGCCCGAGACGCCGACAGGGGAGGCGTCCACCACTGCGCCACCAAGAGAGGCCACTACCAACCAGTCGAGCCCAACAGCAGCTTCCGTAGGAGAGCCTAACGAACTGCCCCCGCCTACCCGTTCTGCCAGCCAGCTCGGATGGGACCTCTCTGATGATAAAGGGGAACCAGTCACCATGGCATCCTCACGCCGCAGCGCAAGCGCCCAGGCCAGGGGCAGATCTGCGCGCGCGGGTCAGGCCGACGAGCGCACGCTTTCAGGCATCAGCGAGGGAGATTTTGAAGGCAAGCAGGCGGCGCGCAGCAAGAGCCCTCGCGGCTCCCGCCGCCCCAGGCGAGCGCCAGCCGAGGCCGAGCTCACGTCCCGTGCAGGGGCCCCCGCCACAGCTGCCTCCCGCTGTCCTGCCGATGCAATGGCAGACGCAGAGGCAGCGGACCTTCGAGCCGAAGCCGAGGCACACGCAGCACAGGCTGCTCAGGACGACCTGGCCCAGGCAGCGCGCGACGGCACGGTTTTTCAGGTCGCTCCCCTGGACACTGCCCGCGGGTGAACCTGGCCAGACGACAAGGCATACGTCGCAGCCCGCTCCCGCCCATGGGATGGATGCTACCGGTTCTCACGGCTACCTCCATCCAGCTGGTCAGGGATTTTGATGCCATTTTTCCCGCCCTCCACTCCTCCTCACTCCCTACATGGCACAGCCTCGCCTTTGACACACCCTACGCGGCTTTCGACTCCGCGGATATATACACCGACGCCAGTGGAGGGGCCTCCAAAGGAGATCTCGCTGGCCCGCCAGCGTGGGCTTTTTTGGTCTTTGCAAGGCTCAACGGCACTCGTCACTTCCTCGGCTTCCTCGGGTGTCCCACGCCGGAGATGACAGGAGCAACGAGAGTCTCTGCCAAGGCAGAATTCGATGCCGCCACCTGGGCGGCGCTATGGGCCCTTCAGTCCCCGCTTCCTCCCACCGTTCCTCTCACCTTTCACTCAGACAACATGGGCGTGGTCTCTACCGCCCAAGGAGGTACTGTGGCCGAGCCACTCATAGAGCACAGAAGTCGCCTTGACAGTCTGTGCAAGGTCCTGGGTCTGAAACGTCGCTTTACATGGCAGCACGTGCGCGGTCACCAGGCAGACCCGCTCAACGAAATGGTTGACACGGTAGCCAGACTTTATTCCCTCGCAGTTCTCCCTCCTCCCACGCTCCCACCCCTCATGAGTTTTCTCCAGGACAATGCGCACATCCTGGAATGGCTCTGGCTGGAATGCCTCCCCCAGCAACAGCGCGCCCTATGCCCGCCTAACCATCAGGTTAGCCTTAATCCTCCTCTCCCCCCCCGCACCTCGCTCGCTGATGTTTTTTCCAGGTCTCTCCGAGGAGGCAACCCCTATCGCAGACGCCACCGCACCCTGCTGCCTCAGGCTAGCCTCAGCCAACATTCTTTCTCTCGCGCCTGCATCGCGCATCTCCCAAAGAGCCAGACTTACGGGTGTGGCCGTCAAAGGACGCCTACATCAGTTGGCCGCCGCCTTTCAACGCAATGGGCTCGATGTTATAGGTATGCAAGAAACGCGAGTCAACGCCAAGGGCTCTGGCAAACGCCAAGTCCCCCCGTGCATAGTTTTTCTGTCCGAGTCGCAAGCGGGTACTCATGCTTGCGGCTGCGCGCTCTGGGTCAACCTTAGCACGCCCGTATTTCCTAATGCCAAAGGCATCCCCACTTTTCCTATAAAGTCGCATAATGTGCGCATTGTACACCAAGACCCGCGAATCATCGCGGCCGTCATAAGTCAGAACGGCCTACGCTTCAGCATCCTAGTGGCGCATGCTCACCATTCCGGTCGTCCTCTCCATGAGCAGGCCGCATGGTGGCAGCACCTTCGACATGTGCATGACCATATTTTGCCGCAGCCCACTCCCACTCTGGTCCTCATGGACTCCAATGCTGCAGTAGGCACACAAACATCAGCGGCCATCGGCCCACAGCATGCGGAGCAGGTCAACACTGCTGGCTCCTTTTTCCATCGCTTCCTACTCGCCTCAAATCTCTGGCTGCCAGCCACCTTTGTGCCCCACCCTATGGGATCGGGCACATGGATTGCGCCAGCTCGCGACCCCGCCTTCAAACAACATTGGAAGCGCAGGGATTACATAGCTATCCCAATAGGCGCCTCAGCCACTGAGTGCGAGGTCAAGTACTCCCTTACCTTGGCACTCGCTGTACTAGACCACGCTGCTCCGTGCCTATCTTGCCGCTTCAAGCTTCAGCTGCGCCCAACCGAGGATCAGGGATGCCAGGTCATGCGTATCCCGCACGACCCTACAGCGTACCTCGACCCGACGGCCAGGCAGCTTTTTGAAGACACATTTAAGCCCCCTCCCGAACTTTTAACCTTCGACTTACATGCCTCTGACCACGCGCTCATCCTTGACCGGGAGGCGCGTGACGCCATGCTACAGGCATTCCCCCAACCCCGCACGGCAACAGGCCGCGCACCTACCAACTCCCGCATTTCCATGGCCACCCTCGTGCTTATGGATGCCAGAGCCTTGACCATAAGTAAGGCCAACACCCTGCAACGAGAGGCGTGCAACCTTTTATTGCGGGTAGCTATCGCGGCTTGGAAGCGATATTTGCGTTCCAGGCAAGCCTTTACCCGTCCCCAAGCCGCCTTGCTCCACCACGACGAGCGCTCGCTGATGCCCGCAGTCAATAACGCATTCGCCACGCTTGCGGAGCTCGGCGCTGCCCTGCGCAGCATGCGAGCCAGCATGGCGGGCCCTAACGCCTCCATTAAATGGAAGCCCCGGATGCGCATGGCCTGCTTGCACCAGTTTTTGGCGGTCTCTCCCATACGCGTTGCTCAAACCCGCTTTCCTCACGGCTGCTCCGCCCCTACCATAGGTACCGCATACGCAGCCACCCTTCACCTACGAGCGCGCGCAAGCGCCCTAAGGGCTATCATCCTAGCTCAATTCACGCAGGCAGTCCGATGCTCCGTCGACTTGGACGCCTCTTTTCACCTGCAAGGTATTGCCGCCGAAGTGCACGAAGCATGGCAGACCTCACAACAGCGCACTGCCTTTGCGCGCCTCCGCACGCTCGGCGTTGGCTCTAAAAAGAAGCTACGCACCTCACCCCTACCTATACTCTCCACAGCAGCGGGCACCTTCGTTGTCGACGCCACTCAGGCCGCCGACACCTGGCTCTCCCACTTTGCCCGTCAAGAGCACGGTGCAGTCATCCCGCTCAAACAAGCCAAGGCCTACGATGCTAGTGCATCGTATCTGCCCGCCGACCTCACTGTGAATGTTCCCCCCCCCTACTCACTCTTTACGCTTGCGCAAATTGAGCGCGCCTATGCCAGGACCCCTGACTCTGCAGCCAGCGTAGACGGCTTCAAAAGAGCCTTTGTCAAGTCGTTTCACCGCCTACTAGCAAAGCAGTACTACCCGGTCCACCTTAAGGCGCAGTTGCGCCTTGAGGAACCGCTGGCCTGGCGGGGAGGGTATAATTTCGACATTTTCAAAGGAAAAGGCAACCCAGCCATCATGGCCAACTCCCGCTCAGTAATGGCGTCCCCTCACTTTTCCAAGCGGCATCGAGCCCTCTTGCGAAAAGAACTGGTAGAATATCTCCCTCCCGTGGCAGGCGCCGCCCAGTCTGGCGGCATTGCTGGGCGAGGCACCGACTTTGCCACGCTCACGGTCCTAGCGCACCAGGCCTATGCGACCAGCCAGCGTACTTCCTCCGCGTATATATTTATAGATGCAGTTTCAGCCTTTTACAGGGCCCTCCGACAGCTCATATTTTACTGCGACTCGCAACAAGCTGACTTATATTACCTTGTTTCTTCCCTTGACCTTCCCCAAGAGACAGGCGAGGAGCTAATGCGACATTTGCTCTCTGCCCCTCCCATACTGCAGGAAGCTGGCCTCCCCTCGCACCTCCATGCCCAAATCTCGGTTGCATACGAGCACACCTGGGCCTTTTACCCTGGCGCCTCGGGGGTAGCTCTCACGCTCCGAGGTACCATTCCAGGGCAGCAGCTCGGGGACGTTCTTTTCAATTTCCTCATGGCCCGAGCTAATAACGAAGCTGTTAAACAGCTCACAGACTCGCCGCTTGCCCATCTTATCCTCAAGGTCCAGGTGGACAAAGCTGCTCCACGATCTTTTTACGCTCACCACAAGGACAGCTTGGACTCCTCCGATACGGATGTGCGCCACTACCTGGACTCGTTTTTTTTTTTTTTTTTTTTTTTTTTTTTTTTTTTTTTTTTTTTTTTTTTTTTTTTTTTTTTTTCCGACGATGGTGCCTATGCCTTCCTCGGGCCCACTAAAGAGCTTTTCGGCGCCATGCCCGTGCTAATGGCCATCATAGTCGAGGCCTACGCACTCTCCGGTATCGAGCTCAACTTTCAAGTTAACAAAACTATGTGCCTTTTTCAGTTTAGAGGGGAAGCTTCCATATCCCTTCGCCGCAAGCTCTGGGACCCCCAAGGGCTCAATGGGCAAATGTTAGTTTCACCCGCCCTCGGGCATAAGCCATTCTCCCTTCACTTCGCCAGGATCTACACATACCTAGGCACGCATTTGGACGAAAAGGGCAGTATAGGCCCCGAGCTCGCCCACAGGCGATCGGAGGCGGCCTCCAGCTGGCGCAATCTTGCTCGTCAATTTTTGCGCCACTCCTCCAGTACGTGGCTGCACGAACACCTGCACTTACTGGACTCCCTTATCCTCTCCTCCCGTCTTTTCAATGCCGCAGTCTGGCCGTTGCTCACTGGACCGCAAATCGTCACCCTCCAGGGAGAGTTCATGCGCATGTACAGGCGCTTGCTCCACCTCCCAAGGTGCGACAGCACAGCAGAGCGCGACTCCTTTGTTTTGGCCAAAGTCTGCAGACCCCCCCTACCGCAGGTATTTAGTGCAATGCGGCTGCGCTTCTTTGGCCGCCTCCTCCGCACGGGACCTCCCCACCTCATCTCCCTCCTTGCCACGCTAGCCGCGGACGTCCCAGACTCATGGCTCGCTTTGGTACAGAAGGACTTACAATGGCTGGGCGATTTTTCCGCCAATCTCGCGCAAATGCCCTCGCCAGTTTCTCACCTGGACCAATGGGGGGCCCTTGCCCTCCAATCCCACACCGGATGGAAGCGTCGAGTTCGCAATGCCCTTACAGCGGGGGCCCAGCATTTCGCACGCGCAGCACTCGCCGAGGCCGCCGCTAAGCACTTCTTTGCCATCTCCGTGCCCTGCGGGATCCCCCTGCCGACGGACCATGTACAGCGTCCGATCGAGCAGCAACACCTGGCAGCACACTACCCATCTGTGCTCACCTGCCCATGGTGCCCACGCACATTTCTCAAATTTCGGGGGCTAAAGCAGCATGTGGCCCAGATGCACTGGACCTTGTCCCATCGGGTCAAGGGCCTGGTACCCGACACCGCGGTTTGCCCTGCCTGCAGCCTCCCTTTTGGCTCCCGTGCCAGTCTCATGCAACATCTCTGTTTTGACTCCTTCATCTGTGCTCTCTACCTTCTTTGTCACTCTCAACGCCTGCCTCAGGAGCAAATCGCCTCGCTGGCCATGCAGCGTTGCGAAAATGCCAAGCTCCAAGTGAAATCAGGAGTAGGGCGTTGGCGGGTGGCATTACCGGCACATCGTGTCAAGCGCGCTACCACCCAGCACTTTCGAGACTTTGCCAAGCACCTATCGCAAGCGGACGCCCGCGCCATAATGGCAGTCACCGACTACGCCCTAGACCCAGCAGCCGTTACACTGCTTTTTCCTGCCGACGTGCCTCCGCCGCAGCCTCCTCCTCTCCCTGCGCTGCCCGAATGGCCATTTCAACCGCAAGACTACACCGGTCTAGCGACTAATGACATTCCAGCGCGCATCAGGCGCAAGGAGATCTTTATTCTCAACCTTTTTTCTGGCCGCAGGCGCGAAGGTGATATCCAGCATCACCTGGAATCATTCGCGCCCACTCCCTCGCTTGAGGTTTACATACTGTCGGTCGACATTGCCATCGACCCTGACACAGGCGATCTCACCAAGTCGGAGACCATCAAGCTATGGCAGCATCATATTTATGCTGGCAGAGTGGTTGTTTCAGGCGGAGGACCGCCTTGCGAAACTTTTTGCGCGGCCCGTTGGAAGCCCAACGGGCCCCCGCCGTTACGCACTATCGAACATTACTGGGGCATCCCCAACGCTACGCCCAAGCAATCTCGCCAATTGCAGATAGCCAACCTGCTTCTCGCCTCGTTGGTCCTATTATTTGCCGCGCACCTAGACATGGGTACCTCGGCCTGGATGGAACATCCATGCCCCGCGCACTGGGAGCCCAGAGCACAGCCTAGCTGGATGTGGAGGCCCCTAATGGCCTTGGCTGCTGCCCCGGCTGTCCGCACCACTGACTTCGACCAATGCATGTTTCAACCGCCTTGCCGTCCTCCTAGCGAATTTGGCAAGGCCCCCGCGCGCTTGCTATCGCTCCGCCTCCCTTCTCTCCCCTTGCTCCTACTCAACCGCCCCCAAGGGGCCAAGTGCACGCACCCGCGGGGGGCGCGTCGCACATTATTAGGCAAGGACGAGAATGACCGCTTTTTCACGGCAGACAAAAAGACCTATCCCTCTGCCCTTTGCGAATGCCTCGCCCAGGCCATATACCAAGACGTCATTTTGGCATTTGCCGAAGACCCTCAGGACCTTCCCCCCCAGGCGGACCCTGCCATACTGGCCCCACTCCTCCGTTTCTCTGCATCTATGACTAGCGATTTTTGGCTAGGTCCTGACTTCGCTGACCCCTCTGCCCCTCGCACCCGAGCTAAAGTGGATGGGGAGCTGGATCGCTTCCGCAAGCTTTTGGCTCCGACCAGGCCCTCCGAGCCGTGGCGCCGCCATAGCGACCTCGCATCGGAGGCTCCCGAGACGCCTGGCCCTGCCGATCAGGACTCGGAGGCGGAACAAGAGGCCACGCATTTTTTGGGCACAGCCCCCATTTTTCCCTCCACTCTCCCTCCGCCGCCGCCCCCTCCTTCCCTAACTCTGGATCAGAAAAGGCGCATCCAGTGCAATCGGGACCGGGCCAGACAAATCAGGGCCGAGCGTGCCCGCCAAGCGGCGCGCCCCGTCCCGCTCACTGGCCTTACCTTCGCTCACATGTGGCATCCTGCTTCCCCCGCCCCGCAGGACTTCAACGCCGACATCTTCGACATATAGGCAGGCGGCACATGTCCAGAAGGCCGTGGGTGCTGGTGCCTCGTGAGGCCAGACCCAGGCATCCGCCACCGGGCCAATTTCGCTCAGCCTCAGCTCCTCCCCCCCTGCTCTCACCTGCCCAGTTCGCCCAGGTAGCCAAGGCAGTGCAGCTCTCCTTATCTAGCACTCCCTCAGCCTCAGGTCCCCCGCGCCCACCTGGCGATTTCAACGGCCCCCCCGTGGGACGCGGCAGGCACATCTATGGAGCCACTTTTCATCCTCCGCCACCTCCGCGCGCCATGCCCCCCTTGCCTCCCCCTGATCATCCCACAGTGAAGGCCAAAGCCGCCATCCCGGAAGGCTGGATCGGCCAGGCCGCCTCTCCTTTTTCTCCACCCCATGCTGCGCGTCTCTCACCTCCACCTCCGCGCGAATCCCGCAAAGTTGCAGCTCCCCACAGGCGCCAGCCGCGCAGGGCCTCCAGTTCGCCTGCGCTTCCTAGGAGGCTTGCGCAGGTAGACGATGCCTCATATTCCTCTGTCTCCTCCCCTTTTCCCCCGCAGGATTCTCCGGAGCCAGCGGAACAGCCAGCAGTGCCCCGCGCCTCTGCCACTCGCAAGCGCAAGCAGGTCTCATTTACAGACGAATTCACGGCCAAAGCCCCTAGGGTGCCATGCAATTCGCGCCGAAGCACGGAGCCGCGCAAGAGTGCGCTCAAGCAGCCAGCGCCACAGCGCCGCGGACCAGCCGAGGCTCAAAGCAGCTCGCAGGCATTCCGCGGCACGGCCTCGCCTCCAGCCTCTCCTCCTCCAAGGCGCCATAAGGCTCGCAAGTCTCACCGTGCTGCCCATGCTGCTCCGCACCCGCACTCGCCTGCCGAAGCGCCAGACGCAGCATCGGACGAGCAGCGCAGTACAGTCCTCAAGGCGCACGAGAATAGGATTGCCCAGCTCAAAGAGGAGCACAGGCAGGACCAGCTCCGTATCGACAGGATACACAGGGAGCGCCTCAAACTTCAGTTAAGAGAAGGCGAAAGCCTCTCGCACTGCGGTCAGCGCCTCTCTCCCAGGCGGCCGCGCAAGCCTCATGAAGGAGGCGATGCCGCCAGGCGTTAAGCCTACGCCATGCAGCTGTAATTCAGCCCAGGCCTACCCTTTCCCTCCTTACCTCTCTCAGCTTCCTTTCCCTCGTTTCTCCCCCCACAGGCCATGATGCCCGAGCTCAGCACCTTGGGCAACGCCGACGCAGACGAGGACATGCCCGCTGCTGAAGCGGCCCCGGGGAGGCACATAGATTTGCTCCGCATTATGGAGCGGCTGCCCCCAGACTTTCGCAGCGCATGGCCCTTTTGGGAGTACCTGGCGGAGCGGCTTCTCCTGGCCCACCAGCAGGTCTTCCGCTTTCTCAGCGGCGGCTCGAGGCGCCACGCTCTTTTACTATCTCCTACCGCTGTGTACCAGCCTGCCTCGGTACCCCAATGGCAAGCTACATGGCAGCTCGAGAGCGGGCCGCCTGCTCTGCCGCACGCCCGTGCTACCGTAGGCCCCGAGCTCTATATGGACTTGCCCGATGTCGCTAATCACACAGTCGAGCGGTGGTATGGGCGTTGGTACGAGGCCAACTCTCCCAACTTACTCCACATCTATCCTCAGCGCGCAGCGGGTGAAGGCCCCTACGCTGCTCGTTTCTCACCCGCTATAAGTTTGGTCACTGTCTACATGCCCGACCAGATTTTTCTGGACCTCCTCCACACGGGGGCCTGGGAACAGCCTGCTCTCATCCCTCAGCGTCTTGTGGAGGAGGCAGTTGCTGGCAGCCCCATCCTAATTGACTTCCAGGCCATGATCCTGGTGCGGCCATTTTGCCTTCCGTTGTCCTACCTCTCTCGAATCCTCCGCCTCCCTGAACCTTAGCCCCTCAGGCCATGCCGACCCCAGATGCGCAGCACCTGCCGCAGTTCGAGCACGGCGACGTCCGCTGCGCACCCGCTGAGGCCGTGCCACCGCAGCCTACAGTCGTACAGTGGCTGGTAGTGATCACGGCAGGTCACATTCCGCTCTGGTCTCCGCGCCCATCAATGTAGGACTCCTAATGGAGCAATTCCACGGGCAGGAAACCCGGCTGCCATCTTCAGTGGAGAGACCACGCTTTTTTCACCTCCCCATTCTTCAGGAGACCGATGCGCGGTCCATTTTATTCGGCACGGGCATACCTTTTCGCACCGGCCTTTCGCTGCGGGTCAACATGCGCAGCGGAACCATCCTCATCCCTATCGACTCAGCACCGGGCCAAGCATGCATCAGTCGGCCCATCAGGAGGGTCCTCCTCGCCCAGGCGCACGCTTAGGCCAGCTAGGTTTCACTCATATATGGCCGTTGGCTTATGGGCTACTTCTTTTCGCTCCTTTCTCGCACTCCCCCTCCTCTCAGAGCACGCAGCGCAGCCGTGGTTCCTGCGGTCGGGCGCGCTTCGGCGGCGGCTGAGGGGACCACGCCCCCGCAGGAGGCCGCGGCCGAGTTCGTCGGCCTATCAGGCGACACGTACTCGGGCTCGGCATGGCAGGGCTCCCAGTACATTGCCGCCAACAGGGAATTCAAGAAATGGTGGCCAGCTACGTACCCTGGCGAATGGAAGATACCAAACGGCATGCTCTACCCGTTCGTGTGGAAGCTCAAGTCCCTCGACGTCATCAACGGCCAGGTCGTCGAAACTTGGGACTGGGAATGGATAGAGGCTCCAGGCCTGGCGACCATCTCAGAGGTCGAGTCCATGCTGCTGGAGGCCCGGGCGCGAGCGGCGGCGGCGGTGGCCGCGCGGCAGCCGCGCGGTGCATGAGCGGGCCCTAGTGTGCTACCTCCCAGCCGGCGCCATCCAAGGTCGACAAGGGCGACCTTGGCGCTAATAATAGGTGGTGGGCTAGCCCAATACTCTAGTCTCGGTTCACCACGGCAGCCCACCACCTAGTCAGCCCCAGCCAGCCACACGAGCCAAATGTTTACAGCTGGAGAGCCGTGTTGCTCCAATTTAAGATCGGCTGAGCCGACCTGCAATCCCGTCGCAGTGGGCCCAGCTATTCTTTCATTTAGCCCCATGCCAAAGGCCCGCTGCAAAGTCGTAGTCAGCACCAGTCTCCAGCTTCACACCTTTCTGCCGCACTAGTGCAGCCAACGCGACACTTTTAGTTGGCCCCGCTACCAGAAGAGCGGACAGCTAATGCTCACAGCTCAATTCGCAGACTCGCCACGGCTGAGTCTTCATAGGTGGTGGGCTAGCCTAATACCCTAGTCTCTGCTTATATCGGCAGCCCACCACCTAGATAGTCCTAGCCAGCCACACGTACCGTAATTCACCAGCGAGGAGCTATGCTGCTCCAATCTAAGGTCGGCCGAGCTGTCCTATAGTCTCGTCGCAGCGGGCCCTTCAGATCTTTTCTTCAGCCCCATCCAGAGGCGGGCCAGCTGCAAGAGCTGTAGCCAGCACCAGTCTCTAGTTTCACACATTCTTGCCGCAGCAGCGCGGCCAGGCCAAAGCGACACTTTTGAGCAGCCTCGCTACCAGCAGAGCGGTCAGAGCAATGCTCACAGCGCAATTCGCAGACTCGCCACGGCTGAGTCGGTACTGCTGCAAGCAAAATTGCCGCCGCAGCACATCCCACCCGCCGAGTAACTCTCGGCTAAGGCTGCCCATCAGAGGTGCGTACCTCTACGGACAGCTATCGCGCCCTAATGTTGCTTGGCCTGGCAAGATAATCCCTATCCCTCCCATTTGTTCCTCCCTCCCCTTTACACCAAGACGCCAAGCACAGCACAGACGCTCTCTCACCTGCCCCCTTTCCGGTCACATTCGTAACCGATGGGGCTTCCTAGTCTCCTGGCTTGCGGCAAGCAAAGATGCCGCCTCAGTACATCCCACCTGCCGAGCAATTATCGGCTCACCTCTTTGCCGCACTAGTGCAGCTAACGCGACACTTTTAAATAGCCACGCTATCAGAAAGGCGGACGGCTAATGCTCACAGCTCAATTCGCAGACTCGCCACGGCTGAGTCTTCATAGGTGGTGGGCTAGCATAATACCCTAGTCTTTGCTTACATCGGCAGCCCACCACCTAGATAGCCCTAGCCAGCCACACGAGCCGTATCTCACCAGCTGAGGAGCTATGCAGCTCCAATTTAAGGTCGGCTCTCGTCGCAGCGGGCCCTTCAGATCTTTTCTTCAGCCCCATCCCGAGGGCCAGCTTCAAGTGCTGTAGCCAGCACCAGTTTCTAGCTTCACACATTCCTGCCGCTACATTGCGGCCAGGCCATAGCGACACTTTTAAGCAGCCACGCTACCAAAAGTGCGGTCGGCTCAATGCTCACAGCGCAATTCGCAGACTCGCCACGGCTGAGTCGATATTGCGGCAAGCAAAAATGCCGCCCTAGTACATCCCACCTGCCGAGCAATTCTCGGCTAATGCTGGCTGTCAGAGGTGCGTACCTCTACTGACAGCTACCGCGCCCTAGCGTTGCTTGGCTGGACAAGATAATCCTTCTCCCTCCCATATGTTTATCCCTCCCTCTTACCTCGTTTACTCCATGACGCCCAGCACAGCACAGGCGCTCTCTCACCTGCCCCCTTTTCCGGTCACGTGCTTTACCGATGGGGCTTCCTAAACTCTTGGCGGCAACGCCGGCCTCTCCCTCCTAGTCCGATCCGCCACGGCCGCCATACAGCGCGGCAAGGCCATTTTGGCCTTCCTCCTACTCATCCCGCTCATTTGCATGGCTAAACCATGCTCCCAGATGGCCGTCCCTGAGGCCAGCTCTGCTGCTCCCGGTCTTTCAGCGCTGCCCGCATAGGGCAACGCCTAGATGGCGCGCTCAGTGTATCTCGCACGGCACCGATCCCCTCTCTTCTTATCATTCCTTCTCCCTCCCCCTCGGTGCCAATACCTCCCCCGCCCATCATGCAGGTCCAATGGCGAAGAATCGCTTTTGCCTGCGGACGGACCGGAGCGGAGAACCTGTGCTGTGCCCGCTAGGCGGGCTCTGTCTGCCGCCTGGCCGACCTCGGCCACCCAGCTCAAGCTACTTGCAACGAGCCAAGTGCAGTCAAAAAGCCTTCCTCCCTCCTTCCTCCCTCCTCCCTCCTTCCTCCTTTTTCCCTCCTCCTCTTTTCTTTTCTCCTCCCCCATCCCCTCCTTCCGAGCCGGTCTTTTTGACGCTCGACGGTCCCAGGGCCCCAGGGAAGGGCCCGGAGAGGCCGAAGACCGCGGGCAAAACCTCGGGGCCGCCGCCCCTCAGAGCCTCGTCTCCTCGTGGTGACCCGACGATGACGCTGTCGATGACGACGACGATGTTCTCCTCCTAATCGCCAAAAAGTGCGAACACATTTTGACCAAAAGGCTGGCTCGCACGGGACTCTGCCTTGGCCCGTGGGTAGCCTCGCTCGCTTAGCGCTTTCGGGCCATCGCGACTTGAGCCATCGTCGTCGTCATCGTCATCGTCGTCGTGAGCTCTCTCCGTGTTTCTGGGGGGGAACGTTCGGGGGGGGGGAACATCGAGCTGGGATCGGCGCTACGTCGCCGATGGATCGGCGAGAGGCCCCCGATGGCGACTCCGACACGTTCCTGTGTGGAGCGGGCTATCAGGCCCCCAATCGGCGATGAGTGAGCGAATTGGGATCGATGCGTTCCCCCCTGAGCCTCCCCCTGACGTTGCACCTGAACCTCCTTTCCGACACTCCCAGGTTGCCTCATGGTGATCGGTGCCACGCAGTACGTATGTCCACCGAAGGTGTAGCCCACCGCCTTCCGCACGTCCGGCGCGGTGCCCTGCGCGAACACCAGCGCGGATGCATCCCTGTGCGTCGGGCGCTTCTGCCGCCGGCGCTCGAGCAGCCGCAAACGGAGTACATATGCGTTTATGGGAGACAACATGGTACATGATGGGCGACAGTGTAACCCCGACAGGACGAAAGACCATAGCGCATCCTTTGACAATGAGGGAACTCGAGTGCTCTGGCAGGAGATGAAAGAGAAGGACGGTGATACGGGGGGGAAAGATGAGGAGGAAGAGGAGGACGAGGAGGAGGAAGAGGAGGAGGAGGAGGAGGAAGAGGAGGAGGAGGAGGAGGAGGAGGAGGAGGATAATGAAGAGCAAGGGAGGAGGGTAAGGAATGCGGCCGAGACATAATGTGGTAAATTCGGTTGCTGAGATTGACCTCTGTACGGGTTCGCTGGCCTGAGGGAGTCTATCAGCTCGACCTAGTCATGAAACATATGCGGCCTGCCTGCATGTCCACATCTTTTGATCCCACCCCGTGCGCCACTGGCGCTGCAAGTGGTGCTGGCTGGCTGGGGTGGCCCCTTGGGCGGCGTTCGCATCCTCGGGCACGGATGCCTTTAGTGGGCCTGACTGGGCAGGAGGAAGCCTCCCGCGACGGAGCATCCCCACACCGACCACTGTGCACCCACGCGCGCAAACTCTGCCACTGGCAACGCCTGCGTGTCTTCCGGCCGCTTCCGCAAGCAGCTGTGGTCAAGGGATGGACCAAATGCAGCCTCCCGAGGCCACGCGCTGGGTACACGTGCGGAAGCCTGGCCTGCACGGCCACTGAAGGGCCGGGCGCTGAAAGAGATCCGGCCATAGACACATCCAGCCTCCTGGTATGATGCTGATGCTGATGCTGATGCTGCTGATGCTGCTGATGATGATGATGCTGATGCTGATGCTGATGCTGCTGCTGCTGATGATAATGATGATGATGAGGTGCAGGAGTGGTGAATCTCTTTCCACGTGATCCCGCCGCGAGACCGGCCGCCCCAACACTTCTGGGCGCCGTCCCAAGAGGGCCCCAAGCCGATACCAGCCGTGGCAAGGAGAGGTGGGAGGATCCCGAGGCTCGAAGTCGCGAACCATCGTACAATTGTGAACAAGTCATGGCCCCAACTCTCGATCCCACCTATTGCGTGGAGCTCAGGCCTGACAAGCGTCTTGGACACAGCGAGAGAGCGACCCGGAAGGGCAAACACAGAAACGCTCAAGCGCCTCCTCCTCCTGCCCGCGTCGCAATCGCCGCGGTCGCCACCCGCGACCCGTACCCCTCAAGCCTCCCACGCCCCGGAAAAGCAAATCTTTGTCGCCACTCTCGGCTCCCATGTGCCGTCTGCAGGCTCCAGGACTGCAAAATACCGGGGGCGCCCAACAGGAGGCGTCGAAGAGGGGGTTCGCAAATCATGGCCCTAGGAATGTGCGCGGCCAAGGGGGGGCGGCCAAGGAGTAAATTGACAGAAGAAGCCGGGGCCTTGAAATCGTGGGTGATATCATGGCCCCAGCCATGATATCCACACCCTCCTACACGTCCCCCCCCCCTCTTGCCCCCCCCCCGAAAGAAAAACTGTCCCGGGGAAAATGTCGGGACTTCCTGGGACCCCGTTTTGGAAAACGGTGGCATCGGATGTTTGGGCCCCCGCCGGAGCCCTCCTGTGCGCGGAGGCGAGCTCTGTGGGCCACACGTTGGTGTACTGCCAGTGCTCGTCGAAGGCCCAGTAGTCGATCGCGCCGCTGGCAGAGAGGGGGAGGAGGAGGAGGAGGAGGAGGAGGAGGATGATGAGGGAAAGGAAGAACAGGAGGAGAAGGATGAGGAGGATCACGCACACACACACACATTTATACATACATACATCCATCCATACATACATACGTACGTGCATGCATGCATACATACATGCATTCATACTGACACACAAACACACATACACACATACATCCATCCATCCATCCATCCGTCCATACATACATACATACATGCATGCATGCATACATACATACACACATACACGCGCACATACATACGTACATTCATCCAGCCATCCATACATACACACTTACGTACACACGTGAATGCATACATACGTACAAATGTGCATCCACATACATACATGCATACACAAATGCATGCATGCAGCCATGCACGCACAACCATACATACATGCATACATGCATGCATGCATGCATCCATCCATACATACAAGGATCACGCAGATAGAAGGAAAGCCGAGCGAAGCAAACGACAAGGGAAACGCTTGAAACAACCAAACAACAACCAACTAACGGGAAAACTTCTGGGGAGAGAGGGAGGGGCACGGTTCTCCCGAAACCATTATGTTGTTGTTGTCGTTGTTTTTCTCGGTTTTTGTAGGCGTTGTCGATGTATTTCTCGGCTTCATTGATTTCGAAGGCGCTCGGGGAGACAAGGGAGGAGGAGAAGGAGGAGGAGGACGACGACGAGCGAACGGTCAATGAAGGTTCTTTGGTTTTCGTGGTTTGGGGATGCTGGGGGTGTGGGCGGCCACACACACATATATATATATATATATATATATATATATATAAGACTGCATTGGCGCTTCGCGCCATGCACCTTGGCCCTTGAAGTTTGGTATGCAGGCGGAATAGCAGGAAGGTCAAGCCGACAATTTAGCGATAACTCCTGGTTGCCTTTTCTAGCATCGCCACTATAATAATGTTATTCGTTATCCTTCCTCCATGCTTCTTTTTCCTTATTGTCGCCATACCCTGCTCATTCTCCCCATCCTCCTCAGCTCTTTTTTGCGGAGGCTCCTCCTTGGAGAGCTTCTAGGGGCCTCACGAAGGTTGTTTCGGGCTTTCTTAAGGCCATCTGGAGGCCTCCTGGGCGTATTCTGGGGGCCTCCGGGGGCTTCCTCGGGCCACCCTGCCTCCAACTGCGGTCTCCCTGAACGACCGAATCACGATTTGGAATTCTTCGGAGGGTGTCTTTGGGCCATCTTGGGCCGCCATGGGGCTCTCTGAGGGCCATCTTGGACCCGTGGTGTGCAGTTTTGGGGATTCGTTGGACTGCCTGGAAGCCCTTTCGGATGGTTGTGGGGCTACTTTGGAGCCTCCCAGGCGGCTTCGGACGCCCAGAAGACCGCCGTCTTGGAGCGTCGGGAAGCCGAAAAGAGGAGAACCCTAAAATTCAGCAAAAACCTACAGAAAATCTATGATTTTTGCCTCGGGGGGCCTTCTTGGGAGTGCTGTTGGAGGCCTCTTTGGGGCCGTCCTGGAGGCCTCTTGTGCCATCTTGAGGTCACGTCGGTCACTCTTGGAGCGCTCTTGTGTTGTCTTGGGGGTCTCTGGGACGTCTCCGATGACCCCCCTGATCGCCCTAGGTGTGCTGGGAACGCTTGGCAAAACGCCATGTGAGGCCCGGTGACCGCTTCGAGGCTCGTCTGGAGGGTCTCAAAGCCCCAGATCTCGGGAGACCAGTTTTGGGTGGGGGGTGGGGGGGACGGGTTTTCCCCCCGCCCGGGCTTATAAAAATATAGGAAGAGGAATATATATATATATATATATATATATATATATATATATAGATATATGTATATATATATATATAGGAATACATATAGGAAGAGGAATACATATAGGAAGATGGCCCAAGAGGCCTCCAGGACGGCCCCAAAGAGGCCTCCAAGAGCGCTCCCAAGAAGGCCCCCCGAGGCAAACATCATTGATTTTCTGTAGGTTTTTGTTGAATTTTGGGGTTCTCCTCTTTTCGGCTTCCCGACGCTCCAAGACGGCGGTCTTCTGGGCGTCCGAAGCCGCCTCGGAGGCTCCCAAATCGCCCCACAACCATCCGAAAGGGCTTCCAGTCAGTCCAACAGAGCCCCAAAACGGCACAACACGGGTCGAAGATGGCCCTCAGGCGGCCCAAGATGGCCCAAAGACACCCGCCGAAGAATTCCAAATCGTGATGGAGACGGCGGTTGGAGGCAGGGTGGCCCGAGGAAGCCCCCGGAGGCCTTCAGAATACGCCCAGGAGGCCTCCAGAAGGCCTTAAGAAAGCCCGAAACAACTTTTGTGAGGCCCCTAGAAGCTCTCCAAGGAGGAGCCTCCGCAAACAAGAGCTGAGGAGGATGGGGAGAATGCGCAGGGTATGGCGAAAATAAAGAACAATAAGCATGGAAGAAGGATAACGAGTATCATCATTATATCGGCGATGCCGGAAAAGGCAACCAAGAGTTACCGCTAAATTGTCGGCTTGACCTTCCTGCTAGTCCGCCTGCGTACCAAACTTCAAGGACCAAAGTGCATGGCGCGAAGCGCCACTGCAAACGTGTATATATACACATATATATACACATACACACATATACACTTTTTTGATCTGCGGGGCGAGAGCGAACCTCTTCCGCCAAAGGCTAGGCGGGCTACGCGCAGCTTTAATTAAGGAGACAGGGGACAGGAAGGCGGGGCCTCAGGCGGCCGGGGCAGGTGGAGCCCGGGGTGCAGGCGGTGCCGAAGAGCTTGCACAGGAAAAGGTACGCATATATACATACACACATACACACATATTTACACACAAACGCGTAGGTTTTTTAATGTTTCGGTTGGCCCTCTCCTTGTCGGACCTCCCGGGGCGCCTGGGGGGCCCGCGCGGCCCCGACCGGATCCACCTTGAAATTCTGGCCTCGGCGCACTCCTGGATAGGTCTGGGGGTCGAGGGTTGAGGGAGGAGGAGGAGGAGGAGGAGGAGGAGGAGGAGGAGGAGGAGGAGGAGGAGGAGGAGGAGGAGGAGGAGGAGGAGGAAGGAGGATAGGAGGGAGGAGGAGGAGGAGGAGGAGGAGGAGGAGGAGGAGGAGGAGGAGGAGGGGGAGGAGAAGGGAAATGAAGGAGGAGAGATGGCGTCCGCGTGCTTTCTGCCACCGAATGGATCGTTCAACCTGCAACCATCGTGGCCTTCCGACAGCGCAGGTCGCTCGACATCGGCCAATTCCACGCCGCTGGCTGCGTTCTGCCTCGAACGCCCGCGCTGGGGTCGCCGCCGCGCCAGCGAGGCGGGCACCCTCCGTAGCCGAGCGAGCCCTCGATTGTCTGGTTGCTCTTTCGGTTGCCCGTGGATGGCAGACAACGCTGCTCTCCCTCCGTATCTCAGAAAATGTTTGTCATAGAGACACGAAAGAACTTTTAAGATGAAGCCTTACGCAGTTTACAGCTAAGCTCTATCTCAATTATGTCTTCTTAATGTAAATTGATCAATCATTCTAAATATCTGAAAACATGCTTCATCTTAACAAATCAGATTCATCCTAATCTTGAGAAGTCGAATCATTCAACTGTTTATAAGTCTGTGAAGACACACTGCCCCCCCTCCTTCCAGCACGCGCAGAACACCCCGAACACCCCAGATGCCAGCCCGAAGCGCGGGACAGCTCGATGTAAATCCTTCTCGAGGAGCTGGAAGGTACATTCACATGCGTTGTTGGGGTCTCTCCCGTCCAACTCCCGGGGGGCTGCCGCACGTGTAACTTACCATTCTATGTGTCAATGTCGTGTTGGTATGAGAATCACACGGCGTCCCTGGGATAGTCGCGTGCTTGCTTGTTTGTTGTGAGAAACGCATGGGCTTCATATGAATCATGTGCCTTCCACCTGAAGGCCATGCGGCTTTTTTGGTTTCTGTAAGGCTTCACACGAGACTCGTGAACATTTCAGATGGTATACATGTGGATTGTCCGCGAAGTTCTGGTGGTTTCCCCTCCAGGGGCACATGGTCTTCGTACGAAAGCCACGTGGTTCCCAACTGGGACTCGCACGGCTGTCATATGATAAACGTATGGTATGAGAGACGTAAAACTTATGATGCCATAAAACCTGCATGGCTGTCATTTGAAAGACATCTGGCTTCCATATGGCATCCGTTTTCCCATCCGGGAATCGCATTGGTTTCAACATCACATGGATTTTTTCCCCAACCATCCTGCGCTGGGTTCTCGTTTCGTACGGAGCACTGTGGTCGCACACTCCTCGTCCCGCCTCCCTCTCCTCTCTCCCTCCTGCCTCTTACCTCGCCCTCGTGCTTCCTACCTACCTGCCAACCTGTCTCCTACCTCGCCGTGCTACGTGAACTTGCCACCCCTGGGGGCTGCGAATTTCGAAACTTTGCCACTTTTGAAAACTGCTGGGGAGGCCAGCATAGCGGGTACCAGGCGCGAAGCCAGATTGGACCTCACCATCCCTGCGGGGCTGCGAAAAATGAAACTGTCGCCACTTTCGAGGGCTAATTACTGGGGGGCAAGCAAGGTGGGTACCAAGCGCGGACTCAAATTGCACCTCGCCGTCCGTAGGGGGCTGCGAACTACGAAACCGTCGCCACTTTCGAGGGCTGCTGGGGGGGGAGCACAATGGGTACCAGGCACCGACTTAAAACAGACCTTGCCGTCCCAGGGGGCTGTCCCTTGTGAAACTGTCGCCACTTTCGAAGGCTGTTCGGGGGGCCAGCATAGTAGGTACTAGGCGCGGACTCATATTCGACCTCGCCATCTCAGAGGGGCTGCGAACTGCGAAACCGTCATCACTTTCGAGGTCTGTCAGGGGGGCCAGCATGGGGGTACCAGGCGCGAGCTCAGCATAGACCTCGCCATCCCTGGGGGGCTGCGAGGCCTGCGTCGTGGGAACCAGGCGCAGACTCAGATTAGACCTCGCCATCTCAGAGGGGCTGCGAACTGCGAAACCGTCGCCACTTTCGAGGGCTGCTGGGGGGGCAGCATGCCGGGTACGTACCAAGCGCGGACGCAAATTAGACCTCGCCATCGGGGGGTGCTGGGAACTGCGAAACCGTCGCCGCTTTCGAAGACTGCTGTCGACGCTGGGTGCAAAGACGCGGACGGCCTTGACGCCCTGTGGGTGATCTCGAGGGCCGAAGATGTCAACAATTTCTGGATGATGCGGGACCTGGGGCTGGACTCCCCTTCCCGCGGGCCGCCTCGCCTTCTGATCAGTGTTTGGTGAACCCTGCAACGCTAGCGCCTCCCATGTAGCTTCTGCGATTGCCGACGCTTTCGTCAACGGTTCTTTTTGGTTGCTGTGGATGAGCTGTGTACATGGCAGGGTACTTTGATGGCGGCTCGAAGTTCACATGTGAACTATCATATGGGATTTGTTTGATTTTGACATAAATGCCGCACCGTCATACACATAAGGAGCAGGTGGCAACCATATGGTAGCCAGTTACTCTGCATATGAAAGCACGATGGTTTTGATTGGATCATCTGCTCACGTGTAGCAGTCGTACCGCTTCCATCTGAAACAATGTGGTCTCCCAGTGGGAATCGCACGGTTCCCGCGTGAGAGCTGCATGGCTGCCATATTGGACTTGGACAGTCTCATTATTCGAAGGAACCAAGTGTTTCTTCGTATGGGGCCTCTCTGGCTTTCACATGGTCACGCACATGGTATCCATGTGATCACTGTGGGCTCTCCCACGTGAGCCATAAGGCTCTCACATGAATCGCACTTCTGTATGTGGTAATTGCTAGGATGTCCTAGAAGGAAGATGTGGTTCTTCAGCAAGAGCCGCCTGGTGCCGATCGATGAAGCATATGGCTTTCAGACGAGGACCACGCGGTCTTCCCAGAATAGACATGGCTTTCGCACGGCAACCATGTGCTATTTGTTAATGTTTGGTTTTGTGCGGACATTGTTGTTTCACCGCCAAACACGCGTGAGCTCTTAGGCCCAAGAAAACGAACCACCGGCCCGATCCCCGAAGTATCCTAAGGAATCTGGAATAACCCTGAAGAATCCGGACGAGTCCTGAGAACCCCTTGAAAATCCAAACGAATCTGGAGGAATCCTGACGAATTCAGAAGACATGGCCCCAGGGAAACATGAGGAACCACAGAGAATCATACGAATCCTGCAGAATCAGCAAGCGCCCCAGAATCCTGAGGAATCTCGGGAAATCCTAAGAGAGATCAGGAGGACCCCCTGGGAATCCCTTGGAATCCTAAGGATCCCGTGTCCCCTCGCATGCGCCAAATGAGCTTCCAAGGGGTCGGTTGGAACCTTCTCTCTGGAGCGCTTGTAAGCTTAATCGTAACAACTTCTCGTTGGCGTCTAACACGTTCCACATGGCCACCCTTCCTGTTGGAATCTCACCCGTCTCGTTGGGGTCTGACCGTTTCTCCCTTCCATGCCCCTCCTGGCCACCACGCCTCTCCTCCACCACCAGCTCCCAGGTGCCTTCTCATCCTCCACCGCTTCCTCACATGCCTCTCCTCCTCCTCCTCCTCCTTCTCCTCCTCCTCCTCCCCTCCTCCTCCTCCTCCTCCTCCTCCTCCTCCTCCTCCTCCTCCTCCTCTCCTCCTCCTCCTTCTCCTCCCTCTCCTCCTCCTCCTCCTCTCCTCCTCCTCCTCCTCCTCCTCCTCCTCCTCCTCCTCCTCCTCCTCCTCCTCCGCTTCCTCCTCCTTTACCCCCTCCCTCTCTGGCAGCCTCCTCCCTGGAGACATCCTGGCCCTCAGGGCCCTCCCTGGACCGATCCGAAACCTGTCACGCGGCCTTCAGTCGCGGACGCCTCCGCCTCTCCTCACTCGAGTGCCTTCCACTGAGGCTCTCTCCGGTTCCGGAGCAGAGGGCCCGTGATGTTGCCCGCTGGGCGTTCCGACGAAACCAGGGCGCCGAATCGAGGAGGGCGCGCCCACGCGATGCTGCCGTGCTCGCACATAGCTCGCGACCCTTCCCTCGTGCTCGAGACACGTGTGCTGGAGACCGGTCTGAGCACGCCGAACGGCTACTGCAACACTGCCTTCCGCTGTTCGGCCGGAGAGTGTGACGTTGACTGGGACACCCTCCGCGGTGTCAGAGGAATGCAACAAACATGGCGTGGCTTGTTTTTTGACCGCGACGAGGGCAACAAGGCTCAATGCATCTGGGGAGTGGGCCCCATGCAGTCCCACTTGTTACTCGAGCGGGGGTGCATGCCGACTCGGCGCCGACGAGTCGAGCCCCACAGGCCTACAGCGGACGCTCGCAAAGACGAAGCGAACAACACAGAATTCAATTCTCTGGCATGGACAGCAGGCAAGGGCCACCTCCATGCTTAGGAGGTGGCCGTGGCGCGGTCGCTAAAAACCATCTTCACGGCGCAACCCATGCCGACGATCAAAGGAGTCCCCGCAGGGCGCATGCCGGGGGCGCATCTTGGAGCCAACTTTGAGGCCTTGGTCTGCCCCCACAGCCCGAGGCCCGAGACACTTCCGGGAGGCACGCGCTGGGAAGGCAGCTTCTCACCGCTGGCATCTGGCCGCACTCAGAGGCGACGATAGGGGCGAATAGTCCAGGGGAGAGCAATACACGTATTCAGGTGCGCCGATGATCTATGCCTTCGAAAAGGCTCCCGGGCGAATACGTGTAATGCCCGCCCCTGGGCTATTCGCCCCTATCGTCGCCGCCGACGCACGGCAGCAGTCCGACGGGGACTCCCAGCGGGCGGCGCGCCGAGCGGTGTGGGACGACGGGGGCGGCCCTTCTGAGGCAGCGGGGGGGCCTCGGGGCTCTTGGAAGGGCGGACCCGCTCCCCCCCCCCCGCGCCACTCCCCCGTGCGCACCGCCGACCTGAGGGGCAACGCTGTAGGGGGGGACGACAGTCGAGCTTGACTGGAGAGCGCACGCGAGAGGACACAAAACCCCTCCGAGGGCTGCACTGCCACGGGAACGTAAAAGGCACGGTTCTCTGTAAAGACAGAATAGAAGTGTACCCTTGACTTGGCAGGGTCGACCTACTAGTTCAGGCCGACTGTAGTGCAGGGGGGTCGCATCGACTTGGAAATCGGCGATGTATCCGCCCGATAGCTCGGCGACAGGCACCCGATAGCGAATCCGCACGTTCGCGGGCGGGGTGAGGTGTCGGGCCACCGTCGGTGATCAGTGGGCGATTGGGGGTCGATGCGTGCCCACCCCATGAGCCTAGTTATCCCCCCTACGTAACGTTGCCCCTGACGACCTGGGCTGGCCTTGGTCCCCCCTACCCCCGACCCGAAGTCGGCTTGGCTGGCGGCCTGCCTGCTCGCGTCGGCGAACCGCTTGAGCCCGCCTCGAGGCTGCGCCAGGCGCGCGGCTGCAGCGGGCGCGCCGCGCCGCGCAGGTGCGCGCTGCGCAGGCGTGCGCCGCGCAGGTGTGCGCCGAGCAGGTGTGCGCCGCGCAAGTGCGCCGTGCAGCGCGGCCCCTCCGAGCTGGCACGCCGCAGTGTGCCGCCACCGCCGCCGCGCAGTGCGTCCACTCTGGCCTGGCACGCCGCGGGCGTGCTGGGTGCGCCGCCAACTCGCCGCGCAGTGCGGCCTCTCCCGCTGCCGCAGCGCGGCGCCCAGGCGCGGAGCTCAGGCCCTCCACATGGGCCCCGTCTCCGCGGGCCGCCTCCGCCCGACCGCGTCCGGCAGCGCCTCCGTGCCAGCCGGCAGCACCGGTAGGTCCGCCGCGCCACCGGGGGTGGCCAGCCTGCGGAGGTCGCCGTGGAGCGTGGGGGACCCGCGCCTGGCCCAGCCGTCCACGGCGAGGCGGATCTTGCCCGGGACGCCGGCGAAGATGGCGATCGGCTGCCGCAGGAGTCTCAGGGCCTCGCCTCGGGCGACGACCTCGGTGGGGCTGCGGGCCCCCATCTCCCTCTGGGTGAGGAGGTCAGCGACCTGCAGCGGGCGCTGGCAGCGCTTCAGGAACAGCTCCGCCGCCTCGGTATCCCTCAGGGGCGGGAGCTCCACCAGCATGGGCTTATTGTCGCCCGCCAGGAGACCCCCGCGCTCCACGGAGCGGCAGCCCACCAGAAGCTGGGAGCCCTGTACGGCCAGGTGCTCCTGCACCTGCTCCCGCTCGTGGCCCGTCAGCTCGTCAGCACTGTCCACGATCAGCAAGCCTCCCGGCGCCTCGTCGGGGAAGAAAGCGCATCTGCCCGGCTTCGAGAACCTCCGCCCTGGCCTCGTCACCAGGTCGGCGATCTCGCACAGCGTGGCGGAGACGCCCAGTGACGCAGCACAGTGCAGCAGGATGGTGCGCCGCTCCGACGTTCCGAGGCAGGCAAGCACGCCGCGCATCACGTCCACGCGCCCGACGAAGTCCTCGATCCTGCGCCTGAGGGCTGGAGCCCGCGTCTTCCACCGGCTCTGGCGCGGCGCCAATCGCGACGGCTGGAGCGAGGCCAGCATCTGGAGCCGCAGGTCGCCGTCGGACAGCAGCCCGTACTGGGCCTCATCCCCGCTCAGCTCGGCCGCGCACCTGGCGAGGCCGAAGGCGTGGTCCAACGACATGTGGTTCGCGAGGGAGTCGTACAAGCTCCGGGCGAAGCTGGCCGCGCGCCGGTCCCTGATGGAGGTCGGGCAGAAGACCACGTGCCGGGCGCCCGCGGCGCGGAAGACCCGGGCGAAGGCCTCCGACTCGCACGCGGCCAGCACCACCAGCGAGCAGCGGACGCCCCCGCTCTCCCGGAGCAGGCGCTGCAGCTCGGCCAGGCCGAGCGGCTGTACGCCCACGCAGAGCTGGCCCTCCTCGAGAGGCTGCCCAGCGAGGGTCCGAGCAGATGGGGTCGGAGGATCGCGCCGCATCGCCGGAGCAGCGGCGAGGCGAGGAGCAAGCGAGGCCCCACAGCGAGCCGCCTGACCGACGCCTCGGCGATGCGGCGCGAGCCTCGGATCCAATCTCCTGGAGCCACGCCTGGGAGGCCTAGATCCTCCCTCTCGAGCATGAGGAGCTGGCCCCTCTCCGCCGTGTGCGCGCTGAGATGCAGCCAGCTGCCCCGCCGCGTCGCGGCCTGCCGGTTGCGGGGCAGAGGTGGCTCCCTCCCTCCGGCCCATCCGCAGACCCCTGAGGGCCTGCCGTCCTCGTCGTCATCGGTCGTCGTCGGTTGAACATGTCGTCGTCGTCGTCGTCGTCGTCGCCGTCATCGACGTCGTCCTTGTCGTCGACGTCGTCGTCCTCGCCGCCATCGCCACCGTTATCGTCAGCACCGCAGGCGGGGCCTCGTGGCGGTCTCTGGGGGCCTCGTGGGGGCCTCCCTGCCACGCTCTGAGGGGCCTCCCCGGGGCCAGGGCCAAGGCCCGTCCTCCGTGTCGCCATCGGTCGTCCACGGTTGAGCATGTAGCCCTTCCTAGTCGTCGTCGTCGTCGTCGTCGTCGTCGTCGTCGTCGTCGTTATCGTCGTCGTCGTCGTCGTCGTCGTCGTCGTCGTCATCGT
>CAUYUJ010015827.1:143837-178837 GCA_963575745.1 Prorocentrum cordatum
TGGCAAGACTGACCCTCGGTGCGCGACCTCCAGGGGCCACCGGGAGGCCCCACCCGAGCGCGCAAGACGCTGCTATCGCATCGCGCTCGCTCAGCCATCTGGGGGCCCCAGTGTGCCCGCACCAAAGGTCGCTCCGGCGAAGGGCCACTCTTCTTTGTTTACCGACCGCTAGCGGGCAGCCGCGCGGCGTCCGTGAGTCAAGCGACAGCCAGGCCTACGCAGCCGAGGGCAAGAACCTAAATTACAGCTGGCAGAGCGGGAAAGAGGGGAGGCCGAAACGAAGGGCGACGAAGGAGGAGGAGCAGAAAGGCCACTCTTACGCGTAACCCATTCTTTCTCGGCGCCCAACGGGGGCCCTGCCATGCCCGGCCGCGGCCGCCGCAGGCGCCCCTCCAGCAGCGCTCCCTGCGCCGGCGCGCCGCCCAGGCCAGAAGGGCGGATCCAGCGCGCGGGCGCCACGAGGGGGCCCGGTGTGGCCGCAGCGAGGCGGCACCGCGGCGGGCTGCGGCGGTGCGGCGGCCAGCGGGCGGGCGGCCGCCTAGGAGGCCGCCCGCGGCAATGGCCGCGCGTGCGTGCAAGGAGGTCGCCGGGGAGGGGGGGGTGAGACGTGCCGGAGCCAGGCCGGCTGGAGCCCCAGACGGCCGCGGCGGGCGGCGGGCTCTGCTTCTGCTTCTGCTTCTTGGCAGACGGCGGCAGCTGCAATCATCATCATCATCACCATCATCATCACCATCATCATCATCATTATCATCATCATCACCATCATCATCACCATCATCATCACCATCATCATCATCATCATCATCATCATCATCATCATCATCATCATCATCATCATCATCATCATCATCATCATCATCATCATCATCATCATCATCATCATCATCATCATCGTTATCATCATGATCATGACCATCATCATGATCATCATGATCATGATCATGATCATGATCATCATTATCATCACTTTCATCATCATCATCAAACACATCAGTCATCATCTTCACCACCATCATCAGCAGCGTCATCATCATCGTCACCATCATGACCAGGATCGTCATCATCATCATGATCATGACCATGATCATCATCATGTTCAGCATGATCACCACCATCATCCTCCTCATCACCACCTTCATCATCATCATCATCATCAACATGTCATGTCCACCATCATCACGATCACCACCACCATCATCATTATCATCACCACCACCATCAACATTATCACCACCATGAGCAGCAATACCAACATACATCAGCATCAACACTATCATCATCAGATCATCATCATCATATTAATAATCATCATCATCATCATCATCATCATCATCATCATCATCATCATCATTATAGTCATCACCATCGTCATCGTCACATTCACCAGTATCATCACCATCATCATCACTATTATCAGATACGTCATAATCGTCGTCGTCGTCAGCATCATCACCATCAGAATCAGCATTCTGATCATCATCATGATCATCATCGTAATGATGATCGTCACCATAATCATAATCATGATCATCATCATAAGTTCCCTCGCCATCATCAACACCATCATCATCATCATCATCATCGTCGTCGTCGTCGTCATCATCCTCATCCTCATCCTCATCATCATCACCATCAGCAGCATTAGCATCATCATCACCATCACCATCACAATTACCATGATCATCATTATCATCATCATCATCATCAACACCATCGCCAGTATCATCATCACCACCTTCGCCATCACCACCAACCAACAACGTCATCATCACCTTCATCATCATCATCATCATCATCATCATCATCATCATCATCATCACCATCACCAGCACCACCACCACCACCACCACCACCATCATCATCATCATCATCATCATCATCATCATCATCATCATCATCATCATCATCATCATCATCATCATCATCATCATCATCATCATCATCATCATCATCATCATCATCATCATCATCATTTTTAGCTTAAGATTTTGGCTTCGGCTCAAGACTTTGGCTTCTTCCGCTGCGGCGCTGTGAGACCGCGGGCAGCTGGTGCCTGCACTGGCTGGCGGGCTCTTCGCGGTCCTCCACCCTGCCCCTCCTCCCTCCCTTCTCCTTGTCCTACCCTCTCCCCTTCCTCGTCGTCACCTCCTCCTCCTCCTCCTCCTCCGCCTACTCCTGCTCATCCTCCTCCTCCTCCTCCTCCTGCTCCTCCTCCCCCTCCTCCTCCTCCTCCTCCTCCTCTTCCTCTTCTCCTCCTCCTCCTCTTCCTCCTTCCTCCTCCTCCTCCTCCTCCCTCTCGTCTTCTTCTGCCCCTCCCTCCTCCCCTTCCTCCCTCAGTCTTCCGCCTCCGCCTCAGCCTCCGGCTCATCCTTCTCAATTCCCTACCTCCCTCCCTCCAGTTAGCTCCCCTTTTCCTCCATCCGCCTCCCTTCCTTCCTCTGTCTCTCGCTCTCTTTCTCTCTCCCCCTTCCCTCCTCTTCTCGCCCTCTCTCGCTCCCTCTCCCCCTTCCCCCCTTTAAAGATGAAGGGGGATTGGGAAGGGATGCAGTAAGAGGAGAACGAAATTACCCTGTGACGTACTCAACCCATTTGTATCAATGGAAACGAGGAGTTGGCCGAAACTTGTATGGACAATCAACTTGATGTGTAAGCTACTTGGGAGGCGTCACTGTGCTGGGCCCCGCAAGCAGGCCTCGAACATGGCGACAGTTTCACAGATCGCAGCCCCCCAGGGATGGCGAGGTCTAATTTGAATCTGCGTGTGGCGGCACTGTGCTGGGCCTCCCAGCAGGCCTCGAAAGTGGCGACAGTTTCACAGATCGCAGCCCCCCAGGGATGGCGAGGTCTAATTTGAATCTGCGTGTGGGTACCCACTTTGCTGGGCCCCGCAAGCAGGCCTCGAAAGTGGCGACAGTTTCACAGATCGCAGCCCCCCAGGGATGGCGAGGTCTAATTTGAATCTGCGGTGGGTACCCACTGTGCTGGGTGGGCCCCCCAAGCAGGCCTCGAAAGTGGCGACAGTTTCACAGATCGCAGCCCCCCAGGGATGGCGAGGTCTAATTTGAATCTGCGTGTGGGTCACTGTGCTGGGCCCCCCAGCAGGCCTCGAAAGTGGCGACAGTTTCACAGATCGCAGCCCCCCAGGGATGGCGAGGTCTAATTTGAGTCCGCGGTGGGTACCCACTGTGCTGGGCCCCCCAGCAGGCCTCGAAAGTGGCGACAGTTTCACAGATCGCAGCCCCCCAGGGATGGCGAGGTCTAATTTGAATCTGCGGTGGGTACCCACTGTGCTGGGCCCCCCAGCAGGCCTCGAAAGTGGCGACAGTTTCACAGATCGCAGCCCCCCAGGGATGGCGAGGTCTAATTTGAATCTGCCGGTGGGTCACTGTGCTGGGCCCCCCAGCAGGCCTCGAAAGTGGCGACAGTTTCACAGATCGCAGCCCCCCAGGGATGGCGAGGTCTAATTTAAATCTGCGGTGGGTACCCACTGTGTTGGGCCCCTCAGCAGGCCTCGAAAGTGGCGACAGTTTCACAGATCGCAGCCCCCCAGGGATGGCGAGGTCTAATTTGAATCTGCGGTGGCGTCACTGTGCTGGGCCCCCCAGCAGGCCTCGAAAGTGGCGACAGTTTCACAGATCGCAGCCCCCCAGGGATGGCGAGGTCAAATTTGGTCCGCCGTGGTGTACCCACTGTGCTGGGCCCCCCAGCAGGCCTCGAAAGTGGCGACAGTTTCACAGATCGCAGCCCCCCAGGGATGGCGAGGTCTAATTTGAATCTGCCCGTGGGTCACTGTGCTGGGCCCCCCAGCAGGCCTCGAAAGTGGCGACAGTTTCACAGATCGCAGCCCCCCAGGGATGGCGAGGTCCCAATTTGAATCCGCCGTGGGTACCCACTGTGCTGGGCCCCCCAGCAGCCTCGAAAGTGGCGACAGTTTAAGATCGCAGCCCCCAGGGATGGCGAGGTCCCATTTCAGTGTACCACTGCTGGCCACGCAGGCCTCGTAAAAGTTGGCGACAGCCACAGATCGCAGCCCCCCAGGGATGGCGAGGTCTAATTTGAATCCGCAGTGGGTACCCACTGTGCTGGGCCCCCCAGCAGGCCTCGAAAGTGGCGACAGTTTCACAGATCGCAGCCCCCCAGGGATGGCGAGGTCTAATTTGAATCCGCCGTGGGTACCCACTGTGCTGGGCCCCCCAGCAGGCCTCGAAAGTGGCGACAGTTTCACAGATCGCAGCCCCCCAGGGATGGCGAGGTCAATTTGAATCCGCCGTGTGTACCCACTGTGCTGGGCCCCCAGCAGGCCTCGAAAGTGGCGACAGTTTCACAGATCGCAGCCCCCCAGGGATGGCGAGGTCCAATTTCAATCCGCCGTGTGTACCCACTGTGCTGGGCCCCCAGCAGGCCTCGAAAGTGGCGACAGTTTCACAGATCGCAGCCCCCCAGGGACGGCGAGGCCAATTTCAATCCGCCGTGTGTACCCACTGTGCTGGGCCCCCCAGCAGGCCTCGAAAGTGGCGACAGTTTCACAGATCGCAGCCCACCAGGGATGGCGAGGTCCCATTTGAGTCCGCCGTGGGTACCCACTTTGCTGGGCCCCCCAGCAGGCCTCGAAAGTGGCGACAGTTTCACAGATCGCAGCCCCCCAGGGATGGCGAGGTCCAATTTCAATCCGCCGTGGGTACCCACTGTGCTGGGCCCCCCAGCAGGCCTCGAAAGTGGCGACAGTTTCACAGATCGCAGCCCCCCAGGGATGGCGAGGTCAAAGGCAGGGGGGAAGATAGGGACGGGGGGGGGCGGGAAGGAAGGAGACGCGCGAGCAGTGCTCTATTCAAAACGAGAACGCAACGCAGGAGGGTTGGGAAAAAGAGAGAAGGAGGAAAAGGATGAAGAAGAGGAGGAGGAGGACGAGGAAGAGGAGGAGGGAAGGGGGGGAGGATAAGGAGCGAGGAGGAGGGAGGGAGGGGGGGAGGGAGGCGGGAGGGAGAGTGGAGGAGGGAGGAGGAAGAGGAGGAGGAACTAGAGTTGCAGGAGTAGGAACTAAACTTGACGAGAGAAAACATGGCGGCAATGAGATGTAGACCTGCGGGCTCTTCGCTCATCAATATTTTGTTTGTACGCGCCGGTGCTGAAGCCAAACAGCGGCAGAGCAACCTATTTGAGGGAGGGGGTGATGAGGAGGATGAGACGGATGAGGAGGGGGAGGAGACGGAGGAGGAGGAGACGAAGGATGAGGAGGAGAGGAGGAGGAGGAGGAAGGAGGAGGAGGAGGAGGAGGAGGAGGAGGAGGAGGAGGAGGAGGAGGAGGAGGAGGAGGAGGAGGGGGAGGAGGGGGAGGAGGAGGAGGAGGAGGAGGAGGAGGAGGAGGAGGAGGAGGAGGAGGAGGAGGAGGATGGGCGAGGGGGTCCTTTGGTGGGACTGGGGGCCCGGGCGGTGGGGTTTCCCATGGGCTGGGGAAAGGCCCGTGCGCCATCCCTCCAGGCGAGCGTGGCCGCCGCCCCGCCGCACCGTCCGCCCAACTTCGGCCGCGCTCATACTGCCGCCCGCGTCTTCACTTCCCCGCCCGCACGCAGCACTCGAGGATGGTGATTCTGACGCGCCGCTGACGGCACACCACTTCGCTCTCCCTCCGGGACTTCGCCTCCGGCTCCTGTCCAAGGCGTACCTTTCCTATGCAACCTCTTCGGCACCGCCTGCACCCCGACCCTCCGGCCGCCCGAGGCCCAACCTGCCCGCGCCCTGCCTCCCCAATTAGTGCTTCGTGCGCCCCGCCTAGCTCTTGACCGGAAGAGGCTCGCTCTCGACCCGCAGACCAAACAAGTTCACTTTCCCACTCCTCCCAGTCCTTCGATGTGATGGGGCCCTTCCTCGTCTCCTCCTGCTCTTCCTCCTCCTCTGCCTGGCTTTGTCTGTCACGTCTGTCGCCTCCCTTTTTTGGCCTTACACCCAGTCCGCCGGCGACTCCAGGGGAGGCCGCCCCTGAAATCGCCTGGCTCACTACGTCTGATCCGTCCCCGGGGGCAACCGCCACCGGGGGGGGGGGACGTGGCAGCGTCGAGAGACACTCCTGGCGACAGGATCACAAGACCACAGGAAAAGGACGAGGAGGAGGAGGAGGAGGAGGAGGAGGAGGAGGAGGAGGAGGAGGAGGAGGAGGAGGAGAAGGAGGAGGAGGGGGAGGAGGAGGAGGAGGAGGAGGAGGAGGAGGAGGAGGAGGAGGAGAGGGAGAAGGAGGAGGAGGAGGTGGAGGAGGAAGAGGAGGAGGAGGGGGAGGATGCGGATACGAATGCGGATGAATCCGCGAAAGAGCTCCACAGGGGAGCTGTCGCCAGGGTGTGCAGGCAACCAATGTCGCCTGCAGGCGAACGTAGGCCCGCCGACGGGCCAGTAGCGTACTCGCCTCGCGACATGAGCGTCGGGCAGGGAGATGACATCCTGGACGCTGGACGCCCCTGGAACAGATGAGGCCACTGGACGTCCTTCAAGGAGAGCCCTCCAACCCCAAGTTTCACCATCTACCCCCGTCCTCCACCCCACTAGCCCACGGCAAGGCAATCGCGAGGGCGTCAGGGGCCTCGGCGAGCGCCGCCGTGGCCTCGGCGGTTCGCTCGAGGTCGGGCCGATCGGCCGCGCGGGTCGACCCTCGGCCCCTGGCGCCCCTGCTCAGCCCATACCCTGAGTACAAACGAAAAGACATGCCTGCGGACAACGCTGGCAGACGAGGTCTCGATCTCGCACGCCTAAAAGCGGACAGTTCGGCGCAGCAAGCAAGCAAGCACAAGGCCCTCCAACAAAGAGCCTGACAAGCAAACCGTCACACGACCCACACAAACCTTCAAAACAGCCTCCTCCTCCTCATGCTCCTGCAGGTGCGCGCCCGGGGCGCGCCTGAACGGTGAAGCTGAAGAGCACCGCAGCCCACAACAAGCGGCAACAATCTCTACCTCCTCCCACCTGCTGCTACATCCACCCCCATCGTCCGCTAAAGTGACCCATTGCAAGGCAGGCGTCGGGGCGTCAGGGGCCTCGGCGAGCGCTGCTGGGGCCTCTGCGGTTCGCTCGAGGTTAGGCAGATCGGCCGTGCGGGTCGACCCTCGGCCCCTAACGCCTCTGGTCAGCCCATGCCCCAGGGACAAACACAGAGGCATCCTGGCGGACAACGCTGGCAGACGAGGCTGGAAAAGGCCATGCCTGTGAAAGAGAACATACCAACAAGTTGTACCTCGCACTGGCTGCCTGCAGTGGGGCCTGGAGCACCTGCGTAAATCAATGTGCACCCTGTCTTCTCTATGAGGTCTGGGCTGCAGGTCGGGCGGTGGACCAAACACACACTGACAGTATTCATGGGCACCCTTCGTCCCTGCAGCTCTTGGCTTCTTCGCTTCCCCAGAGCCTCCGCCCTGTTGGATGCGATGCGCGCCAGCGCGGCGGAGCTGAGGAGCGAGGCGGGCGGCGGGGGAGGAAGAGGAGAGGAGAAGGGCGGTGAGGGCCCGAAAAGATCCTCCTCATCAGGAATCTCTCGTTGGGGCTCGCATGCAAGTGCGATAGCAACCGAGTGGGCATCTGACTCTTGAATCTCTGGGGCGACAAGGCCTGGCTGCCCCACGGACCTGACACGAGCTATCGTAGACTGCCGTCTGACCCTGCTGTAGCCTGCAAAGTCAAGGCACATGGGAGGAGCCTCAGTGTCAATGGTTGCCGAAGAGCGAAAGTCTGGAAACTTCGTCATGCTGCGCTGCGTCATCTGACTGGTCGGGCTCTAACGTTGGGAGGCGAGCATCAATCACAGCCTGCCCGATGGCAATGCACAGGACCGGGGGATAACCCTTCTTCATTGCGGTGCGGAAGTGGCCGTCTGAGGCCTTTCCCAAAAACGTCGTGTGGCCTGTAGGACCGTGGCCGCATTTCCCCTCACCCAGAATAGACTTCAAAAGAGGAGCCAAGGTGTGCAATCGAATATCTCAAATGCCTGTGGGGGCCCTCCCTGCCTCTTTGCACGGATTCACGCTGGTCGACCTCTCTACGGGTGCAAGCAGGGGAGGATATGAGAGCCTTCGTGGGTATGAAACACCGACATGGAACAGCCCTGGGCTCCCACGTGGGTGAAGAGGGGGTGCCCCATCCATCCATACCACCCAACGATGGACGACTGTGTCAACAAATCCCTTGTGGCCATGTACATCTGATTGGATACCTAGACCTGGAGGCGTTGGCGTGGCGTGAGAGCCGCCAACCCGCAAGGATGATTTCCAAACCCAAATCTGAGCGGAGTCGGGCCCCCCTCTGTCCACTGGGACGCCGAAGAAATCTCGCGTGGGGGCTCCCATCCCAAAACTGCAATTCGTCCGGCCCTTATGTGGCCAGACCAAACCGCAGCAGTGGACTGCTTGCTAAGGTCTCCGATCTCCTTGTCAAGTAGCAGACCGACAGGAAGCACTCTTACTCTTCAACAGTGGGTAGGCCTAGCTCCAGATCAATTTCTACATCGCACTGGGTATCTCCTGCGCAACGCTGTCCGCAAAACAGCTAAGCTATAAAAGACAGTCAGGCGATGCAGTCTGCATGTGGCCCTGCGCGACAATATCTAAATGCGTTCCCCAGGATGAGAAGGCCAACCTTAACATAATCCATCCACTGATCCTGGCGCCGGGGGCCCCGACGCCAGTTGATCTAGAATCTGTCTTGGCCAGCCTGTGACCTGGAACAACGCATTGCGGACATGCACTAGGGCCTGGTCCCAAGTGTGCATCTCCTGATACGTCGAAGCTGCTGGATGACTGGGGCCAGCCGCTGTGCAAGAGGGGCTGTGGCGTGAGACGCTTAGTCGCCAATCTTGTGAGCTCGCTGGTTCTCCTGTTTTATTGCGCCGCCAGAGCTTGCATGTCCTCGTGCTTGAGCTGCGGCGTATGATTCACTTGAACAATCAGACAGGTAGGTCTCCAAGCTGTCACATGCCTAACCAGCGTTAACCTGAGTTCGAAAACTCTCAAACACACTGCGCGTCTGTTGGCAGAGACGTGCCTTCTCGCAAAGCCTGGCAGGGTGACATGAACAGCTTTCGCATGAGCGTCCAGGGACTGAACGTTGTTGGTATTAAACTTGCAAAAGTGCGGAAGCGGAAGCGGAAGAAGCGGAAAACCGTCCTTGCCCGGAGGCGGTTTGGCGGCGGGCGACGGGCGCGCAAGGCCCGCAGGGTTTCTGAGTGGACCAGAGGCTCGGCGCAGCAGTGGGACAAGTATGTGTGAAACACTACATATGCTCCAGGATATACTGCTCACTTCGTGATGAACTTCACAAGCTCTTTCTCCAGGGACGCCCAATAACCAACATCTGTAGCAACGGACATCCATGAATACAATTGCTTATGCCTGGCAAGACCGACTAGATCGTCCTCCCACCGTGTATAGCGTCCCGGACGAGATATCACTGGACAGGACTGCGTACCTCGGGGTTGTTCTCCCCACCTAAAGAATCTCTCCATTGTGTTGTTCTTTCTGTACGAATTGATTCTGGCATGCTCGCTATCTTCCCAGCCCGTGCCCACTTGGCCTGTAAGTGGCCCTCCACTCAAAAATAACTGCCTCCCTTTCTAGCCATGTCTTCCGCAAATGTTGTCTCCCTCTTGACCCGAAATATGTACTCCTCGTCCGGCTTTCGCTTGGGGCCCACCATTCTCCGAAGCATTGTTCTTTGTGTGCTTCGTAGCTTTCCCTTCTGTTTGACGCAAAGCTTTCACGACTCACTGCGCCACAGTACAGTCTTCGACACCGTGCTGCGAAATAGACAGAAGCGTTTCGAATGGGGCGCGTTCTTCTTCAAAATAACAGACGAAAGAGACGAGAATTTAGCCCATGCCGCGGGCAACCTGGACTCGAACTCTGTGGAGGTGCTGCCGTCCATCGTGACAATGGTACCCAAGACCTTGAAACCTTCATTGCACCCGCATAAAGGTTACTCCTCCCCTGCCAACTTCGTTTTACTTCCTACTGGAGCGCGTTTCCCCGTGCATTAAACACTGCGTTTGTCGACGTTGAGGTGCAGACCAATGTGTGCAAGTGCAGCTCTGAGTGATGTCATCACTATCGCGAGGGATCTCTTTGATTTGGCAATTAAAGTTTCGCCGTCTGCAAACATGGCGTATGTAAGCCGATGCTTCTCCAAACAATCGCTCCCCACGACTGTACCATATCCTCTTCGTTCCCACTCTTGGCGGAGACCTGCCATGGCTTCCCGCACCGTGTTCGTAAATGGTGCCGGCGAACGGAACATTGCTGCTGCACGAAAAATACCGCCATGGCTTCCCGCACCGTGTTCGTAAATGACTCGCCAAAGTGGCCCTTGAAACATTGCTGCTGCACGGGAAGCGGTACGTCCCGCGGAGGCGGACGGCCCTCATCCGAAAGTGCTTACAGAAATTGTTTCTCCCACCTCGCAGCGTCGTGGTCTCGTCGGGCCTTATTTACCGTAGCCTTAGTAGCCTCCTGACTGGCCCTCAACCAAGAATCCGTGGATGCCCTGACCTTGGTGACCCAGGCCCCTGGGTCTGCAGACGGTAGAGGCATGTCCTGGAAAGCGTGGAGGCAAAAGCTCATCAGGCGGAGTCGTCCAGGATTTGGTGTAGCCAGGAATTGTGTTTAGCCCTGTCGTGAGCCTGCTTGCATTCATTATTCAACAGCGCTAGAAGCGGTCGTCGAGCCGCTGCAAGAACTTGTGAACAAGTCGGGGTCTGGCAGCACAGAGCACCACTGTGATACTTGGCCTGAGTGCAACTGACATGCCATGTTGATTTCACGGCCCACCTGCTTCAAAGCAGGGGATGCGGAGGACGCGTCGGGATCTTCTACCATACTGAACGCGTGCACGTACCACATCATTCCCATATAGGTTATACCAAGTGCCAACACCGTACAACACAGAATATAGCACACGCGAGTCTGTGTGAATGATACTCAGTATGGAAGAACGTTTGCGGCCCTCTTGAAGGCCTTGCTTAGAACAGATAACCGTATCCTGGACTCAGCTTCTCGGTGCGCCAGCTCGGAGGTAAATAAAGCGCTGTCACTTACCACGGAGCCCGGGTGCACAGCTCATCTCACCACTGAAACCTGCGGAACCTCGCGTAGCAACGATCTGATTGGCAACCTGTTAGCCAACATGTGAAATACATGCCTTCGAAGGTTGGCGGAATCAGGGCCAATGAGATGCAACATTAAATCGGTTTTGCCTGCCTTGAGGAGGATGAAGATGATGAGCATGAAGATGAGGACGATAATGATGAGGAGGATGAGGAGGCGGGGGAGGGGGAGGAGGATGAGGAGTGAGGATGAGGAGGAGGGGTGATGAGGATGATGATGCTGCTGCTGCTGATGATGATGATGATGAGGATTGTGATGATAATGATAATAATGATGGTGATAATGATGATAATGATGATGATGATGCTGATGCTGATGATGATGATGATGATGATGATGATGATGATGATCATGCTGATGCTGATGATGATGATGCTGTTGATGATGATGATGAGTAGGAAGATGATGATGATGATGATGATGATGATGATGATGATGATGATTATGATGATGATGATGATGCTGATGATGATGATGATGATGATGATGATGATGATGAGGAGGAGGAGGAGGAGGAGGAGGAGGACGAGGACGGAAAAACCCTGAGCTCCTGCAGTAGGCCACGCCACCCGCCAGGGCGCCGAGGACCGCGGCGATCGCGCACAGCAGGGAGAGGATCGACGCCTTGAAGTGCTTGACTCTGTAGGTGAGGAAGAAGCCCAGCACGAAGACACCGATTTCGGGACGACGAGGAGGACGGGGGGGGAGGAGGAAGAGGAATTCGACAATGAGGATGGTGAAAACGTGTGCCTGTACCATTCGCCTGATCCGCTGCATGGATGCCTTTACCTTCCCTCCTCGCCCCAGCGCCTCAATGCGGGGGCCAGCGATCAAGACGAAATGCACATCGAGTCCAGCGCCGAAGCAGGCAACCGTTGGTCGAGGAAGCGGCTGGGGGGTCCGGAAACCAACTGCGCTGGACTTGTATGGGCCATGTGCAGGGTTACCCCAGCGGAAAAACAGCCGCGCGTCCCTAGGCTCGCGCGGAACATGTGCAAACTCCCTCCATGACAGCGCCCCGCCACCTGGGGCGGGGGTGGAGGTGGACGACGAGGAGGACGATGAAGAGGAGGAGGAGGAGGAGGGGGAGGAGGAGGAGGAGAATGAGGAGGAGGAGGAGGAGGAGGAGGAGGAGCAGGAGGAGGAGGATGACGAGGAGGAGGAGGAGGACGAGGACGAGGAGGAGAAGGAGTACGATGAGGAGGACGTGGAGGCGAAGGAGGGTGCGGAGGAGGACGAGAAGGCGGAGAACGAGAAGGACGATGAGTGATGGTGGTGGCTGCCCGCCTGCGGAGCGTGTGGCGGCCTCTCCCACAGATGGCCCCAAACGAAGCGCAACCGCAGTGCAAACAATCGAGAAACGCAGTAAGGGCTGTCGGCGCACTGGGAGGTGCAGCTGGCACCTCGGCACGTCGTTTGACGGCAGCGTCGGCCGCTCACCGCGGTCGGCCGCTCACCGCGGTCGGCACATCGGCAGGCCCACCTGCCGGGGTGGAGCTCGCGCAGGCGCAACCTCTGCAGCCCTCGCGAGAGATCCTACCAAAGCTGGCCGCCCCTCGAGGTCGCCACACCAGCAAGCCAAATCGCCGAGGTGGAGCTCGCGCAGGCGCAACCTCTGCAACCCTCGCGAGAGATCGTAACAGAGCTGGCCACCCACCGAGGTCGCCACACTGGCAAGCCCAATCGCCGGGGTGGAGCTCGCGCAGGCGCAACCTCTGCGGCAAGTCCCGTCGAGAGAGATCCTAACAGAGCTGGCTGCCCACTGCGGCGGCCACACCGGCAGGCCCACCTGCTGCGGTGGAGCTGGCACAGGCATAACTCTTTCGCCAGCTTCCGTCGTCAATAATGGAAAAAGGAAGGATGATTATGAGGATGATGGTGATGATGTTAATGATGATGACGATGACGATGACGATGATGATGATGATGCTGCTGCTGTCGCTCATGATGCTGATGCTAATTCTCATGATGCTGATGAAGATTATTATAATGATGATGGTGATGATTATGATGATAGTGGTGTTGATGATGATGATGATGCTGTTGTTATTGATGATGGTGATGATGATGATGATGCTGGCGATGCTGACGATGATGATGACGACGATGATGATGATGATGATGATGTTGGTGATGATGATGATGCTGATGATGATGATGATTATGGTGCTGATGATGGTGATGACGGTGACGAGAACGCTGATGATATTAATGATGATGATGATGATGGTAATGGTAATGGTACCGACAATGGTAATGATAATGGTAATGATGATGATGCTGATGATGCTGATGCAGCTGATGATGAGGATGATGATGATGCTGATACTGATGCTTATGAACATGATAAGGCTATGCTTAAAATAATAATGATGATGGTGATGCTAATGACGATGACGAGGATGACTACGACGACGACGCCGACGACGATGATGACGCTTCTGATGTTGATGACGATGAGCAAGGAGAGGATGAGGATGAGGAGGAGAAGGAGAAGGACAACACCTAGCATTAACACAGCTTTCGTGAGGAGGGGGGGAGCAGGATAAGGAGGAGGAGGAGGAGGAGGAGGAGGAGGAGGAGGAGGAGGAGGGGGAGTATGAGGAGGACGCCTAACAGGAATGCACCGATTATGAAAGGAGGAGGGGGACAATGAAGACGAGACTGAATATTCATACAAGCATGCAAGCCAAACCAGAAATATTACTCATTGCAGGAGGGGAGAGAAGACAAACTTTGAACGGAGTTAAGAGCTATGATGTGGCAGGAGGGGAGGGGGAGGAGAAGGAGAGGAGGGGAAGGACGAGTAGCATGAGGATGTTCAGGAGGATCGAGAGCAGGATCAGAACGAGGAGGGCGAAAAAGGAAAGCAGAGGAAGGAGGCAGCAACGGCATCCCACAACATTTCGCAAACTGGTTTGACTTCATGTGTGTTCTCCCTCTCCCTTGCGCCCGCCCGCTAAATTTATGAGCCAGCCAACTTCTTGTGGGGCTTCTGTCCACACCAGCTTTAGGTCGGGCATGTCCTCCTACAGGCGGATTTTGGAAGACAAACTAAACAAATGCCAAACCAGACTCAAACCATATAATCAAAAGTAGTCGAAAAAGTCGTCCCCAGACTTTTGTTTTGACCCTTGTGAAGTATTCCTCCTGTAGAGGGACATGCCCGCCTGAATACCAGCTCTTGGGAGAAACATTTCGCACTTCACTCTGTGTGCGCACCGCGCCGCCGCGTCTGTCATGCGAGTTGTCGCCCCCACGGGCAGCTCCCCCACTTGAGCGACCTCTGCGTGGGAATCTCGGGAGAGAACGCCGTTCCTGAGTGTGGGAGCCTCCAGGGCGCCTCAAAGCAGAGCGTGCGAAAGTGTCGAGCGGGAGCCGTTGTCGTCGTAACTAGTTGATCACCCGCTCGAGCGGCTTGCGAGGAAGTGTCGGGCGAGAGCGCCATTCCTGAGTGGGAGAATGCAAGAACACACGAGTAACTCATGAGGGAATATCGAACGGGAATCGCTTTCGTCGTAGTGGGGCCTTCACTTCACCAGCTTCAAGGAGTTGCGAGGATGTCTTGGGCGAGATCGCAGTTTCTGAAGTAGGCGACCTGTCTGGCCAACGCGCCTTGGAGCAACTTGCAGGGGAGTGTCGAATGGGAGCCATGCTTGTCGTAGTTGGGCCTTTATCGAGGAAGTATCGAGCGAGAACGTTATTCCTGAGCGCGGGGGCGTTTCTGGCCCTGCGGGAAAGCATCGAAAGAGAGCCGTTCTTGTCGTAGTCGGGCCTTCACCGACTTGCTTGAATTGCAAGGCATTTTCGCGTGAAAGCACCACGGGTACATCCGACCAGGGCGCGTGGGGTTAAATTGAGTGGAAGTCGGGCCTTGACGAACCTGGCTGAATTGCGAGAAGTGTTGGGGGAGAGTGCTGTTCCTGCTTTGGGATGCCTCTCTGGGCATAGCGTCTCGGAGTAACTTGTGAGGCGGCATCGCGCGGGAGCCGTTATCGTCGTGCATGGGGCTTCAGCAGCCCGGATCGGGAAACACACCGGTGCTCGCACGGCAGCGTCGCTCCGGAGCACATGTACCTGGCGTCGAAGCGAGAGCGCCCAGAACCGTCTCCATATGGCGGGCCCCCCAAAATCCTCAACCAAACAACCTTGCCATTTCTTGGGGAACCGATCTTTCTCCCATCTGCAGTGCTACTCCCTTGCAGCGTCCATCGGACGTCTTGCGGTGGGCCCACGTAGAAGTCAACGAGAATCGGCGCACGATATGGCTATTCATATCGACAGTGGTGGCCCTCGGAGGTTGTGCCATGGGGATGGCTAAAAGCTGCGTCCTGAAGGCGTTTGCTGTGCAGACCCCCCAGTCCCGCCCCTGCTGAAGGGGCCCCGGGACACACAAATAAATACACACAAATAAAATAATTCCCCATATTTTCCCATATTTTCTGGCTTTTTGTCTTCCCCCCCACTTCCCATATTTTCCCATATTTTCCTGGGAATCGACGATTAATTGTGTCTGTGTGTTTCTTTCCCTCCTGACCTGCGCGTCCCCATTTTGCGGAGGCGGCACTGCAGGAGAAGCGCCCCGGACTCCCTTGTGGGGTTCGGGCGCCATTCAGCAACGCCAAAAAAACAGTCACGTGCACATTCACTGGGAATTCGCTAGCGCCAAGAGGCAAAACAAAACAAAAACAACGCCGAAGGAACAGGCTGGAGGCGTACCCTCCTAGGGCAGCAGAAGGCCCCCAAAGGTGACTGAAAACGGCTTGTGTTGTCCCTACCACTAAAAAGTTCGTAACGAAAGATGCAGTGAGCCAGATCTCTGCAGCACCACCAATACGACCCCTGCTCTACATTCTGAAATCAACCAGGAACTGGGAATAATAAGTACGTCGCGAACGCGTAGAGGCCCAAGAGCGAAGGCTATGACTTCAAAATGCGTGTCGCCTGCCAAAGTTTCCCTGGCGAAGCGACGACGGCAACTGAATAGCATGATGACCATCTCAAAACATGCACAGCGCGTAACACCCACCGAGGGCGCTTCACCTCCCCCTACGCCGGGACTGGGAACCAAACCCGCGCTCGAGGCGCGAGCGCACATAAGCGTCTCCAGATGGCGGGCCCCAAAGGACCCTCAACCAACAAAAACTCTGCTATCTCTCGGGAGGCCGATTCTTACCTCCGCCGGCTTCCGCCGAACTTCCGCCGAGGAAGAGGTGCCAACCCCGTCGGCCCTCGCACGCGAGGCCCTTTCTCGCATGCCTCATGCATCAGCAACACATGCTCTGGAGAAGCGGGCCTCCGACGGGGGCCAACTCCCGCCCGACGGTCGCCCGAGGCACTGGTCGCCCGGGGTATCGTCCCGTGGCCCGCCGGCCAGGGGTGCCCGCCCGCGCGACGACGGACGCAGCTCTGCGCCCGATCGGGGGAGGAGGAGGAGGAGGAGGATGAGGAGATGGAGGAGGAGGAGGAGGAGGAGGAAGAGGAGAAGAAGGAGGAGGAGGAGGACCAGTGTAAACCCAAGGGTCATGAAAGATGTTGGAATAGACCCTCCCTCCAAGCCCCCCCCTTCGTAGGCCCCTACAACGGTTCATTTCCATTGAGGGGCCTCGTTGGAAGACATCCAGTGAAGATCCTGAAGCATGCCAAAACATTGGTCTCGGGATTTCAACTCCACGGGTCAACTTGACTTCTGCGTCCTGACGATCTGGGATCATGCCATAACGCCATTTCTGGGACGTCAACACCGCGAATCAACATAACGGTAGCACCCGCGTAATCCCGAATCCTTCCAGAACGCTATTTCTGGTACGCTGACCATGGGAATCCGTGCAACACTTCCAAATTTGATGAACGAATGTGCGTGGCGCTACGGCGAGAGCCACATTTTGAAAACGCCCCGCCCTCAATCCGTTAAACTCTTGCAGATTTTGAAAGCGAATGTGCGCGGCTCTAGGGCGAGAACCACATTTTGAAAACGACCCGCCCTCAATCCATGAAACTGGTGCGAATGTTTAAATCGAGCGTGCGCGGCGCTAAAGCGAGAGCCACATTTTGAAAAGAAACGCCCTCAATTTGTGAAACTCTGAAACGAACCACCCTCAATCCGCGAAATTTTTTCAGATTGTTAAAACGAATGTGCGCGGCGCCAAGGCGAGAGCCACATTTTGAAAACGACCCGCCCTCAATCCGTGAAACTCTTGCAAACTTTTAAAACGAATGTGCGCGGCGCTAGGGCGAGACCCACATTTTGAAAAACACCCGCCTCTCATCTGTCAAGCTGTTGCCACTTTTTCAGCTTCAGAATCATAAGCGGTGAGGAAGTGTCAGGCGAACCGCCCGGCCCGCCCTGAAAACTTGCCTCGGGGTGCGACAGGGCGAAATTATGTATAAGGAAGAGGAATGGAGGAGGAGGACGAGGACGAGGACGAGGACGAGGAGGAGGAGGATGAGGAGGAGAGGGCCTCGGCCCTCGAGCCTCCTCCTCGATACTCGAGCCTCCTCCTCTTCCTCCTCCTCCTCCTTTACCTCCTCACCCCCCTCTTCCTTCCCGCCCTTTGGGGCCGCACGTAAGACGGGGAGGACTAGGGGGAAGCCGAGGGCAAAGGGTCAGGAGGAGGTCGACAAGGGGGACTATAGACGACATGTAGTCCACTCAAGCCAATTCCAATGGATCCATATCACATCTCGCCCGATGGCCTTGTCTGTGAACAACCCGATGCAATTATACCTCGAAGTGCTGCATCACACAGAACGGCAAACAAGTGGGAAAGCGAGCCTGCGAATGATAGCACAGCGAAGACCCTCACGTACTGGTCGGGATGGTGTGCAAGCGTGACCGTCAGCACGGCAGTTGCGAACACAACCTCGGCATGCCAACGGCTCTAGGAGGAGGACAGGGGGGAAGATGAGGAGGAGAGGGCGGCGGAGGAGGAGGAGCAGGAGGAGGAGGAGGAGGAGGAGGAGCAAGAGGAGGAGGAGCAGAGCATAGCATAGCATAGCAGAGCAGAAGGAGCAGGCGCCAGTCAAGCGTGGCAGAAGCGGGAGTGCTGGAGGCGAGGAGTTGGTTGGTGGCCGCTGTGGGAGATCTCTGGGGGCTGCAAGGACAGCAGCTCGACTTCAGCCGGGAGGCGGACCAGCCGCGGCATAACCTCATTCGGCTCCCACATCCGCACCCCGTGGTAGACAGCTCCAGTGGAATGGGAGGCCCGCCACCCCCATGGCTGCCCCCAAGAGGAGCAGGAGGAATGGAGGCGACCCGCCTTACACCTAGAGTGTCCCAAGCGGGGCTTATGTGGATGCGGAAAAAGAACTTGAAAAAGGATCCACCCTGGGGTCAACCAGCCTGTCCGTGCAGGGCATACCGCAACCGCTACGACCCCAGTCCTCCCCGACCCCCGGGGGGGCCAGGGCGCACTGACCAGCCGGAGACGGCGGGACGAAGGCCTACTCTGGATGGGGCAATAATCGCCCCCCCCCCCCCCCCGCCTGGATCCGCTGGGGGTGTTGGGCACGTGGTGTCGGAACGGGCGGATGGGAGTTGGAGGAGGAGGAGGAGGAGGAGGAGGAGGAGGAGGAGGTGGAGGAGGAGGATGAAGAGGGGGAGGAGGAGGACGAGGAGGTGGAGGAGGGGGGGATGGGCAAGCTCCGTCGGAAGATTAGTCGCCCACCCCTCGATTAATATCCCACCCAGAGAAGGCAGCTGGGTCTGGACGGAAGGGTGCTGGGAGGTTCCAGGGGTGTTCTTCGCACAGGCTCCCCCCAGATAGCAGGGCCTGGCGGCACTTGGATGCCTCGGCAAATCATCCTCGAGTGCCCTGAGGAATAAAATTACCCTGGCGACGTACCCAACCCCTGCGCAATGCGGGGCATGAGTAGCTTGGGAGACGTTATACGGAGGTGTTGACGTGACATGGGCGCATATACTTCTGCGAGCGGCATTCGTGAGGCTCGCAGCCCCCCAATGATTGCGATGTCCCGCTCAGATCTGCCTGGTGCCTCGCTCCGCTGGACCCACCAGCAGCCCTCGAAAGTGGCGACAATTTCGCAGATCGCAGCCCCCCAGGGACGGAGAGGTCCCGCTCAGGTCCGCGCGGTGCCTCACTCCGCAGGACCCACCAGCAGCGCTCGAAATTGGCGACGGTTTCGCAGATCGCACCCCCCCAGGGACGGCGAGGTCCCGCTCAGGTCCGCGCGGTGCCTCACTCCGCAGGACCCCCCAGCAGCCCTCGAAAGTGGCGACGGTTTCGCAGATCGCAGCCCCCCAGGGACGGCGAGGTCCCGCTCAGGTCGCGCGGTGCTTCACTCCGCAGGACCCCCAGCAGCGAAAGTGGCGACGGTTTCGCAGATCGCAGGGACGGCGAGGTCCCGCTCAGATCCGCGCGGTGCCTCACTCCGCAGGACCCACCAGCAGCCCTCGAAAGTGGCGACAATTTCGCAGATCGCAGCCCCCCAGGACGGCGAGGTCCCGCTCAGATCCGCGCGGTGCCTCACTCCGCAGGACCCACCAGCAGCCCTCGAAAGTGGCGACAGTTTCGCAGATCGCAGCCCCCCAGGGACGGCGAGGTCTAATTTGGGTCCGCGTGGCGTCACTGTGCCCCCCAGCAGGCCTCGAAAGTGGCGACAGTTTCGCAGATCGCAGCCCCCCAGGGATGGCGAGGTCTAATTGGGCCGCGCGTGGCCACTGTGCTGGGCCCCCCAGCAGGCCTCGAAAGTGGCGACAGTTTCACAGATCGCAGCCCCCAGGGATGGCGAGGTCTAATTTGGGTCCGCGTGTGGTCACTGTGCTGGGCCCCCCAGCAGGCCTCGAAAGTGGCGACAGTTTCACAGATCGCAGCCCCCCAGGGATGGCGAGGTCTAATTTGGGTCCGCCCGTGGCGTCACTGTGCTGGGCCCCCCAGCAGGCCTCGAAAGTGGCGACAGTTTCACAGATCGCAGCCCCCCAGGGATGGCGAGGTCTAATTTGGGTCTGCCCGTGGCGTCACTGTGCTGGGCCCCCCAGCAGGCCTCGAAAGTGGCGACAGTTTCACAGATCGCAGCCCCCCAGGGATGGCGAGGTCTAATTTGAATCCGCCGTGGCGTCACTGTGCTGGGCCCCCCAGCAGGCCTCGAAAGTGGCGACAGTTTCACAGATCGCAGCCCCCCAGGGATGGCGAGGTCTAATTTGAATCCGCGCGTCGCCCTCACTGTGCTGGGCCCCCCAGCAGGCCTCGAAAGTGGCGACAGTTTCACAGATCGCAGCCCCCCAGGGATGGCGAGGTCTAATTTGAATCTGCCGCGTGGCCCTCACTGTGCTGGGCCCCCCAGCAGGCCTCGAAAGTGGCGACAGTTTCACAGATCGCAGCCCCCCAGGGATGGCGAGGTCTAATTTGAATCTGCGCGTGGCCCTCACTGTGCTGGGCCCCCCAGCAGGCCTCGAAAATGGCGACAGTTTCACAGATCGCAGCCCCCCCAGGGATGGCGAGGTCTAATTTGAATCTGCGCGTGGCCCTCACTGTGCTGGGCCCCCCAGCAGGCCTCGAAAGTGGCGACAGTTTCACAGATCGCAGCCCCCCAGGGATGGCGAGGTCTAATTTGAATCTGCGCGTGGCCCTCACTGTGCTGGGCCCCCCAGCAGGCCTCGAAAGTGGCGACAGTTTCACAGATCGCAGCCCCCCGCAGGCAAGACAGGAAGAGGCAGGGAGGGAGGGAGGAGGAGGAAGGAGTGGAGACCGCACTGCTCTATTCAAAACGAATACCCAAGGAGGGTTGGGAATAAAAACGTGAAACATACTCGAACATAGTCAAAATCAATAGAAAAATCGTCCCCAGACTATCATTGACTATTTTTGAATATTCCTCCTGTAGAGGGACATGCCCGACTTAATGCTAGGAGGACCTGGGGGTCTTCGCCGCACTGGCCCCCTCCAGACAGGAAGGCCTGGCGGCGCTCTGAAGGAATGAGGGCAGAAGGTTGCGCTACTGATGCCCGGAGCCATCTTCGCACGGCTTCCCGCAGTCCTCTGCTGGGGAGGCCTGGAAGGACTTCTTCGCCGCACGCATCCCCTCGATCCCTCCCAATCACCCAAGCCGCTCCCACCACGCCACCGCCGCCCATCCCACACCGCTCACGCCACCACCACACATCCCTCCATCCAAACGACACGACTGCCACCCCGCAACCTAGCCCGGAGCAAGGTAGAAGAGACTCTGGTTGCCCCAAAAACGCCCCAGCTTCCCGGAGTCCAAGCGCACCAGTTTTCCCAGCTGCGTCCCGCCGTAGCGAAGAGGATGCCCCCCATAAGCCAAGACTCCGGGGGCCCAAAGCAGCCCTCACCGACCAGCACCCCGTGAAAGCGCGGAGCGCGGGAGGGACGGCGATAGGACGCCCCAGATTTGCGCCTTCAAGCAGCCCTGCCTGGAGGCAGTGGAGAGGAGGGCGGAGGAGGGTCAGGGGAGAACCGGACCGTGCTTTTCCGAGGGACACGGTAGCTCAAGAAGCGCCACCCAGACCCCTCCCAGGGTCCAAGCTCACCAGTGCTCCCCAGCTGCGTCCAGCCGTGGCCAACAGGAGGATGTCTCCCAGAGGCCACCGACCAGCCCCGAGGGCACAGAGGAAACGAAGGGAAAGGACGGCGGGCCAGGCAGCCCTAGAGGGCATCCTCGCACAGCACACAGCTCGCCGGGATCCCTCCAAGGTCGCGCTGGGATTCCCAGAGTCATCTCCGCATGGCTACCCCCGCAGTCCCCAGCTGCAGGAGGGCGAGGAAAGAGCGAGGAAGCCCTGCAGGTCTTCTTCGCGCGGATCCTCTCCATCAGGGCAAGGCGGAAGAGCCTCCAGTGCCCCCAGGAGGCAAGCAGCAAGCGCCCCAAATAGCCCCCCTCCGACCAGCCTCTCGGGAAAAAGCGGCAAGCAGGAGGGACAGCGATAGGACACCCGAGAGGTGCGTCTTCATGCGGTCAAGCCTGGAGGGAGGGAAGAAGGAAGGAGGGCGGAGGACATGCAGCGGAGGACAGGGGAGGCAGGGGGCGGGAAAGGGGACGGACAGGGAGGGGAGGGGATGGGGATGAGGATGCGGATGGGGAGGCACATGATGATGCTGCTTTTGCTGCTGCTGATGGTGATGATGATGATGGTGATGATGGTGATGATGATGATGATGATGATGATGATGGTGATGACGGTGAGGGTGCTGATGATGATAAGGATGACGCTGCTGCTGATGAAGATGATGATGCGGATGATGATGACGACAGAATATATGATGATGTTGACGACGGCAATGACAATGACGATGCTGATGATGACAATGATGATGATGACGATGATGATGAAGAGTATAATGATGATGACGATGGTGGTGATGCTGCTGCTGATGATGCTGGTGGTGATGCTGATGCTAGTGATGATAAAGATGATTATGATGATGCTGCTGATGATGATGGTGATGATGATGAAGAGTACGACTCTGATGATGATGATGATGATGATGATGATGATGATGATGATGATGGTGACCATGCTGATGATGACGATGACGATGACGATACCGATTGTGATGACGATGCTAATGATAGTGATTCTGCTGCTGATGATGATGATGATGATTATGGTGATAATGATGGTGCTGAGGATGATGATGCCGATGATGGTGATGATGGTACCAGTGATGCTTATGATGCTGCTGCTGCTTATGATTGTTCTTACTGCTGATGAGCATGGCTATGATGATGCTGATGTTGATAATGATGACGACGCGGATGATGACGACGAAGCTGACGATAAAGATGATGATGCTAACGATGACGGTGCTGCTGATGATGATGCAGCTACTTCTGATGATGATCATCATCATGATGATGACGACGATGACGATGACCATGATGCTGATTATGATGCTGCTGATGATGCTGACGACGATGACGACGACGATGAGGATGATGCTAATGATGATGCCGAGGATGATGAGGATGCTGATGATGCTGCTGCTGATGATGCTGCTGGTGATGATGACGATGATGATGACGCTGCTGCTGCTGCTGATGATGATGATGATGACGCTGCTGCTGCTGAGGATGCTGTGATGATGCTGATGCTGATGCTGATGATGATAATGACGACGATGATGATGATGATGATGAGACGGATGATGATGATGCTGCTGCTGCTGATGATGATGATGATGATGATGATGATGATGATGGCGACGATGATGATGCCACAGGGGGGTAGAGGTCCCGTACTTCTGGTGGATCATCTTTCAATGGCTTCTGTTCGCGCGCGCGGTTCCCCCCAACGGCGCCTGGCCGTCCATCGCAGGCTGCAGCCCTGCCGGCTTCGCCCTCCGGGTGGGGGGTGGGGGGTAGCCCCCGAGGGACCGTGTTGTCGCCCCCGGGCAAGTCTTCGGGTGGCCCCCAGGGCCCAGAACAGGCGCCCGGGAGGCGGCCCGAGCGGAAGATGCGTCGTCCGTCCGGAGCTTTTTCGCGACGCCAGTGGATCCTCCTCCACCCCTCCTCCTCATACTCCTCCTCCTCCTCCTCCTCCTCCTCCTCCTCCTCCTCCTCCTCCTCCTCCTCTATTCTACAGTGGCTGCCATTGGGTAGTCGATTCATGGCTTCATGGCTTCAGCCCAAAAGCCGCATCTGTGCATAAAAATGCTGTCCACTGCGATTCAGGGTTTGAAATATGCATGCCAATGCCGAGGACACTGGGCATGACTGTACTTGCATGGTTGAGGTGGCCGCCCATCAGTCTCCCGATGGCCTGGATGGTCGAGGTTTGCCTCTTGCCCGCGGCAGCTCCCGTGCCAGCACATTTGCGAAGCGAGGCGCGCGGCGGCACCCTCGGGACTCGCACGCCGAGTGCGCGGATCCAGCAAGCTTCTCCTCCTCCTCCTCCTTCTCCTCCTCCTCCTCCTCCCCCATCCCCCCTCCCTCCTCCTCTCCTCCTCCTCCTCCTCCTCCTCCTCCTCCTCCTCCTCCTCCTCCTCATCCTCCCCCTCCTCCTCCTCCTCCTCCTCCTCCTCCTCCTCCTCCTTCCCCGCCGAGTTGCGGATTCGGAGCCTTGCGATCTGCCATGGCAGGGTGGTTGCGCACACGTTGCCCCTCGGCTCTGAAGAGGGTCCGAGATCTTTGGTTCGTTGATCGCCCCCAAGGGGTCAGCAGAACACCTCCGATATTGGTAGTAACATTGAAACACCACGTGTGTGTGTGTGTGTGTGTGTGTTTCGAGGGTTGCGGCCTCTCGGATTAGGCGGGTTCCAACTGGAATCTTGGGCCCCGTGGTGGCCCTGAGAGAGCCCCCAAAGAACCCTGAGAGGATCGCACTACCCCCCCAGGAGGGCTGCAAGAGAGAAGACCTCATCGGGCCCAAGAGCGGCCCAAGAGCGGGGGTCCGTCGGAGGCAGGCCCCAAGACGTCCCCAAGAGGCCTCACGTTGACCCCGAGGCGGTCCAACATGGCCCAGGACAGCCCCCAAGAACCCCCCAAGAGGCCCCAAATGAGCCTCTGGGAGGCCCCTGGCAGCCCCAGGAGTCATCCCAACGTCCCGCACTATTGCCACGATGCTATGACAAGCACGCGCTCGTTTCTATCATTGTGGCGTTCCTGCCACTGCGGGTTCCAATGTGCTTCTCGGCCCGCGTGGTGCCCCCAAGAGTGTCCCAAAAGAGCCCCGAGACGGTCCCAGAACTCCCTAGGAGGGTCTCGCGAGGGCCGCAAGAGGGCCCAAGAGCGCCACCAGCACAGGCCACCAATGTGGCCCGAAGATATTCTCAAAAGGACCCCGATGTGGCCTAAGATGGTCCAAGGCGCCCTCCAAGAACCCTCCAAGAGGCCCCAATAAGCCCCTGAGACGCCCCCGAGAAGCCCCAATACAGCCCCAACGGACCTCAAAATAACTCCAAGGTGGCCGAAGAAGCCCCTCAGAGGCCCCCCGGACCCCCCCCCCTCCCCCTACCCCCCAAGATGCTCCGACAGCCCACGAAAGGGTTTAAATTTATCCCGGTGCGACCCTACCTAGGAAAGCAACATCTACATCTACACCGACAGCTACATTTACATCTACACCTGCATCTACATCTACAACAACATCAACAGCGAGACTCACATCTACACCTACATCTGCACCTACATCTACACCTACATCTACATCTACATCTACACCTACATCCACATCTACACCTACACTTACATCCACGTGCTATGCTATACTATGATATACTGTACTATGCTGCGCTATGATATGCTATGCGATGTGATGCGATGCTATGCTATGCTATGCTGAGCTATGCTATGCTATGATATGCTATGCTTGGCTATGCTATGCTATGCTATGCTGTGCTAATGCTGCGCTGCGCTATGCTGCGCTAAGCTAAGTTAAGGTAAGCTAAGCTATGCTAAGCTAAGCTAGGCTAGGCTAAGCTAAGCTAAACTAAGCCAAGCTAAGCTAAGCTAAGCCAAGCTAAGCTAAGCTAGGCTAAGCTAAGCTAAACTAATATGAGATAAGCTAAGCTAAGCTAAGCCAGGCTAGGCTAGGCAAAGCTAAGCTAAGCTAAGATGAGATAAGCTAAGCTAAGCTAAGCAAAGCTAAGCGAAGCTTAACTTAGCTAAGCTGGGTGAACCCAGGGGACGTAACTGGGGGAACCGCGGGGCGGATACTGGGGGAACTGCCCGGGGCGAGTTGCACTGCCCGGCCCTTTAAGCACACCGAGTAAGAACCCTTCTAGGCAGAGCCTAAGTAGGGAACCATGTCTGCCTCTGTGTGTTCGGGCTTTGATGGCGAAGCGTGGGTGGGAACGTGTTGCGCTCAGTGCTGCAGCTGAAGAGTGCCAAGCGGCCGCTGCCCCCCCTCCCACGCGAACTCCACACGGCAGCTTCGGGAACCTGCCACTACCCAGCACCTTCCAAACGGGAAGCCTGATTCAACATGGGCCCGCGGAGTGCGCGACGCGGATGCGCCACACGCGAAGCACCGTAGTGTGAAAGCACTACAAGGATGGAGGCCGGGCTCTCGCCCGAGACTTCTCTGGATGACAGTCGAGACTGATGGCATGCATGCACGACGAGGGCGCCAGCCCCTTGGACGCCCCTTTCGAAGCTTTTCTCGAGCTGGGCTGGCCATCGAAGAGGGGTCAAGGATGGACCGACGAGGCGAGGATGCAAGGCACCCCCGACCCTCGACGTCGACCGTCTGCGGATCAGGGCCCCAGGCCGTGCGGCCTGTGCGCGGACGGCTGCAGGGCGGTGCCTTCGCGCGGCGGGGCCGCCGCCGGCCACACGCCCACGTCGGCCGCGCGTGCCCACCTCTGGGCTCCCGCCTCCGCCGCCCCTCCCGCGCCCTCCCCCGCGGCCTGTGCCTCCACCTCCGCTCCCGGCGTGCCCCGCCCGCGGCCGGACCCGCGCCTGCACCAGCTTCAAGTGGGGCCTGTCCCTCTGCAGGAGAAATATCCCCCAAAAAGTCAAACGATAGTCTGGGGACGATTTTCTTGACTACTTTTTAATATTTGAAGGGTATTTTTTTACTGCGGCTCCGACACGCGTGCGCCCCGCGGGCCCGCACAAGACGGCTCCCGCCCGGCCGCGTTCCTCGCCGCTCGGAGGGCGAGCGGCAGCTCCTCTGCAAAGGGAGAGGCCTCCGCCCGAGCCGCGAGCCCGTGGGGGCGGGGGCAGATCGTGCCCGTGGGGGCTCGTGTGCGAGGAGGAGCGGGCTCGAGGAGGAGGAGGAGGAGGAGGAGGAGGAGCAGGCTCGAGGAGGAGGAGGAGGAGGAGCAGGCTCGAGGAGGAGAAGGAGGAGGAGGAGGAGGAGGAAAGAGGAAACACGCGAGGGGTCGGACACCGCGCGCGGCGCCTCCTCCTCGTGCGAGGAGGGGGCTGGGGACGCGAGGGTGTCTTGCAGCATCGTCGGTGCATCGTGGCTTTGCTCTGCTCTGGTCCTCATCCTCGTCCTCGTTTGCTCGCCGGGGCTGCACAAAAAGCGCCCGTGCGCCAAGGGAGAAAAGAGAGAGAAAGGGGAGGCCGTGCACATACATGGTAACCTCGTCCTCCGAAAGGGGGGCGGTCGCGAGGAGAGGGCAGTGCGAATCGTGGGAGGGCGCGAGAGAAAGATAGATAGTTATACACTCACATCTGTATATCAACATGGATACAAACATCTGCATGCATTAACGCACGCGTACATATACACATACATACATACATACTTACATACAAACATACATACAAACATACATACATACATACATACATACATACAAATATACATGCATGCATGCATGCATACATACATACACACATACAACCATACATCCATACATACATGCACACATACAACCACACATACATACGTACATCCATACATACACACATGCATACGTACATACATACATATATACAACCAAACATTTATACACATACATACACACATACATACACACATGCACGCATACACATACAAGCATACATACTTGTATATATACATACATACATACATGCATACATAAACATATACATACACATACACATACACATACATAAACACATACAACCATACGCAGGCACATACGTACATACATACATAACTACACACATACACGCAAACATCCATACATCCATCGATCCATCCGTCCATCCATACACACATGCACATACACACTTACACACACATACATACATCCATGCACATACATACATACATTCATACATACATGCATACATACACATATACACATACACATACACATACACACATACATACATACATACAAACATACAAACATACATACATACACATACATACATACATACATACATACATGCATACACACATACATAACATACATACGTACATACAAACATAAAAACATACAAACATACAAACACACACATGCATATTTACACATACATAGATACACACATACATACCTACACACATACATGCATACACACATACATACATGCATGCATACATGCATGAATGCATACATGTGCACATACATGCATACATTTATACATGCATACATGCATGCATGCATACATGCATACGAATCCATAGAGAAAGAAAGAGAGAGAGAGAGAGAGAAACAAATAGCGAGAGAGGGAGAGAGAGATAGAGGTGATCTTGGGCCGCCGAGCCGCCGACCCAGGGCATGACGGCCGTGGTCAGCACCTGCGCAGCTTCCTCCTTCTCCTCCTCCCTCCTGTCTCTCTCTCCTTCTGCTCCCCCTCCTCCCAGCTGTCCTTGTGCTCCTCCTCCTGCTGTGCCGCTGGTCTTCCTCTTCCTCCTCAGCCATCCCTCTCGGGCAGGGGGGCCCTGAGTTGTGGGCGGCAAGCTTAGGAGGGGCACTGCCCCTGCGAGCCATCAAGAACCAAGCGATGGCCTTCTCCCCCCTCGTCCCGCTCCCGTCCCTTCTTTCCCCGCCACCCTCGCCCCACCATCAAGAAAGCTCCGAAGGACTCAAGTGTGGCATCTTCACGTTCCGGGTCCCGCGCCAGGACCCAACGTCATCGGCCAAACAGCTGGGACGAGGTGCTGAACGTGACCAGCCAGACCACGAGGCCCAGAGTCCCCCCCGCCCCCAAGGGGACCAGGCCTCGGAGGAGGAGCGCCACGGAGCCGACGTCATTGGCCTCACAGCTGGGATCGAAGCGAGAGAGAGAATGTGATGCGGCAGCTGCAGGCAATGCAGGCCAGCGCCATCGGCTACTACGCTGCAATCGGTGCAGCAAACAGAGGCCAGCTTCAACAGCGCAGTTCAGCGAGATGCGGGAGGTGAAGTTGGAGCTCGATCTCATCAGCTACAGCACTGGGATCAGGGCGTGTGAGAAAGGCGAGCAGCGGGGGGCAGCTTTGGCACTACCCTGCGAGAAGGCGGATGCGCAGCCGGAGCCCGAGCTTGTCAGCAACAACGCTGTCTACAGCGCGTGCGAGAAGGGTGAGCAACGGCGGCAGGTTCTGTTGCTACTCAACAAGAGGCGGAAGAAGAAGCCGAAGCCCGATGTCGTTCGCTACAACGCTGGCATCACGGCGTGCGAGAAGGGCGAACAGAGCGCGGCTCCGACACCGCTCTGCGGGAAGTAAGGGGGGACGCTGGAGCCCGATCTCATAAGCGACAGCACTGCATGCATCATCAGCCACAATGCTGGGGAAAGGCCGTGCGAGAATGCGCAGGCGTGCGAGAAGGGCAGGCAGTGGCAGCTGGAGTGGAGGAAGGACGCGAGCCAAACGCCATCAGCTACAGCGCAGCTCACGTGGTGGGGACAGCTCGTGCATGCAAGGCACGGTCAGGCAGTGGGGAGCAGGCAGTGGCAGCAAGGGGAGCAACGGCAACACATCTGTTGTTGCCCAAATGTATTGGTATCGGCCTGGACACATTTTAACTGCAGTGCAAAGATCAGCTCGTGCGAGAAGGCAACAGCAAAAGCGAACACTTGTTCAGCTACAACCGTGCATCGTCTGGCTCGGGGACGGCCCGGGTGTCTGCTCATGGACTCGGCTCGTGGGCCGCGAGCGGCCCGTCGATCGAGTTGGGCGGGCAGTGGCAGCACCCGTCGAAGGGTCGCATCAGCTACAGCCTGGAAGCGGGAGCTCGTGCGAGACGGCAAGCAGTGGCAGCAGCCACAGCGATGTGACCAGCTCGTGCGAGAGCGGTGCAGGCGTGCACAGCAGGCCTGCGAGAAACCGGCCCCTCTCAGGGCCACGCGTGCAAAGCCGGGCCTCGCCGCCCAGAGACGGCCTGGGACAGGGGAAGCTCCCGTCGCCGCCGCCGTGCGTGATGCGCAGCTTCGGAGGCCAGGGCAGCAGAGTCCAGCACAGCCCTCCTCCTCCTCCTCCCGAGGCGAGGAAGGAACATCGCACACCGCACGGCCCACAGCCGCACGGGGCCGACGGCGCCGGCAGAGAGAGAGCCTCCGCCGCCGCCGCGCCCGCGGCCAGGGCCCCGGCGAGCCGCCGCCGAGGGGCGGCCTGCGCCCATCCGCCGAGCACGGAGCAGAGAGCCGCGGCGCGCAGAGCCGCAGCGCCAGACGGCCCAGCGAACATATCTCGGCACGGGGGGCCGTGGGGCTCGGCGCCGCACGCGCACGCAGGCGGCCCGCGCTGGGCCAGTCCGCCGCGGCGTCGTCGAGCCCGAGCGGTTCCAGGAGCGCCTCGCTCCGAGACGTCGTGGGCAGAGGAGCGCCCGCGGGGAGAGACTGTCTGGCACGACCGAAAACCGAAGACGGCCACGACGACCACGTTGACGACGACGGCAACGACAACGACGACGACGACGACGACGACGGCGACGACGACGACGATGACGACGACGATGACGACGGAGGCGACGTTGGCGGCGCCACTCATGCCCTCTCGGGGCCATGTTCGGACAGTCTTCTTGCGGCTTGGGGTCCCTGCTGGCCCTCGTGGACGAAACTTCCCCTGCGCACACCGGTCTCCGCGGCACGGCGGCCGGCTTCCAGCTCCCGCTCCGCCCCGCACGAGCCACTGAGCCCCGTGCCAGTTTGTCATTGGCCCTGCTGGCGCGCGACGAGGACGTCCAGGCCCTGGGCTCGCCAGCTGGGTCGAGGCGAACATGCCCCCCTGCAGCTTCTCCGCACGCGAATGCCACGCCACTGCGCCACAATCGGGCGACAGCCCTTGCCTTCGATATGTCGCTCTCCACGAGTCGCCGAGCCATGGCGGCGCCTGCTGCCACTCACAACCTCGCTAGCCGGCATCTGCAGGTTGAGCCACTGTGCTACTCCACCTCTGTCTCCATGGTGCACTTTCCCACACTCGCCCAACAACGTCAACGCTTGCTGATGACGTACTTGATTGCGTTACGGCCAATTTTCGCCCCGCCGAATCATCTTGCAACAGCGCTGACCATGAGTCACTACGGACCCCCCAGCTCGTCGGAGAATTTGTAGAGACAGTTCGCACCACAAACGAGGCAAGGACAACGTCCTCAACCATTCAGCCTGGGAGGGAGACAGCCCCACGCGCCAACACAGTTCGCTTTCTCGCACGCGCTGACGCCAACGCCGTAGCTGACCAGGGCTGACCCGTGGAGCTCGCTCACGGCAGAGGGCCCGATCTGATTGTAGTTATCCCGGAGGCCACCAGAGCTTCTTCGCATGCAAGGGCGAAGATCGCTTGTCTCTTTGGCTTCCTGCCCCCAGTCCTAGCAGCGAGGCTGCTGACCATGTGGCCAGCAGCTCGGAGTGGCCCAGTCGCTCGATCTCTTCGTCGTTGCTCGCCTCGTTGCCTGCTCGTCCGCTCGCTTTTGCTACCGCTGGCCACTCTGGGCCGTTTTTTGAGGTCCTCTTCGTAAGGGGGCCATCTTCGAGGCCGCGTCGGGTCACTCCGAGGCCGTAGGAGGCCCTGCCGGTACGGAAGGTGTCGGGGGCCAGGAGAAGGGAGCGAGGAGTTGCGAGCTTAGATGAGCATTTGGTTCGATGAGTACTTGGTCTCCTCCTGGCGCTTGCTCGCTCTTCTCGCACGTGCTGATCGCAACGCTGTAACCGATTGGTGCTGAGCCGTGGCCAACTGGCCACGAAATCTGTCTAAGACTACCCGTTGGGCCAGGGTGGGGCTGTTCCCGAATGGCGTTCATGATGACGTGGGGCCCGAACTTCGCCTCTGCTGCTGCTGCTGCTGCTGCTGCTGCACGCGGCTGCAGGGTTCAGCTCGCTGCGGATTGCGTGCTGCTGCGGATTCGCCGACGCAACCTGCTGCTCGTCGGTGGATCGAGGGAGGAACGAGGAGCCGGGCACGAGGAGAGCGGTGGGAGAAGCGAGGCGCGCCCGACGAGGAGCGAGGCGCGAGGCAGGTGGGCGAGGGATGAGAAGCGAGCGCAGAGGAGCGAGGGAGGGACGCCCGAGAAGCGGGCAGAGCACGGTTCTCTCAATGGTCTCGGCGCGCGTGGCCAAACTCCTGGTCCCCTCTGAGCTCGTCCAGTATTCCCTGTCAGGGCCTTCTTGGGGGCCTCTTGGGCTGCCACGGGGCCCTCCCAATCCTCCTGAGGCTTTCTGGACGTTCCCGGAGGCCTCTGGGTGCTGTTTTGGGGGTTCCTTGGGGCCATATCTTGGAGCTTTCTTGGGCCGCTTTGAGTCCGTCTGTTGGCGGTCTCTCGGACCATCTTCCGAGCCGCTTGGGCCGTCTTGGAGCCCTGTTGGGCCGTTTTTGGACCCTCTTGGGGGACTCCGGGCCGCCTTTGGCCGATCTCAGGGGCATCCTGGGCAGTCCTGGGTGCTCCGAGGCCCGAAACATCGAGTGTGCGAAAATGATTTAAAACGTAATCAAGCAACAACATTTATACGATTGCTTGTGGAGGCTCTCTTGGGGGCACTCTTGGAGTCTTCTTGACGTTTCTTTGGGGCTGCGTGGCCCGTCCAGAAGCTATCTTGGACCGTCTTGGGGTTTCCTTGGCCGTCTCCGAGCCCTCTTCGGCTGCCTCGGGCCCCTATTGGACTGTATTGGGGCCCTCTTGGGCCCCTTGTGGGTCCTTACCTACGTCCACGACAGCTTACTTGCATGCGAGGGTGAAAATCGTTTGCCTACCTGCCTGCTTCCGTGCTGTCCTGCGCCCACGGCTGCTAGCCTGCTGGTCTAATAACTTCCTCCCCCTGCCAATCCTGCTTGCATGCTGGACGGCGCGCCTGATATCATACTTGCATGCTTGCCTGCTTGCTTCATCCCTTCACGCTTGGTTTTAGTTGCTGTTGTTTCGAGCTTCTGCTATTGCTACCAGCTTGCTGGTGCGGGCTGCTGCTTTCTGCTGCTTGCTGCGGCTTGTTGTTGTTGCTGGTGCTGCTTGCTGCGTAGTAAATGGCGATATGATTGCGTGCTGCCGCTGCTCGCTGCATCCTGTCGCTCCTGCCTTCTGCTGAAAGCTAACGCTACTTGCCGCTAGTTCTGCTAGTTTTGCTTGCTGGCTTGCGTGCTGTCTTGCTTGTGCGGCTGCTAGCTTGCTGGCTCGACAGCTTGCTGGCTTGCTTGCCTGATTTCGTGCGTATTAGTGCTTTCTCCAAGATGCTCGAGAACCTCTTGGGAGCCTTCTCGTGGCATCGTGCGGAAGGCATGCCCAGAGGCAGTCGGGGTCTGGGACCAACCTTCTTGGAACATCGCGGGCCTGGCTCGGGGCCGCGTCGGGCTGCAGCAAGGCCAACCTTGGGCCGTCTCGGGGACCGCACTGGTGCTCCCCGAGCTCGGGCGCCGCAGGCGCTCTCGCGCGCACCTCCAGGAATTACGGGAACGTTGACGACGATGTTGGGCTCCAGCTTCGCATGCCGCATCTCTCCAAGCAGCGCCAGGGCCCGATGCCACTGCTCGAGCTTCCCACACGCGCTGATGCCCGCGCTATAGCTGGTGACACTGGGCTCCACCCTCGCCTCACGCATCTCGCCGAACAGCAGCAAGGCCCACTGCCACTGTTCGCCTTTCTCGCACGCGCTGATCCCAGCATTGTAGCTGACTAGGGCGAACGCGTGGACTTCGTCCACGTCGTCTTGGGCCAGTCTTGGCTCGAAAAGGCTGTCTTGGGCCTGTCTTCGCTCGAAATGGCGAGAAGGTGGAAATCTTTCAGAAACCATAGAAGAATCAATGATTTCGTTTGCCGCGGCTCGTCTGGAGCGTCTTCGAGCGGTCTTGGGCCGTCTCGGAGGCCCTCTTGGACCGCTTCCTTCTCTTCGTCCGCCTTCCGCACTACCTCCGCCTGAACAGCCTTCGGAGCGTCACAGACGCTATGGTGGGTCTGCGGTGTACGTCTCGCCGCTTGTCAATTTTGAAAGCACCTGGGGCCTTGAAAAAAGTCACCCGGAGGGCTCTGGTGACTTTTTTCCGGCTGCCTCTTCCAAACCTGATGCCTGTTGGGGCCTCGTTGGCTGTCTTGCGGCCTCCTGGGGGCCTCTTGGGGCCCTCTTGGGCCGTCTGGGGGCCTTTTCTCTTGAAGTTTTTTTGGGCGCCTCTGAGGCCGTTCCTGGGCTGTCCCCCCGAGCATCTTCCGGGGGACAGCCCAGGAAATCAATTGTGCTTGCGTGCTGTGCGTGCGTGCACATGTGTGAGAGGTCGGAAGGGCGTCCCGACGTCACCGCTCGCTCTTGGGAGCTGTGCCTGGGAGAGCTCTCTACGCTGCGTCTCGCTCTTGGGAGCCTTGGTGAGAAGAGCTTTGTACTTCACCGATCGCTCTTTTAGTGGGCATCTCTGGGCCTGCTTGGTGGTCCTTGTGGGGGTCTTTTTTTCCGGGCCATTCTGACGTTTTTTTGGGCTGCTCTGGGAGCGTTTTCGGGACGTTTTGGGGCCTTTTTGGGCCCTCACGGGGCGTCCAGGAGGCCTTGGACCGTCTTGGAGCTCTCTTGAGGCTGCCTGAGGCCGTCTTGGGAGCCTCTTGGGGCCCCCTCGGAACTCTCTCGGGGCCGTCTTGGGGTTCTGTGAGGCCGTTTCAGGGCTTTCTGCTCTTGTGGGCCGCCTTGGAGCCCTCTTAGGGGCCGCTGGCGTCTTCTTGGGGCGATTTGGGAGGCCTCGCCCTCGTGGGCCGTCTCGGGACCCACTGAGGCCGTCTTGGAGCGCTCTGCTCTTGGACGGTCTGGGACCCCTCTGGAGCGCCTCTGGGACTGGCCTGAACGATTCGGCCCCGTGGTGGCGCCGTGAAGAAGAGATTTTGTGCATTCTGAATTTTTCTTGGGCTGATCTGGGACTGTTTTGAAAGGTTTTGGGGCCTTTTTGGGCCGTCACGGGGCGTCCAGGAGGCCTTGGACCGTCTTGGAGCTCTTTTGAGGCTGCCTGAAGCCGTCTTGGGAGCCTCTTGGGGCCCCCTCGGAGCTCTCTTGGGGCCGTCTTGGGGTTCTGTGAGGCCGTTTCAGGGCTCTCTGGCGTCGTCTTGGGGCTCTTGTGGGCCGCCTTGGAGCCCTCTTAGG
>CAUYUJ010015827.1:188837-241337 GCA_963575745.1 Prorocentrum cordatum
GGAGGAAACGCACACGTCCGAGCGATGCCAAGTCTGGGGCCGCCCTGGCGAGGGGTCGTCTTGTGGCCCTCCCGTGCCATCTTGGGGCCCAGGGAAGGCCCCTCGGGGCATTCTCGGGGCCCTCTTGCACCAAGAGGCCCCGCGAAGCCTTCCTGGGCCCGCCTCGGGCGGCAACGCCTGGATACGTGAACCACAAAAAACCATAGAGTTTCCAATCTTTCTTTCGTCTTTGGGCCCGTCTTGAAGCCTCCTGCGGAGCTTCTCGGGCGCGTGTTGGAGCTGCGTGGTGGCGCCTTTGGGCCTTCGTGGCAGCTTTGTCGGTCGTTTTGGAGGCCTCTGGGGGCCCCCATCGCACTGCGAGCGCGAACTCCTGGGCCCCTGGAGGCCTCTGGGCTGCTCGGCCTCCGAGGTGGCGTTGGCAACAAGTGCCGCTCCCGCACGCGCAGGCCCCAGAGTCGTAGAGGTCGTGACGGTGGGCTGCAGCTTCGCCTCCCGCATCTCGCTGAGCAGCGCCAGGGCCTGCTCCCACTGCTCGCCCTTCTCGCACGCGCTGATGCCAGCGCTGTAGCTGACTAGGGCTGACCCGTGGACTACCGTCCACGAATGTCAGAGGATTGAGCGTGCGCTCGTTGCTGCTTATTGCTTCAGGGTGCGCTTCTTGCTAGATGATCCTGACGGCGTCTGGAGCAGCGCTAGCAGCAGCAGCAGCAACAGCAGCAGCAGCAGCAGCAGCAGCAGCAGCAGATCCAGGACCATCGGCAGTAGCAGCAGCAACAGCTGCAGCATCAGCTCCAACAACAACAAAAGCAACGCGGACCTCCTGGGGACTCCCGGGGGTCTTCTCGTCCTCGCCCTCCTCGTCCTCGTCCTCGTCCTCGTCCTCGTCGTCGTCGTCGTTGTCGTCGTCGTCGTCGTCGTCGTCGTCGTCGTCGTGGTGGTGGTCTTCATGGTGGTCGTCGTCGTTGTCGTCGTCGTCGTCGGCGGCGGCGTCGTCGCCACTGTCGTCGTCGTCGTCAGGGGATAGAGAGGCAGGGGGGAGCCAGGGGGGAGCAGGGATGGAGGGGCGGCGGGGTCCAGCAGGCGGAGCAGCACGAGGCGGAGGGAGAGCAACGGCAGCAGCATCAGCAGCAGCAGCAGCAGCAGCAGCAGCAGCAGCAGCAGCAGCAGCAGCAGCAGGGGCAGCAACAGCAGCCGCAGGAACAGGGGGGGCGCGAGCAAGGGGCGGGGAGGAGGAAGGCGAGGGGGAGCGCGCGTTTGGCATGGAGAAAACCGTACCCCACACCTCTTGGGACACGCTCCGTGCGGGAGGGGGGGTCCACGGAAAGGGGGCCTGGGACGTCTGCGGGTGGTCCAAGCAAGGCTTTTTTGCATCCCGTCCCAGGCGGTGCGTGTCCCAAGAGGTGTGGGGTGTAGTTTTTTCCCATCAGGGGCAATGCTCCAGAGCAGGAAGGCCCAGGGCACGCTGGCTGCGCAAAGGTGGATGGGCCGACGTGTCCTGAGGAACCCGCGAAGGGGCCACGCTCTTGGGGTGGGCCACGCTCTTGGGATGGAGGCGGAGGGGGGAAAGGGCGGTCATGCCTGAGAAGTCCTGAAGTGCCGCGTGCTGCAGCAGGCTGTTCCCAGCGGAGGCATCGGGGAAGCGGCGAGGGGGCCCTCCGATACCCGGGAGGGGGTCCTCGTGGGGCTCTGTGGGAGCCTCTGGAAAGCCTCTGGGAACCTCTGGAGAGCTCTTGGGAGCGCCTCTGGAGCCTTTTGGGAGCCTCTGGAGAGCGCCCGGGTGCCTCTTGGGAGCGCCTCTGGGGCCTTCTGGGGGCCTCTCGGAGGCGTCTTGGAGCCTTGCTGGCCGTGGAGGAGCCTTGAGGGGGGGGGAAGCGCTCCGAACTGGACCCTCTTGGGCGTCTCTTAGGGCCGTCTGGGGGGGTTCTTGGGCCGTTTTGGGGGCCCCGGGAACTCGATCGGGGGCCTCTGGGGCCGTCTTGGGGACTCTCTTGGAGGCGCCCCGGGCAGCATGGGCCCGATTTCGGACGCCCGCGGTGCCGTGGTGGGCGTCTTGGGGCGGGCGGGAGGAGCACCACCTGAAACGTCAAAAACCCTCGAGAATATCCATAGTTTTGCGGCCTCCTCGTGGGGGTCCCCTGGGAGCTCCGTGAAGCTCGCGGGGGTCCTCCGAGCCCGTCCTGGGGCCCTCTCGGGCTCGCTGGGGAGCTGCCGGGAGACTCTCGAGGCCTCCGCGTCGGGGCCCTCATGGGCCGTCCCGGGGCTGTCCCGGGCCGAGACGGCGTCACCCCACGGGCGGGGCCCCCGAGGCGCCGCCGCGGGTGACCATCGCTCGCCCTTCTCGCACGCGCAATGCCCGGTATTGTAGTATAGACTAGGGCTGACCCGTGGACTCCGTCCACGACATCTTTCTGGAATGGTTCTCGGAGGAACGGCGCAGATTGTACCGAAAATCTACAAACACGGCGGCGGCTCGGGCGGCGGCAGCGAGACCGCGCCTTCGTGTCCGAGCTCTTGCAGCGCTGCAGCAGCTTGGCCCAGCGCACTGCTCGTTCACCCCCCTCCTATTGAGGACAGTTTCGAAGTATCTCGGGGATGTGCGTCGAAGTCGAAGCCCATCTGAGGCGTCTCAGGAGCGCTCGGGGAAGGGCTCGGGAGGCCATCGGGGAAAGCCACCGAAAGCGCCGGGGAGGCTCGCAAGGATCTACAGGGAGGGCCCAAGAGAGCTTCAAGAAAATTTGAAATCCAGTGAACTCTTAAGAGAAACCGCTGTTGGGTCGGCCATCACCTCCGGGCGCGCCTTGATGGTGCGATCCAGTCGCATCACCGCCAACGGGAGGGTTTGTTCGCCATGTCCCATTCTGTTCGCCCAGAGGGTCTGTGGAGGCCTTCGGGCGAACAGAACGGGACAGGGCAAGGAATGGGGAAGACATGTCCGAATCTCCTGGGCCCCCCAGATGCTCGTCCGAAGAATGCGGAGAGGTCCCAGGGTCATATCAATTGGCTGCTGTCCCAGGGGTCTGGTCTGCTTGGCCCGAAGAGTTTGCTACGGCCCCTGGGGGAACAGAATGGCACAGCATATCGGGCAAAGGGGGGCGGTAGCTGGCCTGTCAGACCCGGCGTTCGTCTTCTGCCCAAGCGGCGCGGGGCCCACGGGCCCCAGGGTTGGCGTCCCGCTGGGATTCCTCTTGTTCGCCCACAGGGTTGGAGGAGGCCTCCAGGCGAACAGAATGGGGCAGGACAATGAATGTGGGAGACTTGTCGCAAGCTCCCAGCCCCCCCAAGTGTGCGCCCGAAGGGTGTGGGGCCGCGTTGGCTCCCTCAAAGGGCCGTCTTGGAGCCGTCTAGGCCCGTCTTGAGGGCGCCGTTTGCCCTGATGGGGCCGTCTTGGTTCGTCGTGGGCCCCTCATGGGCGCGTCCGTAGGCCGTCCTGGGCCCATCGGGGTCCTCGTGGGGCTGTCTTGGAGCCGTCTGGGACCGTGAGGAGGCCGCCTTGGAGTCGTCTTGGGCCCCTCCTGTGCGCCTCCTTGGGCCGTCCTGGGCCCAGCAGGGGCCGTGTTGGCACCCTCTTGGGGCTGTCTTGGAGCCGTCTTGAGCCGTCGCAGCGCGCCTTGGGTTGTGCTGGGTCCGTCTTGGCCCGTCTTGGGGCCTTCCTGGGCGGTTCCTCGGACCCTCCTGGGACTTTCTGGGGCCTCTTGGTGCATCGGACCGCCGAAACGGCGGGAAACGCAAAGGGTGTAACAGTAAACAATGGAAAATTAACGATTTTTGCCAGCTGGGACTCTCTTGCCATCTTGGCCCGTCTTGAGGCCCCGAACGGGCGCGTCCTTGGGCCGTCCTGGGCGCACCCTCCTGGGACCGTCTTGGAATCGTCTTGGGCCGTCTTGAGCGCGCCTTGGGCCGTCCTGGGCCGGTCTGGGGCCGTGTTGGCACCCTCGCGGCGAGGAAGCTCGGAGGCGGGCTCGAGGCCTCTTCGGGGCCATTTTGGAAGCTGTTGGGGCCTCTGTAGGGGCCTCGTTTGGGCTCCTTGGGAGCCTCCTGGGGCCTCTTCGGGGGATTCTTGGCGGCCCCTTGGGGCCTCTTGGGGGCCTGTTTGGGCCTCCTGGCGCCCTCTTGGGGCGGAAGGCTCGGATTTTCGGTCCGTGGTCCCCCTCTTGGCCCCCTCTTGGGCCTGTCTTCGGACCCTCGTGGGCCGTCTTGAGCGTCTCTTGGGTCGTCTTGGGGCCCTCTTGGGCTGTCTTGGGGCGCTCTTGGAAACCTCTTGGGCCGTTCTGGGGCGCTCTTGGAGGCCTCTTGGGCCGTCTTCGAGCGTCGGAAAGCGGAAAAGGCGAGAAGGCCAAAATCCTTCCAAAACCGTCGTAAAGCGGACGATTTTGAGGCCCAAAACCGTCCAAAACCTCCTGAGGCGGTCCCCTCGTCCGCCCCCCTCGCTTCGAAGCAGTTTTTAAGCCCCGTGGCACCTCTTGGGGATCTCTTTTGGGCTCCTGGGGGCCTCTTGGGCCTCCACTGGATTCGCTGCCCTCGGTCGGCAATCGTCGATCCTACGACGACTCTCCCCAACGGAGAAACATCGAAGGCCCTCGGAGCGTCCAACATTGTTCTTTTGTGCCTTCGATATGCCGGTCGCCTCTCGTCCGCTCCCCCCCTCCTGGAAGCAATTCTGAGGCCACTTAGGGCTTCGTGGGGGCCGTTTGGGGATCTCTTGGGGCGTTTTTGCCTGCGATATGCCTGTCGCCTCTCGTCCGCTCCCCCGCTCCTGGAGGGAATTCTGAAGGCACTGAAGGCTTCGTGGGGGCCGTTTCGGAGCCTCTTCGGCCTTCTTTTGGGCCTCCCGGGGGGGCTCTTAGGGCCCTCTCGGGCCGTCTTGGGTGCCTCTTGGGCCGTCTTGGGGCCGTCTGAGACCCGCCTCGGCGCCTCTTGGGCTGTCTTGGGCCGTCTTGGGCCGCTCCTGGGGCCGTCTTGGGTGCCTCTTGGGCCGTCTTGGGCGCCTCCTGGGCCGTCCTGGGGCCGTCCTGGGGCGTCTTGGGACCGTCTGGGGGCCCTCCTGGCCCGTCTTGGGGCTCTCTTGGGGTCCTCTTCGGCCGTCTTGGAGCGGTCGGGGGGACTTCTTGGGCTGTCTTGGAGCGTCGGGAAGCCGAAGAGGCGAGGAGGCCGAAACCATCGAAAAACACAGTAGAAATCGACGATTTCTGTCGCTCGGGGCCCTCTTGGGAGGCCTCTTGGGAAGCCTCTTCGGGCGTCTTGGACGCCTCTTGGGCCGTCTTGGGCCAATCTCGAGCGTCTTGGGCCCCTCGCTGGGCGTGCCGGGGCCCTCCGGGGCCGTCTTGGGGGCCTCTTGGGGCCCCCTTGGCGCCCCCTTGGCGTGTCTTGGGGCCTCCCGGGGCGGCCCGGGGCCAGCCCGGGGCGATTATTGGTTACTTGATCCTGCGCCCTTCTGGTACGCACTGGGCCCTGCAATGTAGTAGAGACTAGGGCTGACCCGTGGACTCCGTCCACGACACCTGGCCGAAAATATTATCGTGGCAGCGGCGGGAATGCTGCCGAAAGGCTATCGACATGGCGGTCAGCCCCTTGGCTGCGAGGGGGCCTCTGGGGGCCTTCTTGGGTTCTCGTCGATGATCTGAGCCTGGTATCTTGCTCTCCCCCCAGCGCTGCCGCCTCCGCTGCTGCCCTCCTCGTCGCCGTCCTAGCCGGGTCGTCGTCGTCTTCATTCCCGCTCTGTCATCGTCCGCGCGATATTCGCTTGCGTCCTTGCTCCTCCTCCCCACGTCTTCCCCCCTCGCCCTTCCCAATATACCTGCTCACCGTGCTCCTCCTTTGGGGCCCTGTGGGGTCGTCTTTGGGCTCGCTAAGGGGCGTCGTCGGCCGTCTTGAAGCCGTCTTGGGAATGCCTTGGGCGGCAGTGGATCGTGTGGAAGCCGACCAGGCAAGCATGGCAAAAACCGTGCAAGAAGCAATCATAATCTAGGCTTTGTCTTGCTCGGGGCCCTCTGGGGAAACTTCTGGGGAGGTCTCATGGAGAACCTTGGAGATCTGTCGGGCCGGTTTGGACACATGTTTGTTGGACCAATCTCGAGCGCCTGTGGCACATCTGGGGGCCTGTTGAGCCAACTTGGGGCCCTCTGGGCCTGTCTCGGGGCTCTCTTTGGGTCCCTTGTCGGCTGTCTGGGAGCCGTGTTGGGAACGTCTTGGGCGGTCGTGGATCGCCTAAAAACGAAAAAAGCGAGCACCGCCAAAACCCTGCCAAAAGAAATGAAAATCAATGTTTTGTCCTACTCGGGGCCCTGTGGGGAAGCTTCCCGGGAGGACTCTCGGAGCACCTTCGAGACCTCTCGGGCCGGCTTGGGCCAATCTTGGGCCAATCTTGAGCGTCTGGGGCCCAGTTGGGGGCCTGTTAAGCCGACTTGGAGGCCCTCTGGGCCCGTCTTAGGGCTCTCTTGGGGGCCTCTTCGGCCGTCTTGGAGGCGTCTTGGGAAAGTCTTGGGGTGTCGTGGATCGTGTGGAAGCCGAAAAAGCGAGCACGGCAAAAACCCTGCCAAAAAGCAAGGAAGATCAATGTTTTTTCCTGCTCGGGGCCCTATGGGGAAGCTTCCTAGGAGGTCTCACGGAGCACCTTGGAGACCTGTCGGGCTGGCTTGGGCCTCTTGGGGCTCTCTTGCGCGTATCTGTGAGCCTCTCTGGGCGGCCCGGGGCGGCCTGGGGCCCGCCTCTGGGGGCCTGTTGAGCCGACTTGGAGGCCCTCTGGGCCCGTCTTGGGGCTCTCTTGGGGGCCTTCGGCCGTCTTGGAAGCGTCTGGGGAACGTTGGGGTGTCGCGGATCGTATGGAAGCCGACAAGGCGAGCACGGCAAAAACCCGGCAAACAGCAAAGAAGATCACTGTTTTTTCCTGCTCGGGGCCCTCTGGGGAAGCTTCCCGGGAGGTCTCACGGATCACCTTGGAGACCTGTCGGGCCGGCTTGGGCCTCTTGGGGCTCTCTGGGCGTATCTTGGGGCCATCTTAGGGCATCTTGGGGCCCCCGCAGCCGTCTCGGAGCGGCCCGGGGGCTCGCAGGGCGGCCTGGAGAGTCCGGCCAGTATTTCAAGACAGAGGACCTTCTGGCACGCAAAGGTCGCTGCATCCGGGCGAGTCGCCGTGATAATTTTATCTGCTCTTCGCTGGGGCCGCATGATAAATTTATCTGGTTGTGTGGTGAGAATGGGGCCGGTGGGCGCGGCCTAAGAGGCCCGCAAGAGGGCGTCGAGACGGCCCAAGAGGTCTCCAGGACGGGCCAAGAGGGTCCCACGAACTCCCTAAGACGGGCCCTGGTGCGAGGACACGAACCGACCTGTTGAGCGGACCGCCCCAAGACGTCCCCAGAAGGCCCAGAGATGGGTCCCAGAGGGTCCAAGAGGCCCCCGAGATGACGCTGGAAGTTCGACGCATCCAAGGCCTCTTGGGGGCCTCGTTTCGTCCTCCTGGGGGTCTCTCGGGGCCCTCTTGGGCCATGTTGAGCGCCTCTTGGGCCGTCTTTGCCCGTCGCGGACCATCTTGGGGCCGTCATGCGGCCTTCTGGGCCCCTCTTGGGGCTCTCTTGAGCTGTCTCGGGTGGCCCTTGGGCCGTCTTGGGGCCGTCCGGGGCTTCTCTTGGGCGCCTCTGGGGACGGTCTCGGGACCGTCTTGGGGCTGTCTTGGGCAGTCCTTGGCCGCTCTTGGGGCTGTCCTGGCTGCCTCTGCGGCCGTCCTGGGGCCCTCGGTTCCAGCTTCTCGGGCGCCCGAGCGGCCTTCGGGAAAACCGTGGGGCTGGCGCTCCGCTCATTTTGGCACACCCCTCACACGTTTCGTGGCCCCACAAGGAGCTCCACCGAAGGCCCCAGTGGCAAAGTTCGTATGCGATTCCACCTTCATTTTGGCACACCCCTCACATGTTTCGTGGCCCCCTAGGCCACCGAAGGCCCCAGTGGCAAAGTTCGCATGCGGTTCCACCTCCATCCACCTCCATTTTGGCACACCCCTCACACGTTCCGTGGCCCCATAGGGAGTTCCACCGAAGGCTCCAGTGGCAAAGTTCGCATGCGGTTCCACCTTCATTTTGGCACACCCCTCACACGGTTCGTGACTCCATAGGGAGCTCCACCGAAGACGATACTCACAACTGCGGCACCCACAACTGCATATGGTTAGGTCGTTCGTCAGGCTAATTTCGTCCCGGTCAGGTTTCCCCTGGTGCCCTGGTCCGCGCTCTTGGCGCCCTCCAAGACTGTCTGGTGGGCTGCGGCGGCTGGGTTCAAGCTGCGCCCGCCGCATGCGCGGGGCGCATCGTCGGAGGTCAGTCGTCGCCCTCGCCACCCTCAGTCGTCGGAGTCTGTGTGTAGGGGGCAGCCCGCAAGTGGGGCCGTCTTGGGAGCATCTTGGCCCGTTGTGGACCATCTTGGCGCCGTGTTAGGCCATCCTGGGGCCGTCTTGGACCGTCTGGGGCCATCTTGGGGCCGTCGTGAATATCTTCCGCCCTGACCGGTCTGGCCCCCCCCCCCGCCGCCCCTGGGGTCGAGGTATTTCTTTTTCAATAAAGACTTCCACCCCCCAGGGAGGGGGGGAGCCTGCACATGGGGCGGTCTTGGGAGCATCTTGGCCGTTTGGGACCATCTTGGCGCCGTCCTGTGCCATTCTGGGGCCGTCTTGGACCATCTGGAGCCATCGTGGGGCCGTCTTGGGCCACCCTGGGTCCGTCTTGTACCGTCTGGGGCTATCCTGGGGCCTCGCGCCTCTCGTCCGCCTCTCCGCTCTTGGAAGCAGTTTGGAAGCCTCTTGGGGCCTCTTGGGGGTCGCTTGGAGGCATCTTGGGGCCTCCTTTGGGCCGTTTTGGACGCGGGCCGTCTCAAGCCGTTTAGGGTGTTCTTGGGCGCCTCTAGGGCTGTCTCGGGCTGTCCTGGGGCCGCCTTGGACCGTCCTGGGGCCCCCTGGAGGCCCTCTTGGGGCGTCTTGGGGCGATCTTGGTGGCCCGTATGGTCGTCGTGAGCGCCGTGAACACGAGGAAAGCGAATCTGTTAAAATCGTGCTTTTCCCTCAGGGATTGGACGATTTTTGCTTCTGGGGGCCCTCTTGGACGTCTCTTGGAGGCCTCTTGGGCCGTCTGGAAGCACGTCTGCACGTCCCGACACCGTCTTGGGGACGTCTTGGGCCCACCTCGGCGCTCCCTGGAGGCGTTCTGACGCGCGCTAGAGCCGCCCGGAGGCGCGCTGGGGCGCGCCCAGGGCGTGCCAAGGGCCCGCCGAGGCCGATTTGGTCCACTTGAGAACTTTCCCTTCCTGCACGCGCTTTTGCCAGCCATGTAGGAGAGACTACACGTCGTTCATTTCTAATCGTGCTCATTTCTAACTGCGCTCGTTTCTAATTGTTCCTGGCCCCCCAGTGGCCAGGAAGAGGTGCAGGATAGAACACTTCGAAACGAAAGGGTCTTGGCCCCCCCCAAAACCAAATAACGTTCGAATCATTAGACATGAGCTATGTGCAGTATGCACCCGTGGAAAGTTCACGGCAGGCAGGTCGAAGCGTGGGCCCCGAGAGCGCGCAGGCGTCGCTGGCGCGAGCAGAAGGAGGAGAGAGAGCGAGAGCGGCACCGGGGAGAGGGGGTGGATGCTCCCAGAGGAGGAGGAGGAGGAGAAAAAGAGGAGGAGGAGGAGGAGGAGGAGGAGGAGGAGGAGGAGGAGGAGGGAGGAGGAGGGAGGAGGAGGAGGAGGAGGAGGAGGAGGAGGAGAAAAAGAAGGAGGAGGGGGAGGAGGAGGAGGAGGAGGAGGAGGAGGAGGAGGAGGAGGAGGAGGAGGAGGAGGAGGAGGAGGAGGAGGAGGAGGAGGAGGAGGAGGAGGAGGAGGAGCAGGAGGAGGAGGAGGAGGAGGAGGAGGAGGAGGAGGAGTGAGGAGGAGGAGGAGGAGGAGGAGGAGGAGGAGGAGGAGGAGGAGGAGGAGGAGGAGGAGGAGGAGGAGGATGAAGGAGGAGGAGGGAGGAGGAGGAGGAGGAGGAGGAGGAGGAGGAGGAGGAGGAGGAGGAGGAGGAGGAGGAGGAGGAGGAGGAGGAGGAAGGAGGAGAGGAGGAGGAGGAGGAGGAGGAGGAGGAGGAGGAGGAGGAGGAGGAGGAGGAGGAGGAGGAGGAGGAGGAGGAGGAGGAGGGAGGAGGAGGAGGAGGAGGAGAGGAGTAGCGAGCGCATGAGGGGACGCGCCGAGTCGGGATACGGGGCAGAGAGCAGACGATTGGGAAAAGGTGAGAACGCACAATCTCTCACAGACAGAGTGGGGAACACGAAAGGGCAGGTCCAAACATGTCCCCTCGCACACGCCCGACGGCGGGCCTGTGGAGCAGAGACAGGCCAGGAAGCTGACCTGGACACGGGGCCGATCCATTCACCAGACCCCGCACAAAGATATTAATAACAAAACGAATTGAACCGAATTCACGAGGCCAGGCCAAGCCACTCCACAGCGGGGTCAGAGACCAACATGCGCCTAGGGAGGGGGATGGGGTGCTTGCGGCCCTCACTGGGGTGCCGCCCCTCCGCGAAATTGTTCCGCCTCCATTTCCTCTGAGGGTTGCCCTCAAAGGCCTTGGGGCCCTCGCATTCATTATAAAGCTGGGATCGGTGAGCACGCTCAGAAAAGGATCCGCAGCGCATGCATCCAACCACGTCGCCCGCTCGGTAGAGCACATGGCCTCGAGAGGCCTGAGGGGGGACCGTCCCCTCCGCAGGGAGCACCGTGCTGGGAGGGACGGCATTGGCCCTCGTAGTGGCCGCCGCAAGTCTAGGGCGCTTCTCCGAGCCAATCGGGGGATCCAGGGCGAGCGTGGCATCCCTGACACGGGTCTGTACAAGCGGCTCGAACTGCACTCTAGGCTTGACCCTACGGGGGGCTCGGATGAAAGCCTCCGCCTCCTCGACCTCAGGCCTCCTAGACTTACCCACAATCCTGACCCGCGGGCTCGGGTGGGGAGGAGGAGGAGGGGGAGGAGAAAGGTCAGAGGACGAAGTAGGGGAGGTGGGAGGATCACCGCGCAGCGCCTTCCTCCCAGGGCCGTCCTCGTCTTGACCGCCTCCTCGGCCGTCTTGGCTGCCCAGAGGCCTCTTGGGGGCCTGACGGGGGCCAAGGGGGGGGGCTCCGCGGGACCTCGTCGGGGCTGGACTGGGGCTCAGGGGCCTGAGGTTCCGAGGGGCGGTGCACTGTGCACACCTCGAGGGCCATGCGCCTTCGTCCCGATGCCGTCCGCGCGAAGCGCTGACAGTATTTACATTTCCATCCTTTGGCCAGCGTGGGCCTGATGTCATGCAGGCGCTGGCTCGTAGTCAGTGCAGGGCGGTGGTGTCCAGGCCGACGGCGTCGCTGAAGTCGTCGGCGTGACTTCCGCGCTGGCGGTGGCTGGCGGTCCTGGTTCCCAGCCAACGTCATAGAGGACCCAATCCAGCACGCAACCTGCCTGACAATATTGATCATGTTCGAGTGGAGCTGAAAGGCCTCCGACGGCAACGCGTGCATAGCCAGGCCCCTCTTTGCTGCGACATCTGCATAGTCATTGCCCTTCTTATCAAATGTGGCCTCGCCTTGAGTCTGGTGCGATCGAACATAAGAGATCTCCAGCTGCGAGGATAAACCTCCATGATCTTGGATCGTCTGCCATAGCATTCTCCACACATCACAATTCGGCCTGCGTGGGTGCGTGCACCACTCTGGCCCACATAAGAGGGCTTCCACGGTGCCCAGGCAGTCCGTACGGATGTGCATAGGCAGCATTCCATGTCGTAGCACTTGAATGACAGCGTATAGTTCAGCACGCGGAACTGATTGCTGTTGTCCTGGGAGAGGTCCGTACGCAATCCCTCGAAGAGCCTGACCTGCCATCATTGCGATTCCCCATCCAGCCCTGTTGGCTTCGGGCCAGGCTATGGGGGAGAGCCCCGATCCATCCGTGTAGATCTCTCCCGTCAGCATGGCCATGTCACCTCCATGGGCGAAACACCAGGCATCCTCCATGGCTGGTGGCGGAATGCCAGGCAAGGCGTCCCTCGGCATCAGGCCTCGGGTGAACAAGAGGTCGTTGTGAGGTGAGGCCCGAGCCGCCTGGATGATGTCAGCGTCAACTGCGGCCTCTCGTTCTTGCTGGAGCAAAGGGCAGGACCATGGGCGGTGATGGGCTGTTCCAGGGCAGTCCAAGCAGTACTGGCATACGTTGTCTGTAGCATATCCATGTTTGTGTAGTCGCACCTGGGACCACTGGCCACCTATGATTGAGATGCGTAGTGCTGCTCGAGCCTGCTCCGATAAGTGCCATTTCTTGGCCAGCTCCTTCGGCGCCAACAGCATCTTGAGAGGTCCCATCCAGTAGCCACAAGGTCTCCTGAGTGGTGGTTCGTCTTCTGGCGCATGATCTCGCTGGCGACTCCAATCTTCAAATTTCACGTTGACAAAGTCCCGTCTTGCGAGAACTCTGAGCCACTCAGGGCTGTCCGTAGTGAGGTCCAAGGCTGCCCCTGCGCATGTAGTCCATGTCGTCGCCGTCGTCGCACGCCAGTTGAGAGTATGAAGTGCCACCAATGCAGCTCCTGCAGGGCCTGCCACTTCTGAATGCTTCGGGGTAGATCCTAAGATCTGGCGCTGCTGCAGGAAAGCCTTTTCCAGCACATAGTTGGGCACCTTGCTGTCTTGAGCGAGCATGGCCTACGTGTAGAGGGGGCCCACGATCGCCATCATCTCAGGGTGTTCGAAGAAACGCGGCTCGAGCTGAGCCGCCAACCAAACTGAGGTGCCTGGAGGAGTGCGCAGCCAACCCACTCGAACCATGCTAACCATCGACTTGATCAGCGTCTTGGTGGCGCCGACGATCTGGATGCCGTACTGCATGGCGGGGGCAATGCATGGCTGCGCCACCGCTCGGCCGATCTTGGCAAGACCACTGAGCTTCTTGAAGCGCGGGATTCTTTTCTTCATCTTGCGCACCCTCTTGCGAATCGTTTCGAAGCTCAGTCTGTGCCCGCCTTCAGCCTCCATGCCCAGTACCTCCAGAGTTCTGTAAGGTCGAAAACCGTGCCGATGGACCTGCTGCGTAACCTGCTGTGCAATAACAAAATCTGATGCCAACACTTTCGCCTTGTCCTGAGCAATAGGAAGATCAAGGGCCTTGAGAACTGCTGCAAGCCTCTGCAGGATGCGCACCGTCTGGTAGACAATGTCCTGCGACGTGGTCACCACCTGGATCGTGATGTCATCAGCGTAGATGTCCAGCGAGTGGTGTACCTCGTCTGTGTTGGCAAAGGATTTCTCGAACACGTCGAAAGGCAGCATCATTACCAGCTGCAGCAGGAACATGGCTATCGAGCATCCTGGGAGCACTCCCCTGCTGACTTGACACGAGTAGGAGAAGGAAATGGTCCACTTAATTCTCCTCGGAGCGTAGTACATCGCCAGACACAGCTGCAGGATTTGTGTTGGAAGCCTGTAGTGTTCAGCAGCCTGCAGCACTCGGCGCCAACAAACTCGGTCGAAGCACTTGCTGATGTCCACCAGCGTCGTGGTGGTGGCCCTTTGCTTATCCCGAGCGTAGGCCTCAGCATAAATCATGGTGCGCGCTCCCACGTCAAGTGTACATTTGTGGGTGCCCAACGCGAAATAAGGTCTGGTGTTCTGTGAGACCCAAATCCGAACTTGAGCAAGTCTGAACTTCGTGTAGATGCGATACGTCGCTGGTAGTAGAGCAATTGGGCGAAACCCTCCTTGTGGTTTGGCTAGGAGCATGATGTGGACGTTGAGCATGACCGTCGGCCAGCGCATCCAAGCTTCAGCAGCCCAGTATATGTAGATCAGCATGGCTAAGGCATCATCCGATACCAGGGAGAGTGCACGGGGTGGAAGTGCGTCAGCTCCCAGTCCAGTGCGCCACCTGGATGTTGATGCTGCCCTTCTCGTCTGTGCAATCGTCGGAACGGGCAGGACCGCAGGAGGGAGGTGGCGAATCGCTGCCACGAGGCCTAGATCTTCATGATCAGCGAGCGATCGCGGAAGGTCTGCGTCATCACGGCGCACCCCCTCCCAAATCTTTCTCCAGCTGTCCATTTGATTGTCTGCGATCGCCTGCGGGTGCGACGTCGTGGTCTTCCCCTGCTTGATCTGCGCATGTGCCCACGGCTGCACTCTGGTGATCGAGTATACCTGCGCAGGGCCAGTGACCATCGCATCTCGTGCCCAGGACTTGAACTTGCGAACTCTATGCCAGCCTTTCTGCCTGTCGAGCTGGTCGACGTGCTGCATAATGATGTTGCCGAAGGCCTGGAGGCACAGGAGGCACTGCAGGGGAGGCTGCTTGCAGGCAAGGTGGATGATGTCCCAGGCACCATCGAAATACTGGATGCCCTCGGCGGTGTGTACGTCCTGCCTATGTCCTGGGCGAAGCAGTCTGGCGAGATGAGTCCAGCGTGCTCGGCGCCGTGGTGTTGAGACAGTGCGGGCCGATATGTTGCGCGCATTCTTCGCCAGATTATTCTGTCCTCCGAACGGGCCCTGGGGGCCCCTGGCACCCAAGAGCTCGGCACCACCAGTAGGACCTTGTGGTGGCGTCGTGGCCAGGCCAGGACCAGACGTTTGAGAAGGGCTGGGGTCATCAGAGGAAGGCAAAGCCTGACTCCTATGAGAGTGATGCTGTCCCTCGTAGGCGCTCTGCTGGTCGTCGTAGCAGGGCAGGAGGTCGGGCAACGGCCTGTCGCCCAGGAGTCTTCTCATCTCACTCCTGATCTCCTCGAGCTCGTCCCAGTGCTGGCTGATCATGTGTCGCCCAAGTGGTATGTCGTGTATGGCCAGCCAGTCCATGTAGGAGATGATGGCAGCTCGGTTCTCGGAGGAGCGGCCCCAAGCGTCGTTGCAGATGTCCTCGGCGAGCTCGCGTATCGAGTTGAAACTGCCGTCCGCGAGGGCGGCTGCTACCCACGCAGTATGTTGAGGTAGGCGCAAACACTCCATCACGTAAGGGATGCACCATCCTTGCCATGAGCGTCCCCCCGAGTCCGCGTCCGACAGGTCAGGCGCCCATCGGGTGGCGCCAGCTGCAACTGCCTCCCTGAACTCCTCCTCGGCGTCGTCATGATCCTCGTCACCAGGGGGTGGCGGCCTTCCCACGGCGCCAGGGGCGGCCAGGCGCTTCCAAACGCCCAGATCCACCTGTGGAACCGAGCTCGCCGCGGCCGTCGTCGATGGCGAAGGTGAAGGCTGAGGATCATGATGTAGACCGTCATCTGCAGAGGTTTGCCCTGTAGTGGGAGGGCAGGGGTAGGTATCCGCCAGCTGCTGCAGCGAGGTGACGCCGAAGTCGACGAGGAAGTCGGCGACCAGGTCATGGACTGCCCGACCCACCGCGCGGAGAAATCGCGGCTCACTGCCTCCAGCTGGGTGTGGACCAGTCTTGGGGCCTCCAATCGGGCGCCAGGTGTATTGGGCCCCATCTGCACGTCCCCGATAGGAATCTGGATCGTCCACCTGGTAGATGCCGATGAGCTCGTTCTCGACATGCGAAATAAACCGGCCGTATAAGGCATCCATGCGGCCGATTGCCTCCTCCTTGGAAGCTGGGGGACCTCTCTCTGCATCCTTGTCCACAATGTCCAGGTAGTCTGGCGTGGGGATCGGCCCATGTAGAGGATGGCAGCCCTCCGTGGCAGGGGGTCCTTTGGGCAGAGCCCTTGGGGCTCTGATGCTGAGAATCTGCATGACCTTCGGCTTGGCCTTGACATGGGTGGTGACTGGCTTGTGAGGTCGTGCTGGCCACGTCGCCATCGTTGTAGGCGGTCTGCATGCCGTCTCGAGGCCAGGGGACGTGATGAAATAGTCAATGTTGTGATAGTCGCCCTTCGAGGTGCGGCATGTGCCCTCCTCCTTGGTGTAGAGAAGAGCGGCAGGAAGTACTTCAGGCAAGCCCATCTGCTGATAGTCCTGGGGGGCTGATGTTCCAGTCCCCCGCAATGATGAAGGGCTTGTTCATGTACCTGAGAAGCTGTGCCAAGTTTAAATAGCGCCCGTAGTTGGCTGTGAGGTAGGCGGTCGTGTGCGCATTCTCCATGTAGACAGATCCCACCAGCAACCCTCCAGTAAGTCCCACATCAACGTGTATGACCACTGCCCAGGCTGGAGTAATGTCATGGGTTGCTTTGCCATCGGGTCCCTCGACGACGGTGGCTGGTAAGTGAGAGCGCACAAAGACCCCTGCGCCAGCACTGGGCATGCCTGTAGGTAATCTGCGGCAGGGCGTGACGAAGGCCTGCCAGCCGTTGCGTCGAGCCCAAGATTGCGCCTGCGCCAGACGCTCCCCGTCGAGTCTCGACTCCTGAGCGCACACTATATTGACCCCTGTCGTACCTTCTGCCAAAAATGTCCTGCAAGTGTCCCAACAAGAACCATTGAAGGTAGCAGCTGCAATATCTTTGCGCTTTGAGCCTCGCAGGGCCCTCCTAGCTGTCGACGCCCGCGTTCTCCCATGCTGCAGCTTCGACGGCCATCTGGGTGCCAGGTCCTGCTGGTGGAGCTGGAAATGGGGAGCGAAAAGCGGCTGACTGCGGAGGCGACTGAGCCGATGCCCTCGGTGGTGGGGCTCCTGTCGCCAGGGAGCCGATGTTGGAGACCTGCTGTTCGATGGTGCTGAGGAGCTTGGCGCCGTCCATGTTCGACGTACCTGCGCGCGCCGATACCAGAACAGCCTGGAGCTGCTGGATGGCCACGGAGACGTTAGCCATTGCGGGGGTCCCGTCAGCTGCCACGGCCGCCACTGCAGACTGGGCATGAGCGACTTCCACACTGAGGCTGGTCGTCTCGGCCTCGAGCCTGGTGAGCTGCTGCTGAGCGTCGGCGAGCTCGTTGGACATCTGCTCGAACTGAGCGGCCTTGGCCGCACGCTCAGACTCCTTGGCAGCCCATCTGTCTTTGGCGCTCCTGAGCAGGTCGGAGGGGTCCATCTGAGCCCGCAGGGCGGCCTCCTCCTTGTCATTGGCGGCCTTGGCGGCGATGACCAGGTCGTGCTCGTCACCGTAGATCCGACGTAAGGCCAGCCACGCACGCTTGGACTTGACTGCTGGAGACTGCTGTGCCGCTGCGTCGCCAGCAGCCTGAGGAGCAGCATGAGCCAGATCATCACAGTCACGCCAGGGCGCCTCGGCGCCGCGCGGAGGAGGTCTCCTGCTGCGGCTTGGCGCTCGCTGTGGGGCGGTCGAGGGCCTGCCATCCCTGCCCCTGCCGCATGCCCAGCACGTCGTCCTGCTCGAGTAGTTGTTGCGGAAACCGCAGGCCTTGGACGCTTTGCATGGCCATGCCTCGCCATGCATCTGCACCTGCTGCGGCTCCTCGGGCGGCGCACTGCCGTGGTGTGCCTGCAGGAACCACCTGGCGGCGGCCTCACGCAGTGTCTGTCGCGCACTGGCGTGGCGCCTGCGAAGGCGGCGATGCCAGTCTGGCGGCGGGGCCCGCCCTCAGGGGCCGCTCGCCGCCACTGCTGCGCCTGCGCCCGCCGTCGGGCAGCAGGCTGGGGCCAGATGGATGCGCCCGCCGCGCGCCCCCGCGCGCGTGGGCCCAAATGGCAGCCTGGAGGAGGAGGAGGAGGAGGAGGAGGAGGAGGAGGAGGAGGAGGAGGAGGAGGACGAGGAGGAGGAGGAGGAGGAGGAGGAGGAGGAGGGAGGAGGAGGGAGGAGGAGGAGAGGGAGGAGGGAGGAGGAAGAGGAGGAGGAGGAGGGGAGGAGAGGAGGAGGAGGAGGAGGAGGAGGAGGAGGAGGAGGAGGAGGAGGAGGAGGAGGAGAGGAGGAGGAGGAGGAGGAGGAGGGGAGAGGAGGAGGAGGAGAGGAGGAGGAGGAGAGGAGGAGGAGGAGGAGGAGGAAATAGAACAGAGAGAGAGAGAGAGAGAGAGAGAGAGAGAAAGAGAGAGACCGCGGAGAAGAGCTTTCTGGGGCCTCGTTTGGGCTTCGGGGCTTTCTTTCGGGGTGTCGTGGTGGTCTCCCCTGGGCCACTTTGGGGCCCTCTTGGGCCGTCCGGGGGGCATCTTGGGCCATCTTGGGGCCATGGTTGGGGTTTGTGGCCGTCTAGGAGCCCGGTTTCGGCCCTCTTGGGCGGCTCCTGGTGCGTCTTGGGGGGCCACCTGAAGCTCTATTGGGCTGTCTTGGGCCTGTCTTGGGCCAGCTTTGGGCCCTCGTGGGCTGTCTTCGTGCGCTCGTCGGGACCTCTGGGGCCATCTTGGGGCGATCGTAGAAATTCCTGGAGCCGCGTGGGGCCGTTCTGGCCGGCCGTTGGGAGAATGCAGAACAACAATCAAAAACATACATTTGGCTGGATTTGCTGCCTCGTTGTGCCGTCATCCGGGTCCTCGTGGGCCCCTTGGGCCGTCCCAGGATATCGGGGCCAAAGTGGGGGTCTGAGGCTGTCTGGGCGCCTGGTTTGGGCCCTCCTGGGCAGCTCCTGGGGCGTCTTGGAGGGCCTCTTGAAGCTCTGCTAGGCTCTTCAGGGCCTGTTCTGGGCCGTCTTGGGGTTCTATTGGTGGGCTCGTGAAGGCCTTTTGGGCTGATGCGACCTTGAAGGACCCGGAGCCTTACGGCCTTTCTGGGCCCGTCATGGGGAGAATTTGAAGCACCTTGGAACAATTACGGTTTTTGCTTGTTTTTTCGCCTCGTGGTGCTGGTGCCCTCATCGGGGTTCTCGTGGACCGTCTGTGGAGCCTCCTGGCGAATCTTCAGGCCCTCTTGGGTCGTCCTGGCGCCATCTGGAGCGTCGCAAAGCTGTCTCGGGGTTGTCTGAGGCCGTCCCAGGGCCATCTGGCGACCCTCTGGGCCCATCGGGGAGCGTCTCGAGGGCGCCCCAAGCGCTCGGGGGCGCTCTGGAGCGGTTTCTCTGGAACGCCTGGCTCGCACGCGCCGCGATCGGAATTGTAATGCAGATGGCGTCGGGCTCCACCGTCGCCTCCCGCATCTGGCCGAGTAGCAACAGGGCTCGTTCCCACTGCCCGCAGTTCTCACACGCGCTGATGCCAGCGTTGTAGCTGACGCGGGCGAACCCGTGGACTACGTCCACGAAAGCTGGTCGGCGGGGCTCGCGATGTCTAAGCGGAGATGTTTCCGACAGGCTTTCAGGATTAAGTTACCGCCGTGCTAGTCGCCATAGCCGTCGTCGTCGTCGTCGTCGTCGTCGTCGTCGTCGTCGTCGTCGTTGTCGTGGTCGTCGTCGTGGTCGTCGTCGTCGTCGTCGCCGTCGTCGTCGTCGTCGGGTCGTCGCCGTCGAGGTCGTCAACGTCATAGCCGCTGTAGTCGTCGTCGTCGTCGTCGTCGTCGTCGTCGTCGTCGTCGTCGTCGTCGTCGTCGTCGCCGTCATCGTCGTCATCGTCCTTGCCGCAGTCTGCGTTCGGCGAGATGGCACCAAATATTAAACCTCTGCGCGTGTGTTTCTTTTCCGCTCGCATGGTCAGAGCCGCTGCGGCTCTCCGGAGAAGGGCCTCCGAACTGGCTGTACGGATTCTGTGGATGTTGCAGCCTCCTGGGGCCCCACTCGAAGGTAAAGATGCAAACCAGGCCTGAGGCCCGAGGTAGTCTGAGGAGTCGTCTCTCGGGGGTCCCTTGGGGGTCTCTTGGGGCCTTCTTGGGGCCTTCTTTGGGGCTTACTCGGCTCCCAGGGGGCCCTTTCAAGCCTGCTGGAGCCATCTGGGCGGCCAGAGCCACCGGTGGCTGCTTTGGGGGGTGTCCGGGGACGTTCCGGAGGTGCCTTCTGGAGATTTGGTGCGCTCCTTGGCCGCCCAGGGGCGGGGGGGAGAAGGGGGAAGACACGGGAGCGAGGAGGGCGAGGGGGAGGAGGACGACGGGGAGGGGGAGGAGGGGGAGGAGGAGGAGGAGGAGGAGGAGGAGGAGGAGGGAGGAGGGAGGAGGAGGAGGAGGATGAGGAGGAGGAGTTGGAGGAGGGGGAGGAGGGGGAGGGGGAGGAGGAGGAAAAGGAGGAGGAGGAGGAGGAGGATGAGGAGGAGAATGAGGAGGAGGAGGAGGAGGAGGAGGAGGAGGCGGAGGAGGAGGGGGAGGCGGAGGAGGAGGAGGCGGAGGAGGAGGAGGAGGCGGAGGAGGCAAGGGGGAGGAGGAGGAGGAGAAGGAGCAAAGGGGCCATACTTGGGGCCTCTTGGCCCATCTTGAAGCCTTGCTAGGCCATCTTGAAGCTCTTTGTGCCGTCTTTGGCCCCCCTTTTTGTGGGCCTATTTGGGCCCGCTGCGGATCGAGGCTCGTGGGCCTCTTGGGGCTCCCCCTCCGCCGAGGGCCGCCTCGGGTCGATCTCGGTCTCGAGTCTGCTGCCGATCCCCCTTCGAAATGTGGCGCCGCCCATCTCCGACCTTTGGAGTGCGAGGTATTCCGTGCCTCATTGGCAGCATACTGTGCGCTCGCATTGCATCACACGTCAGCACACAAGGAGGCGCAGGGCATTTCACGAGCACGTGGGGGAGACGTCCAATTGCCCGGTGTGCCAACATGCGTATTCTAGTCGTTTGCACCTCCTCACGCATCTTGCCAGGATTGGGTATGAACCTTAGCTCATTGGTGGCAGCTCCTGAGAGCCGCCACTAGAGGAACGGCTGCCAGCAGAGGCTCGTGACCGTGCCCTCCTTGTCCGCGCCCGGCCTCTGGGCCGAAACGGGCTCCCAAAAAAACGACCGCCCACCGAACTCGCAATAGGTAATGCATGTTTTGCTCCATCCGTTATACTTGCGCCTTCCATGCCTCGGGAAGGAAACACGTAGCTTCTTGGGCTGTCCTGCGACGCCCCGAGGCCCGAAGAAGCGAGCATGCGGGAACCATTCGAAGACCACACGGGAATCACTGCGCTTGGCTCCTGCAGACTCTCTCAGAGGGTTCTCTCGGATGCGTCCGGGGGCGTGCTTCGGGCCTGTCGGGCCATCTTGGCCCCGCTTGTGGCGCTCCTGAGCTGCGTTGGAGCTCTCTGGGGCCGTCTTGGAGGCCTCTTGGGCGGTCTGGCGCCTGTCTTCGAATATCTTGAAGCTCTCTTGGGGCTCTTGTGGGCCGTCGTGGAGCGCCCCACGGGGGGTCCGTGAGCGAGCCGAGCCATTCATCAGTTCAGCCCTCCTGCACGCGGCGCCCCACGCCTTAGACTGGATAGATGACGTGGGGCTCCAACTTGGCCTCCCGCATCTCGCCGAGCAGCATGAAGGCCCGATGCCACTTCCTGCTCTTCGCGCACGCGCTGGCTCCAGCGCTGTAGCTGATGATGTCGGGTTCTAAATTCGCCTCCCGCATTTCGCCGAGCAGCGCCACGGCCCGCTGCCACTGCTCGCCCGTCTCGCACGCGCTGATCCCAGCGTTGTAGCTGATCACGTCGGGCTCGAGACTGGCTTTCATCATCTCACGAAGCAGCAACAAGGCCCTCTGCCACTGCTCAGCTTGATTGCAAGCGCTGATGCTACCACTGTAGCTAATGACGTTGGGCTTCAGCTTCGCCTCCCACATTTCGCTGAGCAGCAACAAGGCCCTCTGCCACTGTTCACCTTTCTCGCATGCGCTAATCCCGACGTTGAAACTGACTGGGGCTGACCCGTGGACAACCGTCCATAAGAAGTTAGGTATTCTAGGGTGAGGACCGGTTGCTTGCTTGATTGCGCGTCTGCTATCTCGCTTGCGTGGTTGCTGGCCTGGTGGCCTGTGATAACATGTGGCCTACTTGCCTTGCGTTCTTCGTTGCTTGCTCGCCTGCGTGCTGCCGCTTACTGTGGCTTGCGAACGATCGATGTTGCTAGCTGCTTGCGACCGTTTGCTGACTTTCGCTATCACTGACAAATCTTTGCTGTTGTAGGCTGCTGCTTGCCGTGCGTGCTGCTGCGTACTGCGTGCTGCTGCTTGCTATAGCTGCTTGCTGCTGCGAGATGCAGTCGATTGCACTTCTGCTTGCTGGTGCTGCCTTCTGCTGACTGCTGCTCTAAGGGACGCATGATGGATTCTCCAAGACCGTGTTTAGGACGTATCGGGGCCTTCTGGGGCCGTCTCGCGGCGCATCCATCTTGGCGACCTCTTGCGGTTAACTTGGTCGGTATCCTGGGCTGTCTTGGGGTTCTCCCCAGGCCTTCTTGGGTAGTACTGGTGCCCTCATCAAGACCTGCTCTTGCACGCGTTGCCGCGAGCGATGTAGTAGAGATGACGTCGGGCTCCATCTTTGACTTCCGCACCTCGCTGATCAGCGACAGGGCCTGCTGCCACTGCTTGCCCTTCTCGCACGCGTTGATCGCAGCGCTGCAGCTGACGACGTCGGGCTCCAACTGCGTATCCCGCATTTCGCCGAGCAACAACAGGGCCCGCCGCCATTGCTCGCCTCTACCGCACGCGCTGATCCCAGCGTTGTAGCTGACCCGTTGGCTACCATTCACGAAACCTGTCTCGGCCGGCACGTGGCGAGAGAGTTAGCGCCGAAAAGCTACCGTGATGACACTGGGCTGCGGCCCCGCGTCCTCACGCGAGCCTGCCCTGGCTGCCGCTGCTGCTGCGAGCTCTGCTGCTGGTGCTGCTGCTGCTGCTGGCTCTGCTGCTTGCCTGCTGCGCTCGCTGGCCTGTCCAGCCTTGGGTCTGAACTCCGTGCTGGTGCTCTCTCGGGGCGGTCTTGGAGCTCTCCTGGGCCTGCCGCCGCCGGTGGCCTGCCGAGGGGGGCTCTGAGACTGCTGCGCTCTGCTTCTCGCGTGCTGCGCTTCTGCTGCTCCTCCAGTGTCGATGGCCTCGTGAGGCCCTCCTGGCGCTACCCCGAAGCCTCCTTGAGTATCGTTAAACCGATCCCAATCCCTAGCGGCGTGGCCTGGGCCCCACTGGTCGACTCACCCCCCTAGATGGGGATATAGGCCGTCCCCTTCGGGTTTCGAAGGGCGTCTCCCCAACGGGGGGGGGGTAATTTGGTGGGGGTCTCGAAGGGGATGGGGATGGGGATGGGGATGTGGATGGCGATGCTGACTCCTGGGACTCTTTTAGGGCCCCTCGTTGCGGACTCCTCGGGTCCACCTCGGGGCAGGCGAGGCCCTTCTGGGGGGAGCCCGGGGGCCGTGCGGGGCGGGCGGAGGCCATCTCGGGGCGGCCTTGGGCCGTCTTGCAGCAGCAGCCTTGGGGCCATCTTCGGGGCCAGCTGGGGTAACCTTGGGCCATCTTCGGGGCTGAGTTGGCTCTCCCAGGGGCTCCTCTGGGCTCCTTCTTGGGCCCTCTCGGAAATCCCTGGGGTCCGCTCCGGAGCCAGCAGGAGCCAAAAGGGGCAGAGCTCGGGCAAGACATGTTCATCAGCTCGGGCCCTGAAGAGTGGGCTGTTGCACCCTCTCTCTATATGTGTCATATGTGCTATATATATATACGCATTTGCATGTACACAAGTGTATCATTTACGCACACACATATATATATATATATATATATATATATATATATCTATATTCATACCGTGCAACCTGTGTTGTGCAGGCTGTGCGGCGAAAGCTATGCGGTGCGACCAAGGGGGTGCACTCTATGTGGCGTGCAGGCTAGGGTGTGCAATCAACGTGGTGTAAGATTTGGTGCAATATAGACGGTGCAATATCGTTTTGGTGCACCACATGTGGTGCAATCTATGGGTTGCAAGCGACGTGGTGTAACCTTTGGTGGATGTCAACTATTGGAATCGTCGACTCCACTGCTCGTGCAAACATCCCACCCTCCCACCCGCAACTTGTCGGTTAAGCTCGCGGGGCGGTCGCGATATGGTGGCGGCGATGATGACGACCGCTACGCCAACGACGACGGTGATGACCGTGGTGATGACGCTGATCCCGATGGCGATGACAGAGGAGATGGAGACGATACAATGTCGACGACGACGATGGTGATAGTGCTGAGCTGATGGTGATGATACTGGCAGTTGCAGCGGTAACGCTGGCGATGATGATGCAACTGGTGCTGGTGATGATGATGACGTGCCCGAACTTGGACGAGGCGACGTCGTCAATGACGGCGGCGGCTGTGATCTCGACCATGTTGATGATGATGCCGATGGTGATGATGCTCATGATGATGATGGTGGTGGCGATGGTGATGGTAATGGTGATGATGATTGTGACGATGGTGACAATGATGATGCTGGTGCTGGTGATGATGATGATGATGCTGATGCTGCTCATGATGATGATGACGATGGTGATTGCGATGCCAGTGATGACGCTGACGATGACGATAATGGTGATGGTGCTGGCGATGGTGATGATGTTGCTGACTCGAACTCTGGCTGCGTCCGCTTCCTCCTGAGTTTCACCTCGGCATTCTCCTCCCATGCCGTGGGCTTAGCCCTCTCGAACAGTTCCATGTAGGTTCTGCCGGTGCTTTTCCTGACCCTGTGCGCTGTCGCCCTGGCCCAGTCATAGCAGCCCATCTGCGCCCTCGGGATCTCGTGCATTGCCGTCGCCTTACCTTCCAGGGTGATCGCCTTGTGGTCGCTTCTCCATGCTTCTCGTGGTGCTCCGCGATTCTGTGCCTGCTCGATCGTCGTGTGGTTCTCTATTTGTCGCACTCTCACCTCGGCATCTCTTCGCGACTCCAGTCGCCGTGTGCCTTCTCGTAGCCCGTGGATGTATGCCTCCTGCTGTGCCCGCCCTTGCAGAGGCTGTCCGCGTCCGTGTCGAAGACCAGGTCGCCTTCGCTCTCCGGCAGGCAGTCCGAGAGCGCCGCGATCTCCGCCCAGTTGTTCGGTTGGCGAGCTCCTGGAAGCTGACCGTGCACAGTTGTCGCCTCTTGCCAAATCTCCCCATTGCTCCGCGGTGTGGTCCAGCCCCAGCCGCATCTCCTATACCTTGCGTCGCCTCCGTGTTCGCCTCCTCTTCCGTCTCCTCATGCCATCCTGCCCTCCATCAGGTTCAGCTTCTCGCCGTGCAACTCGTGGGTGATGTGGGCTGCTGAGCCTGTCCGCGTTGGCTGGTACTCAGTTCTGCACACTGGTGGCTTAGTCCAAGCTCGTGGCGTGGTCCCTCTCGTCCAGAAAGTCGCCCAGGTTGCCCGCCTTGCTCCCGATTCTCGACCTCCTTCTCCTTCTCTTGGAACTCGTACGCTATGCCTCTGTCTTTGTACCGCTTTTGGTCCTCCTCGCTGGTTTCGTAGGCTTCGCAGTAGACGCTCTTCATCTTGGACCCTAAATGGTGGTATTGCTGTCCAAGCTTGGTAGCTTCTATCTCCTTTGGCCTAAACGCCGCCGAGTCGCTGATGTGTATCAATTCTTCCGCTCTCCTCCTGGTGTGCTTCATCTCGAGATTTTTGTCCTCCGTGTGGTTCAGCGTGGTCGTATTGACCTGCTGGTCCTTCAGCTCGGCGTTGGTGGGCTTCTCCTCCTCCAGCTCGCTGCCGGGGTCGTAGCCTCGCACCTGGCCAGCCGCCTCGATATCAGGATCGTTGCCGTCTCCTGCTGCCGAGGCTGCTGAAAGGGGCCCTACAGAGTTGGCCCATGGCAGGCTTCCCACTGCTTGGTCTTCTAATATCTCTAGTCCTTCCAGTTCTGGCTGGAGGTGTTCATCTCGGTGGAAGTTCCACTCCTCCGGGTCCTCCTCTATGTCTATGCTGTCCGCCTCGGGGTTGTCCATGTGGTTTGGTGCAGATCTCGTCGTCGTCTCTCTGGCCCTTGGTGCAGGCCGCTGTCTCGTTCTCGATGTCGCTGGCGTCGGTGTCCTTGGTCCCTGGCTTCCGTCGTCCCGTCTGGCCTCTGCCGCGTGCTTCTGTTGTCTTGATGTAGCTAGTGTCGGTGTCTCTGATTATTGTCTCGCTTTCCCTTCTCGCAGCATGTCCGTGCCTTTGCCTTGGTTGGGAGCACCCTTGATCGCTTCGTCGAACTCCTCAAGTGTCCGACTTGGCGTGGCCTCCACTTGCGCCATTTCGCGCAGCATGTTGATCACTTCCACCGCATCCTCGTGCTTGCTGGTGTGCTTCCACATCCCCTCGGAGTCTTCTGCCTTCAGGTCGACGCTGTCCTTCGGGTTCGTGGCCTTCCGTCCTTCTTTGTATTCATCCTCGTGTCTTCTCTTAGGCTTCGTGATCCTGTGCAGGGCGCTTGGCGCGATGGCCTCCATGTTGGCTACCCCGCGTGCGTGGCCCCTTGCGCCTCTCCTCGAAGACCGTGTAAACCTCGCCACCACAGCCAATCGCCGTGCATTGGCTCCCGCCTTCAGCTGTTGGTTTCACCTCGGGTGGATCACGATGACTACAATACAATATGCTATCGCATGCCATGTCATCGCAGTCCAGCCCTCCATCTGAAAAAGACCCAAGTCTTCTGCCCCCACGGCCTGTCTTGCCCCCCCACGACTGCCAGCAATAGTCCCCGGAACACTGTCGTGCGCCGCGTACTCGCGGAAAAAACAAGCTCTTGAAATGCGGCCTCGTGGCAGTCGTCGCACCTCCACTCAAGCCCCTCTCGGACTTGGCGGAAGGTTGAGATGCTGCGAAGCGCGCCGTCAAGCCCCCCTTGGTGAGGAGCTCCTCCTTCTCCTCCAAGAGGTGGTGTCGAAGGTGGGTCTCCTGAATTAGGTATGCGTCGAACCCTTGCCCACTGTGCTCGCTGCCATTGGTCTTCAGGTGCTGATCCCGAAGCCGCGACTCCACAATAGGGCCCCACTTTGTGATATTGCCAACGAAGATACTCCTGACGCCCTGGTCGGTCTTGCAGGTGTGGGCATCAGGGTGTAGGAGTCACTCCTGTTTGTGGGGCCGCCCCGCCCGCCTTGGCGATCTTGGCCCTGGCCTGCTTGAGCACTTCCTCTTCCGTCTCCGCGTCGTCGTCGCTGTCGACCTTGACTATGGTAGCATCTGGCGTGGGTCCCATGGCTGCCGCGCTGACTGGTCCTGGAGGTGCGCCTGCTGCCGCTGCTGCAGTAGCTGTTGCTTCCCCCGTCGTGGTCTCCACCTTCCTCTTCTTCACCTCCTGCCTGATCGCCTCCGTGTTTTTTTTTTGTTGCCGCCGCCTCCTTTGCCGTTCGGATGTGTTCCTGCAGCTGCTGTGCGTGCGACTTGGCTCCCTCCTTGAGGTCCTGCAGTACCTTCTTCTTGGCTTCCGCAACCGCTTGGCATGTTGCCTCGTCCATTTCGTCATCCTCCAACTCCAGCTCGTCCTCGAGGTCGATGATCCCGTCGAGCGCCATGTCCTCGGGCGTCTGGGTGGTCAGCTGTCGCATCAAGCTCTGCTGCTGCCCTTCCTTGCCCTCTGCGTGGGTTGCCTCCAGGGTGTTCTCCTTTTGGACAGCGGCGGCCGCCGTATCGCTGAGCTTGGCCTCGAGCTCGCGCAGCCAGGCCCTCTGCTTCTTGACCTCCGCTGCCACCGCGAGGCAGTGCTTGTTCGCAATCCTCAGCGCCTCGGCGGCTTCCGCCATCCTCTCAGGCTTGGACTTCACCCTGGGCGGAGTGGCCTGTGCGATCTGCTGCGCGAGTCCCTTCATCCGCGTGCCTATCTGCTCGCTGTTCTCCAGCTTTGCGGCCCCCAACTTCTCTGCTATGACGACCAGCGCTTACGAGAGCTCCTGCTTCTCCGCCTTCTCCGCCTTCTGGCCTCCTCCTCCGCGTTGTCGGCCACCTGTCCATGACAGGCTCGTCGAAGTGGAGCTGGATGAAGCTTCCGCCTGCTTGGCGCTCCCCAGCTTCTCGAAGGTGGCCTTACAGTGGTAGCGTTGCAGGCCTGCCTCCAGATGGCGTCCGTGATCCAACCCTTGCATCCCCGCGTCGCGCAGCGGGTGTAGTCCTGGTCATCCTGCCAGAACTGCTGTTTCTTCTCCCAGGTCCAGGTCATCTTCGCCATGCTCCCGTGGCGTGACTCCAGCAACCCGCGCGCCTGCACCAGCGTGAGGAGTCTGCGGGCTAATGATTTCCGCTTTCTCAGCCTCCTGTGCCGCGCTGGCGAGGGGGATCTCTCCCTCGCGGGCGTGGCTCCGTCGCGCGCGCCCGCCGCTGGGCCGCGGGCTGCGCGCCTGACTTGAGCCCGACGCCCAACAAACATCCCACCCACCCGCCCGCAATTTTATATCGGCGGCGAGCGATGGGGGGGACGTGAGAAACAGAAGGCCCTCTCGGAAGGCGGCGGGGCTTCTCAGCAGCCCTCGCGCCATCTGAAACATTTCTTGCGTCTTCGGGGAAGGCTCGAACAAACGTCCCACCCACGCACCCGCAACTTTACAGTCGGACCTATGACATAATAACATCCTTCAAGAACATGAGCCCCCTCCGCCGACCAAGCCGAAAAACGCTCGAGACTGCTGCCCCCCAGGGTGCACGAGAACATCCGACAAACAAGCAGAACATTAGGGTACCCTCTCCGAACCGACCTCGATCTTATACCTCGGTCCGGCTGTATAAATTCATGTTGGCCGTGAGTGCAATTGCCGGTGGGGGCTTGCTCGCGAACCTTGCTTGGCGACGGCGACGATGCCGATGATTGTGATGGCGGAGGCGATGATGGCGAGGGCGACAGCATCGACGACGACGATGATAAAAATGGATGGCGACGATGCTGATGAGGACGATGGCAATGTAACGCTGGCGATGACGATGACGATTGTGCAGATGAGGATGACGAGGACGTACGCACGCGCGCAGAAATCCAGAATTGCTGGTCATTCTAACTGAGAAGCCCTGTCGTTTCAATGTTTTGAACACCTCTTTGTTGAGATGCTTCAACAGCCGTTGGTTTTTGTTAGGGTTTCGAAATGTGCGCGCGGAGACGCGCAAGAGTGGCCCGCAATGTCTTGTTTGGTAGAATTGTCGAACGTTTTCGACATGCGCGCGCGTGACCCGCATGGTCTCGTTTGCTAGAACAACAACATGCACCGGATTTTCTTGTGGCTTCGGCGAGTGCGCGCGCGCAGAGATCTGGTAACTTTTTGCTGAACGAGCGGGTTTTGAGACTTTTTGAGCAGAAGTGTATTGAAACGGTTAGGGAACCATTGGCTGTTCAATGATTTCCGCGCGCGCGTGGCCCGCATGATACTCTTTGATAAGAAGGGTTGTTGCGCAGAACGCTTGTCAGATGAACGCGTGTGCGCCGCATGGTCTTCTTGCAGGAAATGGGCGGGGGAGGGGGGTGCGATGCTGGTTTGACTGAGGATGATACGGATGATGTGGCAGATTACCAGTCTTGCAGCATGAATCTGAAAACGACATGCGCAGAGGCGAGCGGATAACCCTGGCCTGCGTGGGTGGATGGGGGGGGGGAGCCCCATTCTTCCCAACCTTCCTGTGTTGGTTCTCGTTTTGAATACAGCACTGCGGTCGCGTCTCTCTCTCCTCCTGCCTCCTCCTTCTCTTCCTTTGTGCCTTCCTCGTCCTCCTAATAAAGAACTGCACAACTGCCGCCACTTTCGTGGGCTCCCGGGAGGTCCATCGTGGGCTCCTGGGAAGCACCATGGAGGTGGCAATCACGCAGGACCTCGTGGCTCCCTGGGAGGCTGCCAACTGTGCAATGATCGCCACTCTCGTGGGCTCCCGTGGCGCCCAACGGAGGCGGAAGTCAGGCGAGCCGCCGCGGCTCCATGGGAGGCTGCCAGTCCTTCCCGACCCTCGTGTGTTGAGTTTTCGATTTGCAGAGAGCACTGTGGTCTCATGGGTCCTCTTCCTCACCCTTCTCCTCCCTTCTCCTCCTGCCCCCTCCTCCATTATCGTCCTGCCCCCTGCCTCACGCCTCCCTTCTCCTCCTGCCTCCTGCTTCCTTGCCTCCCTTGCTCCTACCTTTCCTACTGGGGGGCTGCGAGCTGCGCAACTGTCGCCACTCTCGGGGGCTCCTGGGAGGCAGTGTGGAGGCGGTAGTCACGCGAGACCTCGCTGCTCCCTGGGAGGCTGCCAACCGCGTTACCGCCGCCACTTTCGTTGGGACCTGCGCAACTGTCGCCACTTTCGGAGGCTCCTCGGAGATCCAGCGTTGGCGCCAGTCACGCGAAACCTCGCGGCTCCCTGGGAGGCTGCCAACTGTGCAATGGTCGCCACTTTTGTGGGCCCCTGGGGGGTGGGCGGCAGTCACGCGAGACCTCGCGGCTCCGTGGGAGGCTGCCGCCTGCGCAACTGTCGCCACTCTCGTGGGCTCCTGGGGGTGCAGCGGAATAGATTGTCACGCAGATCCACGCGTCCATATACATAATCGCCACACGTGGTTAAAGGGTTGGATACGTATCGGGTAATTTTCCCCCCCCCCCCCCCCCCTGCCCGTTCCCTCGGGGGCCGCGAACTGCGCAGCTGCCGCCACTTTCGTGGGCTCCTGGGAGGCACAATGGAGGCGGTAGTCACGCGAGACACCCGCGGCTCCCGGCTGCCAGCCACGCAGCCGTCGCCACTTTCGTTGGGCTCCTGGGAGGTCCAGCGGAGGCGGTAGTCATGCGAGACCTCGTGGCTCCCTGGGAGGCTGCCAACTGCGCAACCGTCGCCACTTTCGTGGGCTCTCGGGAAGCACAATGGAGGGAGGTGGTAGTCACGCGAGACCTCGCGGCTCCCTTGGAGGCTGCCAACTGCGCAACCGTCGCCACTTTCGTGGGCTCCTGGGAAGCACCATGGAGGTGGTAGTCACGCGAGACCTCGCGGCTCCCTGGGTGGCTGCCAACTGTGCAATGGTCGCCACTCTCGTGGGCTCCCAGGAGTCTCCGAAAGTGGCGACAGGCGCGCAATTGGCGGCCCCCAAGGGAGCAGCGAGGTCTCGCCTGCCTACCGCCTCCGCTGGACCTCGCAAGAGCAAGCGATAGTCTCGCCTGCCTACCGCCTCTGCTGGGCCACCCAGGAACCCACGAAAGTGGCGACAGATGCGCAGTTAGCAGCCCCCCAGTAGGACCGGTACGAGCAAGGGAGGCAAGGTGGCAGGAGGCAGGAGGAGCGGGGAGGAGGAAGAGGCAAGCGGAGGGGGAAGGCGAAGGCTGGAGACCACAGTGCTCTACTCAAAACGAAAACGGGCGGCCTCCTCTCCCCTCCCCCCCTCCTTCGTCTCCCCTCCCCTCCTCCCCTCCTCCCCTCCTCCTCCTCCTCCTCCTCTTCCTCCTGCTCCCCCAACCCCTCTTCCATTCCTTTTCCTTATGAATAACTTCTCCCTGCCGCACCCCGAGGCCAGTTATTAGGGCGGACCGGGCGTTTCGCCTGAGACTTCCTCACCGTTGATGACCCTGAAGCTTAAAAATTGGCAACCGTTTCGCAGATGGAGGGCGGGTGGTTTTCAACATGTGGCTCTCGCCTTAGCGCCGCGCACACTCGTTCTCAAAAGTTGACAGAGTTTGACGGATCGAGGGTAACCCGTTTTCAAAATGTGTCTCTCGCCTCAGCGCCGCGCACATTCGTTATACACTTAGCAAGAGTTTCACGGATTGAAGGCGGTTCCTTTTCAGCATGTGGCTCTCGCATTAGCGCCACGCACATTCGTTCATAACACTTGCAAGAGTTTCACGGACTCCCACGATCGACGTACCAGGAATGGTGGTTTTTTGGACGAATTCATGATTTTGCGGATGCAGCAGTAACGTTGATTCGCGGTGTTGACATCCCAAGAATGGCGTTCTGACAGGATCCAAGATCGTCAAGACGCAACAGTCAGGTTGATCCGTGGCGTTGGAATCCCAAGAACAATGTTTTGGCATGCTTCCGGGTCTTCAAACGTTTGTCTTCCAACGGGGCAGAGCCCCAATGGAAATGAACCCTTGTAGGGCCCTGTGAAGAGGGAGCTTGGAGGGAGGGTGAATCCCAACATCGTTGATGGCTCTTGAGTTTGCAGTGGTCCTCTTCTTCCTCCTCCTCCTCCTCCTGCTGCTCCTCCTCCTCCCAGTCCTCCTCCCAGTCCTCCCCCCCCCAACAGCGCCAGCCAGCGAACGAAGCGCCCGCGGGGGGGGGGGGAGGGCCACGGGGGCGAAAGGCCAGGACAAAATACTGGCCCGCGCACGGGGGGGGGCGGCCACGAGGCGCCCCCGTCATGCGGGCAGCGGCCCTGCGAGAGCATGGAGAACAAGACGGGGACTTGCCTTGTGGATGCCATGGCAATGGGCACTCTGACAATCCTATCACTGAGTTTAACATGTGTTGAAAAGGTGTACAACATGTTCTAAACATGTCTCGAACATGTTTTTACATATCTAAGGCATATTTGAAACATTTTTTACTCATCTGGAAGTTATTTGGCAGCATGCTTCCTCTCCATTAATCGACCTCCACAAGACTTACGAGTATAAGATCCCCTATAGCAAGCACCGGGGCGCGAGTTGAACGTCGTTCTTGTTTTGAACGTAGTCTTCGTTCAAAGCGTCGCGGACCACGAAAGCGGCGATATCCTCCAAACGACCCGTTTCGTTTCGAACCGTCGCCCGCGAAAACAAAAACAAAACGGTCCCAAACAGTGCTTGCCAAGCACTGTTTGGGACTCGAGGCCACAAGGAATTTAGGAGGCAGGAGGCAAGAGGCAGGAGGGGGAGAAAGGATCGACCTCTGTGCTCTGTTCAAAACGAGAACCCATCGCAGGAGGGTTGGGAACTAGACAGAGGATCCCCTATGGCAAGTTCTGTTTGGGAATGGAGGCCAGAAGAAATTTGACCAACTCTCTCAAAACCTTGACGATTTGCACCTCTGGGGGTCTCCGTGCGGAGCTATGATGGGGCCGCCTGGGATTTTCGGTAGGCCGTTGGACGCGTGCTGGTGCCTTGTGGAGGCGTCTGGGGCTGTCGTCCATGCTTGGGGGGGACCCTGGCGTCCTTTAGCACGAGCTCCTGGGGCTCCCTGGGGGACGCTGGGCCGTTCTGGGAGCCCCATAGGGGGCGCGCACTGCCCGCACGCGTCACTTGAAGAGATGATGATGTTGGGCTTCAGCTTTGCCTCGCAAATGTCCTGGAGCAGCAACATGGCCAACTGCCACTGCTCGCCCTTCTCGCACGCGCTGATGCAGGCGCTGTAGCTGACCGGGGATGATCCGTGGCCTACCGGCCACGAGATCTGTCCGAGATGGCACGTAGGGTCAGGCCAGAGATGATGCCGGAAGGCTTGCATGATGACGTTGGATTAGGTCGGGCATGTCCTCCTACGGATTTTGGACGGAAAAATGGTCAAAGAAATGCAAAAATAGTCGAAAGATCGTCCCAGACGGTTTTTCGACTATTTTGGAATTTTCCTCCTGTAGAGGGACATGTCCGACTTAAACGTTGAACCCGAATTACGCCTTTGCTGTTGCTGCCTGCGGCTGCAGGGTGCAGCTGCTGTTGCTGCTGCTGCTGCTGCTGCTGCGTACTGCCGTTGTTCGCTGTTGCCGCTTGAGGCTGCTGGGTGCTGCTTCGCCACGGTTCTCCTGCCAGCTGGCTGAGCCTGCTGCTCAGGAGTGGATCGGGGAGGGGGGAGCGAGGAGCAAGGGGCCTGCCGGCCGAGGAGAGAGTGGCGCGGAGGGACGAAAGGGGGCAGGCAGGTGCAAGAAGCTAAGACCTCCTAGACGGGGTCCGAGCAGATGGGTCGGAGGCTCGCGGCGCATCGCCAGCGTATGGGCGATGCTCTGTCGACGTGGGCGATGCATCAGCGCCACCGGCGCGGAGAAATGCTGGCTTCACCTGGGGCCGCATCGTCGATGCGGAACGATCCTTCGACCCCATCTACTCGGACCGCACTTGGAAAGCCCAGAAGGAGCCACACGGGAGGGGCGAGCGACCGGGAGAGGGCCTGCTATTGGAGGCCTGGCAATGGGCACCAACACCAACACGGGGGGTTGCCTCCACAGGGGTGAGATGATCCTAGCTTTTGGTGCTGGTGGTGGCAGTTCGGCCACCCGTAAAGCCCGGACATGACCACCATCGCCGAGACCGGGAGCATCTTCTCTCGGCGAAGGCACGCCGCCGATCTTGGTGTTGGTGTCAGCCTCTAGGCCTCCGATGCTTGCTGGCGCGGCCTGCCTCGACGACGCCGCCGGCGACGTGCCCCGCCCCGAGGCAGCGAGGTGCCCGCGGCGTGCGGGCCGCTGGCGGTGCTGCTGCGATGCGGAGCCGCCCTGCCGAGGAGGGGGCCCTCTCGGAAGCCCGAGGAAGGCCCCCCTTCGGGGCCGTCTTGGGGCCCTCTCCGGAGGCCGCATCGGCCACCAGTTCTCGAGGCCCTTGGTAGAAGAAGGGAGAGCGCCAGGAGCATAAATCTTTGGCGCCAGGGAGGGGGGGCCCAACGCGGATCCAAGAAATCCGCGCGGAGCGCCAACAAATTTCTGTTGATGCCGTTTATTCTTCCTCGACTTGAGGAATTCTGAGTGTCCCAGGGGCCCGCCCTGGGCCGTCTTGGGGCCCTCTTCACGGCCGTGTCGGCCATCGGCCACAAATCTTCGTGGTACGGAGCGAATGCTGAGCACCTAACCCCAGGGGCCTCGGGCCTGCTGGGCCCCGCCGTGGGCTGTCATGGGGCCCTGCTGGAGGTGCCTGGGCCAGTGCTGGCGGCTTCTCGAACCGTCTTGTGGGCGTCCTTGGGGCCTCAGGGAGATCAGTACCTCTCGCGCCTGGAGGCTCTCTGTCGGGGGTGCTCTTGGAGCCTTCTCGGAGCGTCTTTGGGGATCCCTGGCCGTCCCGAGGCCATCTTGGGCCGTCTTGGGCCGCTCTTGTGACGTCTTGGGGCTCCTTCAGCCGCCTCCGGGTCCTCTGCAGCTGCCTGGAACCTCCCTTGGACCGTCTTGTGGCCTTGTTGGGGCCGTCTTTGAGCGTTCTGGTGTCGCGACTGGAGCGTCTGGGCCGACGTTGCGCTTTCTAGAGCGAGCGCCCTTCGGGCACGCGCTGCCCCGGGCATCCGAATAGATCGACGAAGGCTGGCCCGTGGACAACCGTCCACGACCTCCCAATGGTACGGAAGGGTGGGGATCGCTTGCCTGCTTGGATGCTCGTCCGTGGTCCTGCTCGCGTGGTGGCTTGCTAGCTTTTTGGCCTCTTCGCCTGCTGTCTGTTCTGCTTGCTTCATGGTTTGCCCGTCCGCTTGCTGCGGCTTTCTTCCGCTTGAGGATGCTTCGTGCTGATTGTCACGGATTCCGCTCTACATGTTGTTCTTCCTCGCCGCTATGGACTAGCTTTCGCCGTTGCGTGCTGCTGCTGCTTGTGCTTGCAGGGTGCTGTTGATTGCCAGATCTGCTGCTGCAGACTGCTACTGCCAGCTACTTATTCCTGTTGCTGTGTGCTACTGCCTCTTGCCTCGTGCTGCGTGCTACTGGTTTTCGCGGTTGCTGCTTGGTGCAGGATGTTGCTACGCCTTGCTGTTTTGCTTGTCAGCGCGGTCTGCTGCTGGCGAGAGTGCCTGGGAGTAAGGAGCGCGGAGCAAGGATGAGGGAGGGAGGCAATATATGCGAGGCATACAAAACAAAAAACGCCATACACCTAAAGTTCTGGCGCTCCGCGCGGACTTCTTGGATCTGCCCTGGACCCCCCTCTCTGGCGCGCGGAGCGCGCCAGGGGCGGCGCTGGAGGCGCCGGCAGGGGGCCCCAGCGCAGGTCCAAGAAATCCGCGCGGAGCGCAAGCAGTTCATGTTTATGGCGCTTCTTCGTCGTCGAAGGAAGCGAGGAATGAAACGGGAGGAACGACGGCCGAGGAGAGGGCGGGGGCGAGGAGGGAGGCGGGAGAGCCGAGGAGGGAGGAGCGGCGATGGAGGTGCGAGCAGCTAGTAGGCAGTGGTGAGGGTACAGGATTCGGTCGGGCCTGTCCCTCTACAGGAGGAGTATTCAGAAATAGTCCAAAAGTTACCCGGGGCACAAATTTCTGATTCTTTTGACTATGTTTGTGAGCATGTTTTGACTCTTTTTTCTTTCTTCTTCCACAGTCCGCCTGCAGGAGGACATGCCCGACCCAGGGCCGGGAGAAGAGAGCAAGGAGCGGTGAGTGAGTGGAGCATGGAGCGGGGAGAGCAGGGCGAGGATCAAGGAGCCATGGGCGAGGAGCAGGGGGCGAGGAGCGAGGAGGGAGGCTTCACGAGCGGCCGATGCACGCGCCTCCCCATGGGCCTCGGCGCGCGTGTGGCCGTTAACACTCGGCCTCTCCTCTTGGGCCGCTTCCTGGCTCTCTCTCTCTTTGGGCCTTCTCGCAGCCTCCCCTGCGGCTTCCTGGGCTCCCTCGGGGTCCCCTTCCGACCACTTGGGCGTTTTTGGGGGGCCTCCGGGTGGTACTTTTCGGGGTGGCGTCCCGGGGCTCTCGGAGGCCAGCAGGCGCCCTCTTGGGGGCGCCGTGGGCCCGCCGAAGGGCTCGCCGACTCCTCTCCGGGCCCCCGTGGGAGCCTCGGGGGGGCCCTCCTCGGCCTTCTCCGGAGCCGAGCGGCAAGTCACGCACGACCTTCTTGGGCCTAGCTGCGCTGGGAGGCCGTCGGGGCCCCACCGCCCAAAAAGACCACGTGCCCGCCGTGCCGCTCGGCTCCGGTCGCGCGCGCCGGCCCCGGCAGGCGCAGCGGAGACGATGTCGGGCTGCAGCCGCCCGCGCCGCATCGCGCCCAGGAGCCACAGGGCCCGCCGCCACTGCGCGCCCCTCTCGCACGCGCTGAGCCCCGCGTTGTAGCTGACCGGGGCGGGTCCGCGGGTCGAGCTCACGGCAGGCAGATCGAGCTGCTGTCTGGGACAGCCGCTCTCCCGAAGGGGTGGGCCGCGGCGGGGGCGCGGAGGCGGGACGAGGCCGTGCAGGGAGCCTCTCTGCTGCCAGGCGTCTGGAGAACCCGAGCCGCAGTCGTCTGCCAGGCTCCCCCTCGGGCTCCCCCTCGTCCCTCGGCCTGCACCTTGGTCCTGCTCCTCTCCGCCTGCGCCTCCTCCTCCTCCTCCTCCTCCTCCTCCTCATTCCCCCCTCATCCTCCTCATCCTACCCCCCTCAGTCTTCTTTCTCCGCCTGCTCCTCCTCCTCCTCCTCATTCCCTTCCTCTTAGCCTTCCTCCTCTTCCTCCACGCCCCCCTGCGCGTCTCCCGGGCAGGGCGAGCACCTGAGAAGTAAGTGGACCAGTGTCGGTCAATGCGGAACCTCTTAGGAGGGAGGAGAGAGACTGAGGAGGAGGAGGAGGAGGAGGAGGAGGACGAGGAGGAGGAGGAGCAGGAGGAGGAGGAGGAGGAGGAGGAGGAGGAGGAGGAGGAGGAGGAGGAGGAGGAGGAGGAGGGAGGAGCAGGAGGGGGGCGGAGGAAGAAGGGAGAATGGTGAGGATGATTCGCTGGACCAACGGGCCAGAGGCGTGCCAAAATCTCTGGCAAGAGCTCAAGAGTGTTTCTAGTTCGCGCGCGGGGGGCGGCCCCTGGGGGTCCGCGGTCAAAAAGTACCCCGGCAAGGTCCTAGCAAAGTCGGGTCAGAGATGCCAGAACTCCCGGGCGCGGCCTCGGGGCCCACCCGAGCGCCCCTATGAGGCGCCAAAAGGGTGGCAGGCCCCACGGCTTCAGACCAAGAGCGTTCCAAGATGGCCCACGTTGGTCCCAAGACGGCCCAAGAAGTGCCCAATACGCTCCAGGAGGATTCCATGTAGACTTCGATGGGCCCCAAAGACGCGCAAATCATTGATTTTGCTTTGGTTTTCAGGCGATTTTGGCGGTACCGCCTTTTCGAGCTGCCGACCGCACTGGACGGCCCAAGAGGCCCCAGGATCGCTCCAAAACGGCACAGGAAGCCTCCAAGAGGGCCCTCGAATGGCTCAAGATGGCCCTAGGACGGCCCAAGAGGCCTCCAAGACGCCCCCAGGATGGCCCCAGGAGGGGGCCCAGAGGGGGAGCCCGAACAGACATTCGAGCTCTCGGCCCCAAGAGGCGCCCAGGAAGCCCCCAGAGGCCTCCAAGAGCCCCCCCTAGAGGCCTCCAAGAAGGCTCCGAACACCCCCAACAGGCCCCGAGGAAGCCCCAATAGGCCCCCAGGAAGTCCCAAGAGGCCCCCCCAAAGCCCCCCCGAGGCTCCCCAGAGGCTTTAAAACTGCTCTCCAGAGGCTCCCGGGAGCCTTCCGAAGAGACCCCAGGAACCATCCAGGAGGACTCTGACCCACAACCCTGGTACGTCCCGAAACTCGGATGGAGCTCTCTTGAGCCACCTTGACGCCCCTGGGGCAGTCTGTGGGCTCTCTTCGGCAGGGTGCGAGCCGCATCTCCCAGAGTCTCCTCGAGGGCAATCTCCTGCCTGCCCCACCACTCCCCATGGGCACGAGCACCTCGCCATGGAGCCACCGTGATGCGAAATGGGCTGGCGGAGTGAGCGAAGCGACTAAATCATGACGAGGTGGAGTTGGAGGAGTGAGGGCAGGAGTCGGGAGCGGCCAAGAGGGGGGCGTCCAAGAGGGGGGGTGCAAATCATGACCGGCGGTATGTGCGCGGCCCAGCGGGGAGGCCAGGGACGTAATGAAACAAGAAGAGGTGCCATGAAATCTGGGAAAATATCATGGCCCCCGCCATGATATCCACCCCCCCCTGGTCATCACCCCCCTCTTTGCCGCCCCCGAAGGAGAAGGATTACGAGGAAGAGGAGAAGTGGGCAACGAGCAGAAACTACCTTGGGCCCTCGTCCGGGACCGCCGGGAGCCCTGGGCCGTCTTGCGGCCTCGCGGAGGCGTTCTGGGCTTTGGGACCGCTTGGGGCCCTCATGGGCCATCTTGGGTCCGATGGGGCGTCGCTGGGGCACTCTCGGACAGACTTGGAAGTCGCTTGGAGCGTCATGGGCCCCCATGAGGCCCTCTTGGGGGCCCTCTTGGCGCTTCTTGGAGAAGATCGTAATCATCTTTCGGAGCTTTGAAAGTTCTCTGACGCCTATTGGAGCTACCTTGGGGTGCTACGGTCACCCGCTGGGGCCATCTTGGGAGCATGCTCGGAACCTGTGTGTGTCTGAAGCTCTTGTGCTTCTCTTGAGGGCCTCTTGGAGCGCACTGGGAACATCTTGGGGAAACTGGGCGCCCTGTAAGGCCTCTTTGGTTGCTCATGGGCTACCGGGGTCCCTGTGGACTCGTAGCCCAGGACGTGGGCACGTGCAAGACTTGCCCCTTTTGGCACGCGCGGCTCCCCACACATTGCACAATAGACTAGGGATGAACCGTGACGGACACCCACGCACATGCCTCGCAGACCATCGCGAGCATCGCCTGCCTGCTTCCCTGCTTGCCTTCTGGCTTGGCAACTTTCTTCCTGACTTGCCCGCTTCATTGCTTGCTCGTCTGGTCGCTCCCGCTTGCTGTCGCTTCCTGCGACGTGCCATCGTTTGCTGCTGCGTCTCGCTGCTGCCACATCCTGTTGGCTGGTGCATGCTTCTGCTCGCTGCTGCTTGCTGGTATGTTGTGGTGCACCTGCGGACCGAGGAGGAGGAGGAGGAGGAGGAGGAGGGGGAGGAGGAGGAGAAGGAGGAGACTGAGGATGTGGCGAGAGCAAAAGGTGAGGGGAGGAAGCGAAGGGAGGAGGCGATATAGAGAGAGAGAGAGAGAGGAGAGATAGAAGATATAGGAGAGAGAGAGAGAGAGGAGCTGGAGGAGGAGTAAGAGTAGGAGTAGGACTAGGAGTAGGAGTATAATCAAGAGTAGTAGTAGTAGTAGTAGTAGTAGTAGTAGTAGTAGTAGTAGTAGTAGCAGCAGCAGCAGCAGCAGCAGCAGTAGTAGTAGTAGTAGTAGTGGTAGTAGTAGTAGTAGTAGTAGTAGTAGTGTAGTAGTAGTAATAGTAGTAGTAGTAGTAGTCGGTAGTCGTAGTCGTAGTCGTAGTAGTCGTAGTTAGTAGTAGTAGTAGTAGTCTAGTTAGTAGTAGTAAGTAGTAAGTAGTAGTAGTAGTAGTAGTACAAGTGTAGTAGTAGTCCCTCGTAGTACTAGTAGCAGTTTAGTAGTAGTAGTAGTTAGTAGTAGTATTAGTTAGTTAGTAGTAGTAGTAGTAGTAGTAGCCAAACAATAGTAGTAGTAGTAGTAGTAGTAGTAGTAGTAGTAGTAGTTAGTAGTAGTAGTAGTAGTAGTAGTAGTAGTAGTAGTAGTAGGTAGAAGTGGGTAGTAGTGATCGTAGAGTAGTAGTAGTAGTAGTACTAGTAGTAGTAGTAGTAGTAGTAGCTAGTAGTAGTAGTCAATAGTAGTAGTAGTAGTAGCAGCAGCAGCAGCAGCAGCAGCAGTAGTTAGTAGTAGTAGAGTAGTAGTAGTAGTAGTAGTTCGTAGTAGTAGTAGTCAGTAGTAGTAGTAGTTAGTAGTAGTAGGAGTAGATTAATAGTAGTGCAGTAGCAGTGGTAACAGTAGTAGTAGTAGTAGTAGTAGTAGTTATTAGTAGTTCGTCAGTAGTATAGTAGTAGCTAGTTGTAGTAGTTAGTAGTAGTAGTAGTAGTAGTAGTGTAGTAGTAGTAGTAGTAGTAGTAGTAGTAGTAGTAGTAGTAGTAGTAGTAGTAGTAGTAGTAGTAGTAGTAGTAGTAGTAGTAGTAGTAGTAGTAGTAGTAGTAGTAGTAGTAGTAGTAGTAGTAGTAGTAGTAGTAGTAGTAGTAGTAGTAGTAGTAGTAGTAGTAGTAGTAGCAGTAGCAGTAGTAGTAGTAGTAGTAGTAGTAGTAGTAGTAGTAGTAGTAGTAGTAGTAGTAGTAGTATCGTAGTAGTAGTCGTGCGGTAGTAGTAGTAGTAGTAGTAGTAGTAGTAGTAGTAGTAGTAGTAGTAGTAGTAGTAGTAGTAGTAGTAGTAGTAGTAGTAGTAATAGTAGTAGTAGTAGTAGTAGTAGTGGTAGCATTGATACCAGAAGTAGAAGCAATAATCATATTTGGAACCGGCATCCACGCACGGTAGAGCCATCTGGGCGGCGCTGCCTAAAAGAAACCAACTACTCCACCTCTGCGCATCTCTCCCGCGCGCGGGCGAGCAATCGTGTATCAGATGCCAACGGGCTCCAACTTCGCCTCCCGCATCTCTCTGAGCAGCGACAGCGCCCACTGCCACTGCTCGCCTTTTCCGCATGCGCTTATCCCAGCGTTGTAGCTGACCAGGGTGGGCCCGCGGATCCAATCTGCACCGCAGGCGCCCTCTCGGCGGCCTCTCTTGGAGGCCCATCGAGGGGCTCCTGGGGCCCAGCAGGAGCACGCGGGGTGCGCCACTCGTCTTGAGGAGCATTCGGCCCCGCGCGAGCAATTCTGGGGCACTCTGATGGCTGCCTTTGGGGCCGTCTCGGGGCCCGTCTTGGGGCCCTCCTGGGCTGTGTTGGCGCGGTGTCGGGGTGGTCTTGGAGCCACGCCGGGGCTGTCTTGGGCCAATTCCTGACCAGAAAATCGAGGACGCTGAAACCAGCAACTTCTCAAGGGCATAGTAGGAACCTCCATGGTATAGGCCGTCTCTTGCCAGTCTTGGGGTCCCTGTGCGTTGCTTTGGTTTTCACATGCCCAACGTCCCACGTTATGGAATTTATAACATGCGGTTTCAATTTCTCGTGCCGCATCTCGCCGAGCAGCGCCAACGCCCGCTGCCACTGCTCGCCTTTCTCGCACGCGCTGATCCCAGCGTTGTAGCTGATGACGTCGGGCTCCAATTTCGCCTCTGAGATCTCGCCGAGCAGCGACAAGGCTCGCTGCCACTGCTCGCTCTTCCCGCACGCGCTAATCCCAGCGTTGTAGCTGACTAGGGCGAGCCCGTGGACTTCGTCCACGTCATCTAGCGTGTTCAGAACGGGTCTTACGACAGCGCCACCCCGAACAGAAGCATGGAGGGCCCAAGGAGCGTTGAAAACTGTCGAGAACTGTCGTCCGCCTCGCTTCTCTGGGAGCAGTTTGGAAGCCTCTTGGGCTCTCGTGGGGGCCGCTCGGAGGTATCCTCGGGCCTCGTACGGGGTCTGGAGGGTGACTTGGGGCCGTCTTTGGCGCCTCATGTGCAAACTTGGGTCGTTTTGGGTCGTCTTGGGCGCCTCTCGGGCTGTCGTTGGGCCGTCTCGGGCGGCTCTTGGGCCATCTTGGGCGCCTCCTGGGTCATCTTGGAGCCCTCCTGTGTGGTTGTGGGGCCTTTTCTGGATCCTCTTGGACGGCCTTGGAGCGTTCGGGGGAGCCCCAGCAGCCGTCTTGGGCCAGTCTTGCCTCGAAACGGCGAGAAGGTGGAAATCTTTCACAAACCATAAGAAAATCAATGATTTCGTTTGACGCGGCCCGTCCAGAAGGCCTCCTGGGCCGTGTGGGGGTCATGTTGGGTGTGCTCTTGGGCGGCTCTTGGGGCCCGTCTTGGGGCCTGTCTGGGGGCTCTCTCGCGCCGTCTTGGGCCTCTCTTGGGACGTTTTGGGCTCCTCCGGAAGCCGTTTTGGAGCACTCCTGAGCTGTCTTGGTGCCCTCGCTGGCCTTGGAGCAGTCGTGGCGGGCCCAGGGGTCGTCTTGGGCCGCTCTTGGCTCGAGATCGCGAGAGCCTGAAAATCAGGCAAAACCATCGATGCGTCAATGATTTTTGGCCACCGCGAGCCGTCTGGACGGCCTCTGGGGCCGTCTTAGGGCAATGTTGGGGCTCTTGGGCTGTCTCGGAACTCTCCGTGAGCCCTCTTGGGCAGCTCTTGGGGCCCGTCTGGGGGCTCCTGGGAGCTCTCTCGGGCCGTTTTGGGGCTCTCTTGGGCCGTCTTGGGCTCCTCCAGGAGCCGTCTTAGAGCCCTCCCGAGCCGTCTTGGGGCCCTTGCTGAAGCTCTTCGGCGGCCTTGGAGCGTTCGGGGGGGCCCACGTGCCGTCTTGGGCGGCTCTTGGCTCGAGATCGCGTGAACCTGGAAATCAAGCAAAAACCATCGACATATCAATGATTTTTGGCCGCCGCGAGCCGTCTGGATGGCCTCTGGGGCCGTCTTGGAGCCATGTTGGGGCTCTTGGCCCGATCTCGGCGCTCACTGAAGGCGTCCCGAAGCGTGCTCGAGGCGCCCGGAGGCACGCTGGGCCGCGCCAGGGGCGCCAGGGGCCCGCCGAGGTCGTGCCAGGGGCCCACCGAGGCCGATTTTCGACACGTGATCTGTTTCCCTTCCCGCACGCGCTTCCTCGAGCCATGTTGGAGAGACTTAGTGTTTACCCGTGGGGCAAATCCGCAGGTGCTCTGGCAGGGGAGCGCGGTGGGGCCGAGAGGCGGCGACAGCCTATTGGTTGACAGGTGTCGCAGATGATGCAGCCGAGGAGCCTGGCGGCCTGAAGACGACCCCAGCAGGGCCCTCGGAAAGCAGCCGACGGATGCTACAACAGCGGGGTGCGTTACAGCATCCGTTGGGGGGCCTCTTCGGGCTGTCAGACAGCGCTCTTGGGGCCGTCTGGACGCACCTGGGGCTCCAGTGGGCGATCTCTGGGCAATCTTGAATTGTCTTGGGCGCTTCTTGGACCGTCTTGGGGGTGTCTTGGGCCGTCTTGGGCCGTCTTGAGGCCCTCTCGCACCGCTTTGGGATTCTCTTGGGGGGCCTTTTGGGCCGGCTTGGCGCGATCTTTGGGGCTGTTGGGTCGTCGTGGGCACTGCAGGGGCCCGGAAGTCGTACATGCTACACACGTTCGAAAAAACCCAAAACTTACAGAAAGCCTGAGATTTGTGCACGGAGCGCTCTTGGCCTGTTGGAAGGCTCTTCGACCGTCTGGAGGCCGTCTTGGGCTATCCTGGGGCTTTCTGAAGCCGTCTGGACGCCATCTTGGGAAGTTTTGGAAGACTCTTGGACTAGCTTGGGCCGTCAGAATCAGAGAAGCGCAGGCCCTCCCGGCGGCCCCCCCCCCGGCTGCGCCACGATTGTCAGGTTGCACGCGCTCTGGGTATTGTAGGATAGACTAGGGCTGACCATTGGACTACGTCCACGAGCACATCGCTGCGGCTTGCTGCCGCTGGCTACCAGTCACTGCTGCTTGCTGCGGTGTATTGTTGCTGCTTGCTGCTGCTTACGGCTGCTGCTTGCTGCTGCCACGCGTTGCTGCTGTTACGTGCTGCTGCTGCTGTTGCTGCTGCTTGTGGGTTCTGCTTGCTGCTGCTGGTTAGCTGCTCTGCTTGCCTGCTGCTGCTGTCGCCTTGCCCTGGCTGCTGCTGCTGGCCCATCTGCTGTCGCAAGATCTTCGGAAGCTTCTGTGGTCTCCTCGGCCGACTTAGGGGCCGCCCGAGGGCAGCTTCGGGCTGTCCTGGGGGCGCCTTGAGGCTGCCTGGGATTGTCCTGGGGCTGCCTCGGGGCCATGGGGCCTGGGCTGCCTCGGGGCTTTCTGGGGCTTTCTTGGGCCGTAAGGGGGGCTCCCCTCGGGGCCATGGGGCTTGGGCTGCCTCGGGGCTTTCTGGGGCTTTCTTGGGCCGTAGATGGGGGGGCTCCCCTCGGCCCCTTGAGGGCTCTCCGAGGTCCCTCTTGGGCGGTCTCAGGGCACGTCGGGGGCTCTCTTAGAAGCTTCTTCGGGCACTCCGAGGCCCTTGGAAGCTCTCCTGAAGCCATCTCGGTCAGAGCAGCCACGGAAGCCCAGCGCGTTGAAGCGTTTGAAGGCTATATGTTTCGCATCTTACGTTTTCATTTGCCCCTTTCGACCATTCGTTGGGACACCTTGCGTGTCTCGTGGAACATGCATGGGACCTTGCAGTGTAGAGAAGATGACGTCGGGCTCCAATTTCGCCTCCTCCATCTTGCTAACCAGCGCCAGAACCTGCTGCCACTGATCGCCTTTTCCGCACGCGCTGATCCCAGCGCTGTAGCTGATGAGTGTGCCCGTGGTTGGCATGCTCGAGCAACTTGCTCATCTGACATGGCTCAGCCACGGTATATTAGACCGACGCCAACCGATCGGGACGGCGACCCAGTGAGGGTCATAGTGCAACTGCGCGGTCGGCTGATGGGCTGCTTGGGCGTCGGAGGGGCCCCCCGTGAAGGGTCCCTGGAGGTGCTCTGGACGATTCCTCACCACCCGCCTGCTCCCGTGCCCCCTCCCGCCTCTGCTGCTGCTTGCTGCGGCTGCTGCCTGCTGCTGGTCTCTGCTGCTTGCCGCTGCCGTCTGCTTTTCGCTGCTGCCTGCTGGAACTTTCCTGCTGCTTGCCGCTGCATGGTGCTGTCTGCTGCTGCCGCTGGCTGCTGCTTGCTGCCGCTCGTTGCTGCGTGCTGCTCCGTTCCGCTGTGACCTACTCTTGCCGCTGGCTGCTGCTGGCTGTGCTGCTGCTGGCTCTTCTGCTGACGATGCTGGCAACAATCGGGACACTCCTGGAACTTCTTGGGGCCCCCTGGGCCTTCGGGGGGTGTCTCGGAACCCTCTACCCAGACCCCCGACGTTGTGATTTTTTTACAACGTCGACCCCAGGAGGTCTGGACCCCTTCCCCGGGACCGGTTTTCCATCCCGAGTCGTCTTTTGACGGTCCTGAGGCCCGGTTTTCAGAGTCAGATAATCGCGGAGAACCTCACGTCGTGATTCTATATTCGCAAGCGCGCGAGCAGGTCTGGGCAGGGCCTCTCGAGTTGGCCGAGGCCTCACGAAGGCCATGCGGAAGCCATCCCTGCTGGGCTCTCGAAGACCGTCTCGAAGCGCCCAGGGGACCTCCCGGGCTCTCTTCCGTGCCGACTCGGGAGCCTGCGGCCGAGGGCCGTCTTTGAGCCATCGTCGGGACCTCCAGGGCTCTATTTCGTGCCGACTTGGGAGCCTGGCGGCCGAGGGCCGTCTGGAGCCATCGTTGGGCTCTCCTGGGCCGCCCTTGGGCCTCCCAGGACGCCACCTTGAGGTCGAGCTGCGCCGTTCTGGAAACTTCCTGGGGGGCCCTTCTTGGGGCCCTCGGCAATGCTCCTGAAGCCTTCACGGGTGGACAGAAGCATGGGAAGCCACCGGCATTGAAATACCAATCGATTTAGATTCTTTTCGATGTCTGAGGCCTCTCTTCGAGCTTCTTGGCGTCCCTTTCGCTTTGGGGCGTCCTGGTCCGTCCTGGAGGCATCCTGGGCCGCCTGTCGAGGTCTTGAGCCCGTCTTGGCCCTCGTTTCTTCCGCAGCAAATCACTGACCACCGTCCTCTGCGCCTCTCGAACGGCCGCCTTGGTGACTCGTGGGGCTGGGCCAGGCTTGGGCCGTCTGCTGGCTGGTCTGGCGCGCTCGAATTCTGCTCGCCACGTGGCCACGCGCAGTCTCCGTCAGAGAGGCCGTGTCCAGATGGCTGGGCCCTACGCTCGGAAACGCACGCCTTGGCGTCTGGCCTCCGAGGCCCACTTGGAGCCACGCGTCGGCAGCACGTGGGAGCTCGAGAACAGCTCAGACAACACGTCAGGATTCGTCCTGTTCTTTTTAACTCCTCCTCCTCCTCCTCCTCCTCCTCCTCCTCCTCCTCCTCCTCCTCCTCCTCCTCCTCCTCACTCCTCCCTCCTCACTTGGCCCTCTTGGAAGTCCTGCGCGGGCACTCCGGCGGCTTCCTGGGGCCTCCTGTGTGCTGCTGGAGAGGCTCCTGGGCGCCCCGCGCGCACGGGAGGCTGCTGCTGGCACTCGTCAGCCTCTCTTCGAGATTCTGCCCCGCGCCCTCCTGCTCCTCCTGCTCCTGCTCCTGCTCCTGCTCCTGCTCCTGCTCCTGCTCCTGCTCCTGCTCCTGCTCCTCCTCCTCCTTCTCCTCCTCCTTCTCCGCAATCCGTCCTCCTCCTCCTCCGCAATCCGTCCTCCTCCTCCTCGTCCTCCTGTCCTCATCCAGCTCCTCCCTCTCCTCCTTCTCCTCCTTTTCCTTTTCCTTTCCTCCTCCTCCTCCTCCTCGTCCTCTGCTCCTCTTTCGTTCACCTCTTCCGCAGACGCTGGCCGGGCTTCTGTTGGCAGTGCGTGGGCGCCAGAAGGAGGATCACGGCGAGGAGCACCTCCTCCTCCACGAGGGTCCGAGCCCCGCGAAGGCCCTCTCAGCACCTGTCGCCTTCCTCCGAAGGGCCGGAGCCGAAACGGGCCCAAAAGTCCCGTCTTCGGCTCCGGCCCGTTTCGGCCTCGTCCGCTCGCTTCGGCCTCGACGCGCGTCGTCCCGGACCGTTTCGACTTCGTCCTGGTTCGGCCTCGTCCCGTTTCGTGCAGGCCCGTTTCGGCTCCGGTCCGTTCGTTCTTGGGTCGTTTCGGCTCCGGTCCGTTCGCCCTGGCCCGTTTCGGCTCCTGCCCGTTTCGGCTTCGGCCCATCTCGGCTTTCAAGTTCGTGCTCGCACCCGTGCCGGGAAGCCGAAGCGGGCCGAGACCGAACCCCGCGGAAGCCGAAACGGGCGGAGCCGGAACGGGCCGAAGTTGAAACGTGCCGAAGCCGAAATGGGCGGATCCGAAAGCAGCCGAGCCGAAACGCGCCGAAGCCGAAACGGACTGAGGCCGAAACGGGCGGAAGCCGAAACGGACCCGAAGCCGAAACGGGCCTGAAGCCGACTCGGGCCCTGGTCCTTGGGGCTCTCTCAGGGGGACTTTTGGGTCGTCTTGCACGCTGCGCAGGGGAGGACTGCGAATTTTGCTTGAGGTGTACGTTCCCCCCAAAAAAGGAATGGACGATCTGTGCCTCCTCGGGCTCTCTGGGGTGCCCTCCTGGAGCCGCCTTGGCGGCCTGTTGGGCCCTCTGGACGCCACCTGGGGCCGTCTAGGCGCCATCCTGGCCCGCCTTGGCGGCCTGTTGGGCCGTCTGGACGCCATCTGGGGCCGTCTGGAAGCCATCCTGGCCCGTCTTTGGCGGCCTGTTGGGCCGTCTGGACGCCATCTGGGGCCGTCTAGAAGCCATCCTGGCCTGTCTTGGCGGCCTGTTGGGCCGTCTGGGCGCCACCTGGGGCCGTCTAGGCGCCATCCTGGCCCGTCTCGGCGGCCTGTTGGGACCCTGCCCAGGAGCTCCCGGGGGGCCGGGGGAGCTCCCGTGGGAAGCTCGCCGCGGAGGCCTCAGCGGAGGCCTCGGGCGGTGGGAAGGAGCACTCGGTGCCTTTCAGCGGCCCCTGGTGTGTGTGTGTGTGTGTGTGTGTGGGTTTCCAGTCTATGAGAGGTGCGAAGGGCAAGACACACAAGAAAACGCATCATAATGGCAATCGAAATAATGATATCAATCATATTAATACTACTAACACCATTACTAATATTACAAATAACACTACTATCATACTTACTAAGAACAATACTAAACATGCTAGTACTGATAATTTCACTATTACTAATAATCACCATATTGGTAATGATACTACTGGTAAATAACAGCAATCATAATAACTGAAATGCTAATAACAAGACTCATCGTACTCAGCAGAAGGGGAGGACGACCATGAACTCTGTAGAATTGCTGACGTCTAGCTCCAACTTCGCCTCTTCCATCTCGCTGAGAAGCGACAGCGCCCGTTGCCACTGCCCGCTCTGCCCGCATGCGCTGGCAATCGCAGTGTAGTGGGCTCTGCCGAGATCCGCTCGCGTCTGAGACGCTTCGCGGAACAGCTGCAGTGCCGCGCTCCAGTGCCCTTTCCTCCCACAATTCTTGATGGCCGCTCCGAGGGAAGACGCACCTGGTCGACATCCCCGCTGGATGTCTAGCATGCAGCACGATCAGGAACCATATGGTCACCGTGCCTCTAGGTGCTCTTTCCGACTTCGTTGAGCCAAATCTGGTTTGGAATAGGGAAGGAAGGCGAGGAATATGAGGATGAGAGGAGCAGGAACATGCGGAGGGGGGTAGATAGGATACCACTTAAAACGGGGATAAGGGAGAATAATCAGGAGGAGCAATAGGAACATGGGGGATACGAGTTAGGAGGAGGATTAGGAGGAGGAGCAGAATGAGGACAGGAGGATGAGGAGGATGAGGGGGAGGAGGAGGAGGTGGAGGAGGAGGAGGGGGAGAAGGGGGAGGAGGAGGAGGAGGAGGAGGGGGAGGAGGAGGAGGAGGAGGAAGAGGCGGAGAAGAGGAGCGGGAGAGGAGCAGGAGCACGGAATGGAGGACAAACAACGAGCGGGGGAGAAAGGGTAGGAGGGTGAGACAGGTGAGGACAGGAGGAAGATGTGAATGGGGATGAGGAGGAGGAGAATGTAGAAAAGGAGGAGGACGAGGCGGAGGAGGAGGCGGAGAAGGAGGGGGAAGAACAGGAAGAAAACCAAGACAAAGAGGGGCAAGCGGATTTCGATGATGAGGATCATGAAGAAGAGGCGGAGGAGAGATGAGCAGGGGGAGAAGGATCGGGAGGAAGAAGCTAATGGGGAAGATGAGGACTAATGTGATGTATGAGGACCGATGCTGCAATCAACCCTCCGTCCCAAGTCACCTCATCATACGTTCCTGCAGGCAGTCCCCCTCACTCGGGGAAGCGCTCCATTAGAGCGCGGGCTCCCGATGGGCCTCCGCTTCACGCGGGAGAGCCCCGTTTTGGGGTGGGGCTGCGCTCTTCTGGCTGTGCGGGGTGTGGTCGTAAAATTCAAGGATTTTTTGTTTTAGCAACATAACATTCAAGTGTCTAGCCTCGGAGTGCCCAGAACAGGCACACACGGGGCTACGAGTGTGCGTGCAGCAACGCGGCGACCCATCGTGGCGGAAGTGGCAGAGTTTTTGTCAGACGGATCCGTGTTGCGGGAAAGGATGAGATTGAGATGTGTGTTGTAAGTGCAGGCCGTGTGGCTAGCAGGTGTCAACGGCGCGATTTGGCGGCTTCTCTTCACAAGTTTGGTGACTGGATGGAGTCGCCCACAGCCCATGGGAAGCCCCACAAAGGCATCAAGGATGATCCGCCGACGCCGCTTGAGGTTGAGCTGGACGATGCTACGCCTATACATGATCGACCACAAGGCGGCCAAGTGGCGCATGCTGTGGGGTCCCATTCGCGATGACTTCAGCGAGGTGAGCGGATGTTTTCGGCGGGCCAAAAGGCGGGCGCAGCTTGAGATACTCCCCGACGTCACTGGCGAGATGGTTCGTACGGCAGCCCATCGCACGCGACCGCGAGCTGGGACGGGAGCCGATCTAACGCCGCCTCTCGACTTCGAGAGGCGACCGCCAGCAGCCCTGGACAAGCCCGTTCAGTTGTGTATGGTGCGCGAGGAGCAGGCGGCGTGGCCCTGCCAGGTGCCGGCGATCCTGGGGAGGCGGCACCCCAGGAAAGTGGGCGGCGACCGCGTCGTCGGCATGCTGACGATGTTCGCCAAGATCTGGTCGCTCATCCGCGAGCCTGTCGTGGATTGTGGATGCCTCGACAATGGACACTTTAACAGTCCTACCATTGGATTAAACATGTGTTTGAAATGTAGTAAGAAATGTCCTGGATATTGTTAAAACATGGTTTAACATGTTCAAAACAGTTGTAACGCATGTTCTAGACATCTGGAAATTATTTGGCAGCACACTTCCTCTCCATTTATCGTCCTCCACAAGTCGTGGGCGACGGGAGCGAGGCGACGGCGGCCCACTGGGGCGCGGCGGTGCAAGGCAGTGCAGCATGGAGAGAAGCATGGAGATCGGACAGGTGTCGCGCATTCCATCGGGCCGCGGCCTGTTGGACATCGAGGCTTTTGACGATAGCTTTCGTCGGCAAGTTCTCCTGTCGAATGGTTTGAAGTTGGGTTTTCCAGCAGCAGTGTTGCGTCTGGAGAAACGAAAGTGCATGTCAGTGCGCACGTTGGGTCAGCGAGGAGCGTGGACATTGCCCTTCATTCCGACAGAACCGATCGTGCAGGGCCTTTGCTCTGGCACTCGCGTTGCGCGGATTGTTGTGCACTATGATGGCACAGGGATCGAGGAAGATGAGAATGAGCACGTGGAGGAGCTCCCGTTTTTACCCTCCCCCTTCTACCTTCCTGCGCCCCGGACGAAACTTTTCCCCCTAACTCTGCCCCCCTGGCCCCCGTCTCTCGCCCCTTCACCCGCTCCCTCCCTCCCCCCCGCGCCCGCTCTACCCCCTGAGCCCTCTCTCCCTCCACGATGACTTGAAGTGAATGCTGCCCCCCCCCCCCCCCCTTGGGCCCCAATCAAGGGGCCCCAGCGAGCTCCCGCCTCATCTCGTTTTTTTCCCCAACCATCCTGTGGCGTTGGGTCCCCGTTTTGAAGAGACAGTTCCTGCGTTTCCTCCTCCTCCTCCTCCTCCCGCAGAACCCCCGCCTCTCATCATCATCATCATCATCATCATCATCATCATCATCATCATCATCATCATCATCATCATCATCATCATCATCAGCATCATCATCATCAACATCATCATCATCACCATCATCATCATCACCACCATCATCATCACCATCGTCATCATCTTCGTCATCATCATCACCATCATCACCATCATCATCATCATCGTCGCCATCATGATCATCACCATCATCATCATCATCATCACCATCATCATCATCATCACCATCACCATCACCATCACCATCACCACCATCATCATCATCATCATTATCATCACCACCATAAACATAATAAGCATCATACTCATCATGCTCAGCATCATCATCATCATCATCATCATCATCATCAGCATCAGCATCAGCATCAGCATCATCATCATCATCATCATCACCACCCGTTTCAGCATACCCCTCACACGTTTCGTGGTCCCGCAAGGAGCTCCACCGAAGGCCCCAATGGCAGCGTCCACATGCGTCCGCCATACCCATTGCAACACACCCCTCGCACGTTTCGTGGCCCCATAAGGGAGCTCCACCGAAGGCCCCAATGCTACCGTCCACATGCGTCCGCCACACCCATTGCAGCACACCCCTCGGACGTCTCGTGGCCCCATAAGGGACTCCACCCGAAGCCCCAACGGCACCGTCCACATGCGTCCGCCACACCCATTTCGGCACACCCCTCACATGTTTCGTGGACCCATAAGGGAGCTCCACCCAAAGCCCCAATGCGACCGTCCACATGCGTCCGGCCACAGTCATTTCGGCACACCCATCACATGTTTCGTGGCCCCATAGGGAGCCCCATCCGAAATCCCCGTAGCACTGTCCACATGCGTTCGCCGCACCCATGTCGGCACCCCCCTTACATGTTTCATGGCCCCATAGGGAGCCGCCCCGTCCAAGGTCCCAATAGTACCGTCCACATGCGTCCGCCACACCCAAGTCGTCACACCCCTCGCACGTTTCGTGGCCCCGCAAAGAGCTCCACCGAAGGCCCCAACGGCACCGTCCACATGCGTCCGCCACACCCATTTCGGCACACTCCTCGCACGTTTCGTGGCCCCAAACGGAGCTCCACCGAAAGCCCCAGTGGCACCGTTCACATGCGTGCGCCACACCCATCTCGGCACACCCCTCACACGTTTCGTGTGCAGCTGTGAGCACCGTAGTCATGAGTATGATCTTCGGTGGAGCTCCCTATGGGGCCACGAGACGTGTAAGTGGTGTGCCGATATCGGCGGACGCATGTGGATGGTGCTTCTGGGGCCTTGGGTGGAGCTCCCTATGGGGCCACGAAGCGTGTGAGGGGTGTGCCGACATGGGTGTGGCTGACGCATGTGGACGGCGCCGCTGAAGCCTTGGGTGGAGCCAGGCTAATTCCTTTCTGTTATTATGTTTTTCCCAACCATCCTGTGGTGTTGGGTCCTCGTTTTGAAATAACGGTCGCCGCGTTCTTCTCCTCCTCTTTCCCCTCCTCCCCCACCTCCCTCCTCCATCACCATCATCATCGTTACCCGTTTCAGCACACCCTCTAGGGAGCCCTGCATGCCGAAATCCTTCAACAACCATCGGTTTCGGAAGGATTTCAAAATCGAGTGTTCAACACAAATACAACAACACAGGGCTT
>CAUYUJ010015827.1:251337-266337 GCA_963575745.1 Prorocentrum cordatum
GAGGGAAGGCCACGCATGAAGTAGCGCGCGACCCGCCGAATTCTCAGAAACCTGGCTAGCACATGCCCGCGACACCATCTCGTGTGGGTTGCGGCCTGGCCGAGCCAGTATGCACAAATGGGGTCGGTGATGGTTCGAGGATCGGGACGCTGGGAATACATGACATGGCAGGAACGCGGCACTCGACATCGGGTGGTCTCGGGACCGAGGATGGGGAGGAGGGAGGAAGACGAAGACGAGGACCTGCTCCGGATTTCGAGCCTTGATATGACCAACTGCCGGCGTGGGACCGGCGTGGGACCAATCCGATCAAACGACAGACCAAACTATGATTCGGTCGGGCATGTCCCCCTACAGGCGGATTTTGAACGAAACATTTCAAAATACACCCAACATATTCAAACAATGCTAAAAACTGGTTAAACAATCGTCCACAGACTATTTTTAAAACTGTTTTTGAAGATTCCTCCTGTAGAGGGACAGGCCCGACTTAAAACAATGATCGGTCTGTGTTGCCGGAGGCTGGCCATGCCACAGTGCCGACCAGAGCTGTGCCACAGATCGCCCATCGGAAACTCTCAAGACGGAGTGCCCGCCTATCCGCTGTTTCCAGCGGCAGATTCGAGTATCCAGTACCACCATACATATAAACTTTAGGAAGTCCACGCAGGGCTGTGAAATTCGCGCGGCCCTCAGGAAGTTTATATGTGAGTGTGTGTGTGTGTGTGCGTGCGTGCGTGCGTGTGTGTGTGTGTGTGTGTGTGTGTGTGCGCGTGTGGGTGTGGGTGTGTGCGTGTGTGTGTGTGTGTGTGTGTGTGTGTGTGTTGGTTTGCCGCTGTCCTTCTCAATGGAGAGGAGAGAAGGAAGAGAAGGCGGAGGAGCAGCAGGAGAAGGGAGGAATGAGGGGCACGACGACCCTCTCGTCCAAGCCCAAGCTGGCTGTCGAAGGGTGCAAGACAGACGGGGAGGCATCCGGGAGACACGTGCTGTGACATCGAGCGGACCTTGCTTCCCCTCGTCGTCCTCCTCCTTACCCCCCTCCTCCTCACCCCCTTCCTCTTTTTCCTCATCGCTGTCCTCCCTCCTACACCTCCTCCTCCTCGTCCTCCTCCTCCTCCTCCTCCTCCTCCTCCTCCTCTTCTCGGGCTTTCCTTCTTCTCCTACTCCCGCTCCTCCTCCTTCTCACCCTCCTACTCCTGCTGCTGCTGATTCCTCCTCCTCCTCCTCGTCCTCCTCCTCCTCCTCCTCCTCCTCCTGCGTCCTCCTCCTCCTGCTCCTTTTCCTCTTCCTTCCCTCCTCTCCTCCTCCTCCTCCTCCTTCCCTCCTCCTCCTCCCCCTCTCCTCCCCCCCTCCTCCTCCTCCTCCTCCTCCTCCTCCTCCTCCTCCTCCTCCTCCTCGTCGTCCTCCTCTCCTGGAAGAGGCGGTAACCAGGAGTTTAAACAGGTTTACTCTGGAGTGAACCCTCCGTTGGGTGAGCGTCGATGTATTCACCCGGGGAGGGGGTTAGCTCCAGATTAAACCCTTTTCGTAGACGCCGAGCGTCGCAGGGGTCCACCCTGAAGAGGGTTAGCTCCAGATTAAACCCCTCTGGCGGACGCCGAGCGTCGCAGGTTCACCTCCAGGAAGGTTAACTCCAGATTAAACCCTTTTCGTGGACACTCCCTGAGAGGCCGAGGCGGAGAAGGTGGAGAGCGAGAGAGAGAGAGAGAGAGAGAGAGAGGAAGAGAGAGAGAGAGAGAGAGAGAGAAATAACGAAACATAGAGATAAGGACCTGGTGGGCGCGGTACCAAACTCGCACCGAAATGCCCGCGGCGAAACGGAGGCAGCGGTTTCACTTGGGGCATCTTGGGCGCCCTTGGGACCGTCTAGGAATATATTGATTGAGCGGGTCATACATTTGGCTGCAGGGACGCAAGCGATAACATGAACATGGTGAAGGAAAACCTCAGGGCCAAGGCCCCCAGGCGCTCCCCCATGAACCGCGCCCCAACACTCTGGCATTTGGGATGCCGTTCGCGCCATACCCGCTGCCTCTAGGACTGTCTTGGGACCGTCTTGGGCCGTCTTAGCGACCGGGGGGGGTCTTTTGGGCCGTGTTGGGGCGATCGTAGGGGCCCCCGAGGCTGCCAAGCACGGTGCGAAGACGAAACATACGAATGCCGTTAACACGTACGTTTTACGAAAGGAACGGGGCCGTTTTTGCTTCTCGGGGCCGCCTGGTGGGTAAAATTGCACGGGCTATGAGGCGTCTTGGAGGCATCGCGTTGGCTGCTTAGGGGCCTCCTTGGGGTCTCGGGGGTCCTCTTGGGGCGTGGGGCTGGCAATTCCAATTCGATTGCCCCATCTTGGGCTCCTGTAGGAGCCCTCTGGGAGACCGTTGGGGCCGTCTTGGGTGCCTCTGGGACGGGCCTGGGACCCTCTTGGGCCGTCCTGACGCCCTGTGGGGGGCCTCTTGGGCCGTGTAGGGGCGATCTCAGGGCCCCCTGAGGTCGTCAAGGATGGTGTGTAGACGAAAAGCATGGATAGGGTAATTATGTGCGTTTTACAAAAGGAATGTGGCTATGTTTGCCTCTCGGGGCCCTCGTGGAAGGCAAATTGCACGGGTTATGAGGCGTCTTCGAAGTCTCTGGGGCCGTTGGAAACGCCCCGTGATCCGTCGAAGCCGTCTTCAGGGTGGTGGGCGGCTGGCTGGGGCCGCCGCGACGCTCATCGGTCCGCCCTCCGAAGCGATTTTGGGCACCCCTGGGGCCCCTTGGGGACCTCTTAAGGCCTCCTGGGAGCTCCTGGGGCCGAAAGCTCGGAATTTGAATATGGTTTTCCACCTCTGGGACCCCTGTGGGGCTCGTCCTGGGGCTCTCTTTGGCGGTCTTGGGGGCCTCTCGGGCCGTCCTGGGACCCTCTTGGGTCGTCTTGGAACCCTCTCGAGGGCCTGTGGGGCAGTCTTGGGGGCCTCGGGGGATTCTCGGGGCGTTTGGGAGGCCTCTCGGGGTGTCTTGGGAGCCATCTTGCGCGTCTCGAAGCGGGCTGTGCGTCTTGGAGCAGCCTGTGGGCGTCGCGGGTCCCTCTTGGAGCGTTTCGGATTATCTCGGCGCTTTCTGGTGGCGTCTTGTGGGCCTCCGTGCCCCCCCGAAGGCCTGCGCGCACGCATTTGCGGTGGAGGTCGCGGCCCCGGGGGCTCGGGCCCCGGCGCGCCGTCACATGTATGCGTGTGTGTATGTATGTTTGTATGTCTGTGTGTCTGTCTGTCTGTATGTATGTATGTATGTATGTATGTATGTTTGTTTGTGTGTGTATGTATGTTTGTATGTATGTGTACATATGCAACAACATCAACAACGACAACAACAGCAATAACATCAACACACACACACACATCACGTAACAATGACGCATAAAACACAGGCCTCCAGAATGCGCCTTGGAACCTTTTTCAAGCCCATCTTGAGGCCACCAGAATGTGCCTCCGGGCATTTCGGGCATCCTGGAGAGCCAACTGGCCCTCCGCAAAGGCACCGCAGGGCTTCCAGCCGGCACGTACCTTACGCAATCTGTGCCGTTTTACGATCCTTTTCCTCGCCCTGTCCTTGTCGTGCCCCCCTGTATCGTCAAGTTCGTGTTCTTCTCTGTGCCCTCCTGTTTTTCTTCTTTGTTTCCCTTGCCCGGCGCCCCCCTGGCCCCCCGCCCCGCCCCTCGTTCGCCCCGCCCCCCCCCCCATGGCGGCGGCGGCGGTGCAGCCGCAGCCCCCATGCAGAAACGCTGATCAGCCTGCAACGCGTTCTCTTTCCTCACGAGGGCGCCGGTGACCCTCTTCGTCCATCGCGATGTTATTCTCCGAGAAGAAATGGTCTCTTGCCGACCTGCCTGGCATTTTTCTGAAGCGCGACCTCTCCGGTTGTATTCGGCCAGTTGTTCGCGCCAGCTCTTTTCCGAAGTCGCTCGCGCTGACGGCATATCCGTATTCAGAAGCATCTGCAACTGCGACAACGGGATGCCAATCTCGGCTCCACTCTTCAAGCAGGAGCGGTGTGAGATCGAGGAAGGATTCGACCTCTCGACGACGGGGCTCCCAGAGAGGAGTCGCCGCGAGGTACCGAGCCTGTGTAAATTTGCACAGCGAGCTGAACACGCACAAGGTATCCCTGTTGCAGAGCCCCACAAACGCACAGTGACCTGGCAGGGTCTCCCAAGCACGCCCGGCAAGAGCACGACATCGGAGGCCCCATCGGAGTGCTTGCCGAACCTTCCAATACCTCTTTGGGGTCACGCGTGCGCGCAGGCTGTCCCCGTCCAAGATGCACCCTAAGGTCTCGCCCCCCCAAACTTGGATCTCGTCGCCGTGTGTTTCGAAGCCCTTACTGATGAGGAGCTGGGAGGCCTGCTGGAGTCCACGTAGCACAGATTGTTCTTCCCATGCCCAGACCCCAATCTTGTCCACGTAGACGTAATAAGCTGAAAGAGAAGGGGCCCCTGTAGGGCCAAGAAAGCACGAGGTCTTGTCGCCCAGGTCCTCCACGATCCGCGAATTTGGGGAACCTCCGACATAGTTTCCGTTCGTGCGCTGGCAGAAATAGAGCGACCAGGTGAAGCCCATCGGGAGGCTCTCAAACGCAGGAAACACCCAGGACTCGGCTCCCACGATCACACCATTGATGTTCTTGCCCGTGAGCCCCAACTCTTTGGCGCGCACAGGCTGCAAAAGAAGGCGGAGAGCTCGCGATCAATCTTGAATCTGCGAAAGGCATCCTTCACGTCCGAGGTGCCCGGGCAGAATCGGAAACCATCTTCTTTCCTAAGCTGTTCGTACGTCTCCTTATCAACTTCCAACTTCGAGAGGCCCTCGGCAGTCGCTAAATTCACTCCGGGCTGCGAGCAACAATGAAGGTTAGATCTTCTAGCATCTACGATGAGTCTCAACTGTCCTGTCTCTTTCTTTTTGGCGAAATTTATCCCCACCTCCTCCTTGACCTCATCTGGGCTCAGGAACGCAAGAGGGCCACGGCGCAGCAAATCCCGCATCAGTCGCAGGTACTTTGTGCGGCCTCGAAGAAGGGCAGGGTCCCAGCGGGGAGTAGTCCCCGAATCCGCTGTCCGAGCCTCGCGCTCGGAGTCAGGCGGCCGAATGCGCTTCAATCCACTCTCCAGATAGCGGCGTGCGCTACTGGGCAAAATCTCGAGCAGGCGAGGCGCGTCAACGACTGACTCGGGTAAAGAGATCTGCCGCACATGCTGGAGGTGTCTGATGCTTCCTCCGCCCGCGTCAGCTCCGTAGACTGAGCGGCCATTGAGGAGAGACTGGAAGGCCTCTCGCGGCAGGGGGGTCGCGTCCATGCCCGGAGTGGCCTGAGCCGCTCTGACAATGCGCGCATGCACCCCGGGCGATCAGCTGCGGAGAGGGCGGGCTGGCCGCCTCGCCACAGACATGCAACCAATCAAGAGCTCGAATGACACCGATAGCCTCTCTTACAATCTGCCGCTGGCAGCGCGCTCCAGGAGAGTTATCGCCCCAGCGATGTCGAGAGAAGAAGCCACGGCCAAGCTCGCAAAAAAGGAACAAGGGGAAAGAAGGGCAACTCCCAGCTGTCCCTCGGGGCTGAAAAACCCCCGAAGGCCTCCCACTCCGACGGGGGGTGTCGACGTCATGGCTTCACTGGTGGCGGGGGCTGATGACCGGCTGCTGCCTTGCCGCCGTCTGCGCCGCCCTGGCCGCCGCCAGCCTTGGGGCCCTTCGGACCCTTTGGGCCCTTCGGGCCCGATGGGCCGCCAGGCAGCCCCTCCGCCGCGTCCGCCGCGAGCTGGCTACAGGCGGGCTGCCCGCTGAGCCTGCTCTTCATATTCTCAATCTCGGCCTTCTCCTTGTTTTTGCGGGCAACCGCGCTCCTTAGACCTGGGTCGGCGACCTCCAACGGCCCGGCGACGCCCGTGCATGGCTCCAGGCCCTGCCACTTGGGTCTCGAGGGGTCGTCGCGGTAGGCCTCTATGATCTGGGCGACTCGTCTGCGTATCACCTCCATCGAAGCCAATGGCGCGATGTTCAACTGATCATGCGATCCCGCGTGCGGAACCGCCGTCAGGAGGGTGGTCATCTCGATCGCCGTGCGCTCATTCTGACCGATGCCCTTCTCCTGCAGCCACGGCGCCAGCCATGTGAGCGGGCCCCCGCCAGCCCTCTCGAACCTCTTAGCCATGCGCAGCGCCTGCGAGCGCTGGTCCCCGAAAAGGCCAGTCTGGGAAGAGGTGGGAGCTCAGCTCGCGCGCGACCGAGCGCCAGGGCTTATGGCGCCCCCCAGCTTCGCCCATCACGATCCAGAGGTTCCTGACCTCCTCGGCCCCCTCCTGCGCGCCTGCGCGCTCGCGGTGCTCCGCCGAGGCGCCCGCGCGCTCGCCGATCTCATCTAGCGGAGTCTGCCACCTCGTCACCCTTTCGATCCTCCATCCACTCCTTGAACTTACGCCCGCGGTGGGCCTCTCGCGCGTTCCTCACGAGCTCGGTCTTCTCGTCGGGCACCACCGCCAGCGCGCGCTGCCAGCCGCCCTCAAGCCGCGCCACGGCGTTCCACTCATCGAGGCGCACGTCATGTCTCGTGAGCTGCATCACTCGCCCCAACCCTGGCACCTCCACGAGCGCCCGCTCGAGTCCCTTCGGCGGGTCGAGCTCGAGTCGCGGCGTAAGGCAGGTGGCCTCGTCCGGCGGCGGCAGCGGCTACAGCGCGCCCAGGGCCAGCCCCTCTGGCGCCCCCGCGGCAGCGGCGGCGGGGGCCGCCTCGCGCAGCGGAGCGATACGACGGATGGCTCCACCGAAAGGGAGGAGGCGGCCGTCTTCGAGGTAGTGGCTCGGGCCCATCAGAGGCTCACCCGACTACGCCACCTCCGCGCGCGCCAACCTGATGAAGCTCCTCAGGCTCCTTCCATCGTTCGGCTCTCGGGGTTGGTAGAAACCTCCACGCTTCACCGAGGGGCGATCTCCATGTCGTGCGATCCTGAACGCGCGGGAACAGCCCTCAGGATCCTCGCAGGCCACATTCTCAGGGGTGTAGTCACCATCGGGCGAGAGCGTGTACCACACCTTCGGCCCGACTGGATACAAGAGCGTACGATGATGCCAAACCGGATCGCCATCATACCAGACCCCGATGCAATCGCCCGGGATCATATTACTGCAGAGCCCCTGCGTCCCCACGGCGGTGCCGTCCGCCAGCCGCAGCACCGGCCATCTCCCGCGGTGGGGGATCTCCTCCGTCTCCGCGAGCGCCATGGCGACGACGGCACAGCGCACAGGTGGCTATGCCCTCGGCGACTCCTAGCAGGCCCGCCAGCGCTCCCGACCAGCCCCAAGACGTATTCAGCGGGGGCTCGTCCGACAGCGGCGGCGCCACGATCGGCTCAGGCTGCTCCTCGAGCGTGCAGAACGGTGGGCCCGTCAGTGCCTCCACTGCTGAGGTGAGGTTCCGCACTGCCTTTTCCGCCTGCTCGAGGCGGTCGTCCAGCCGAGCGAGGCCACGGGCAGGTCACTCGGGCGGGCCAGGGCAAATCGGCGGAGGGATGCTCTGGGCGACGAGATAGGCGAGGAGGCGTATCGTGGGGAGAATGGGAACCCCGCCGACGGCGAGAGCAGTCGTGCTGCTCATCCTCAACATTTGAGCAGAAGTGCCCGCGGCCGTGGGAACAATAACGTGCACAACACTTCTATATTGGCCCAAGATGGCCTCCAAGATGGTCCAAGATGGCCTCCAAGTTCGCCCAAGATGGTCCAAGACGGCCTCAAAGACGGCCCAAGAGACTCCAAGACGGCCCAAGAGGGCCCCCCAGAGGCCTCCAAGACGGCGTAAGAGGCCTCCAAGAGGTCCTCCAGGAGGGCCCGAACAGGCCCAAATCATTGATGTTCCTTAGGTCTTTGAAGGATTTTGGCATTCGCTTCTCGGCTTTCCGACGACCCGAGACGGCCCAAGAGGCCCCCAACATCGCCCCCACAGCGCCCAAGAGGCCTCCAAGATGGCCCCAGGACTGCCCAAAAGGCCCCCAAGACGGCCCCAAGAGGGCACAAAGACGACCCAAAACGCCTCCAAGACGCCCAAGATGGCCCCTACGACAGCCCTGGAGCACCCCGAGGGGGCCTCAAGTCGGCCCACAAAGGCTCCCCGAACGGCTCCCGACGGCGTCAGACGGGCCATGAGCCTACCAAGATGGCCGAAGTTGGTTCGAAGCTGGCCCAAGACGGCCCAAGAGGTTTCCAAGAGGGCCTCCAGGAAGGCCAGAAGGGCCACAAACACTGATTTGCCGTAGGTTGTTGTAGGATTTTGACATTTGCTTCGTTTCGGCCTGCCGACGGCCCGATACGGCCCAATAGCCCCCCAAGATCGCCTAACGATCGCCCAAGAGGACTCCAAGATGGCCCCAGAACGGCACTAGAGGCCCCCAAGACGGCCCCATGAGGCCCCCGAGACGGCCCAGGATGCCTTTTAAGACGCCAAAGATGGCCTACAAGACGGCCCTGGAGCATTCCAAGAGGGCCCCAAGTCGGCTCAGAGAGCCCCCCCAAACTGCTTTCGACGGCGTCGGACGGGCCAGGGGCCCACCAAGACGGCCGAAGATGGCCCTAAGATGGCCCAGGACGGCCCAAGAGGCCTCCAAGAGGGCCTCCAGGAAGGCCCGAAAAGGCCAACATTATTGATTTCCCATGAGTTATTGAAGGATTGTGGCATTTGCTTTGTTTCTGCCTTCCGACGGCCCGAGACGACCCAAGTGCCCCCAAAGATCGCCCAAGATGCCCAAGACGGCCCCAAGAGGCCCCGAAGACGGCCCAAGAGGCTTCCAAGACGCTCAAGATGGCCTCCAAGACGGCCCAAGAGCCCTCCAAGACGTCCTCCAAGAAGGCCCGAAAGGGTCAAAATGGCCTCCAGGCGGCCAAGAGGACCTTCAAGATGCCCACGTGTTCCCCGAAGGCTTTCCAAACCGATTCGGGGAACACATGGTCCGATAGCTTGGCAGGTCTGGCCTCAACGTTCGGCCACATAGGCGCTTCCAAAAAGGCAGGGGGCGGCGGTGATTCGCCGTAGGCGTCTTCGATACAAGGAGATGCCAGGAAACCTCCGATACACCCAGACGGGCGAAATTATCTTCGCGCCCGCGCACCGCTGCCTGCAGAAAAACACCCAGACCGCGAAGAACCCCTATCTTCGCACCCGTTACGCAGATCTTGAACCTCCTGGAACGTCGAACTCGCCAATCACATCCCGATGCATTTCAATTCTTCCTCCTCCTCCTCCTCTTCATCCTCCTGTTCGTCCTCACCTTCATCATCCGCATCCTCGTCATAGCCATCGTCATCATCAACATCATCAGCCATACAACCCTCACAGTAATCATCATACTCATCATCATCACCACCATCACCATCAATAAAGGTGGCAAAGGCGTAAAATTGTTTACTCCAGAGTTAACCCTCCGACCGGACGTACCGTTAAAAAAGTGTTTACTCCAGAATTAACCCTCGGACCGGAGATCCCGTGAAAAGTGTTAACTCTGGAGTTAACCCTCTTGGAGGGGAGCGCAAACAGCATTTGTGATGTTATTGAAGAGAGCGCTTGCAAACCCCAGCGAAGGAACCGACGAAACAAGAAAGCCCGCAACGTGTGAGAAGCAATCGCTCTAGATCAGAGCTAGAGTGACGAGCGACTTGGGCCAGAAAGCCTGCAGGGCAAGAGAAGCACGCACCCTGAACCAGCAAGCCTGCATCATGAAAAAACACTCCTCCTAAACCAGACAGGCCAGCAGAGCTGGAAAAACAAGCCTCCAGAGCCAGAAACATTGCAAAACTAAGGCAGAAGGGATTCATAGCAAGAGAGCGTTCGTATCCGAAAAAAAGAGGCCGACGTAACCTGAGAGCCAGCAGCCCCAAACAAAACAACTTTCGGAGCAAAAAAAAACCTGAAGAGCGAGGAAAGGTGGCTCAATAACCGGGTGACTCAATAATCAGACAGCAGGGCGAGAGGAGGGCGGCAAAACTAAAACTACGAGACCCAAACATCACCCCCCTGAGCAGCCTGACGAAAAGTCGTCCATAACGTGACAGGCTGTGAACTGGATTGGAAAACGAGTCGATTGCAGAGAAACCGGCGCGACTTCAGGAAGTAACCCCTGGCAACAGAAAACCCAAAGGCAAATGAAAAGAGCGACTGCGCCGCCGAAAATGGCCAGCCCCAGGGCGATAATGTTTCGAGCACGGGGCCCAGGAAGTGAAAAGAGCATGCGTAGCGGAATTAGAGAAGAGGCGAAATGGTGGCCAGAGGGGCGCTTCAGATGCAGAGAGGTTTAATCTGGAGTAAACCCTTTCCTGTGGTGAGGCACTGCAGGTACAAGTTCACAAAGGTTTAATCCAGATTAAACCTTTTTTAACTCGTGATTACACACTTTTTCCTCCTCCTCCTCCTCGTCGTCCTCCTCCTCCTCCTCTTCCTCTTCCTCCTCTCCTCCCCCTCTCCGCCTCCTCCTCCTCCTCCTCCTCCTCCTCCTCCTCCTCCTCCCCTTCCTCCTCCTCCTCCTCCTCGTCCTCCTTCTCCTCGTCCTCCTCCTCCTCTTCCTCCTCCTCCTCTCCCTCCTCCCTCCTTCTCCTCCGCCTCCTCCTTTCCTCACTGACCTTTGCTTTCGTCTTCCCCAACCACGGCCGCGCGCAACTCTCAAAACCAGCCAGGGCGGTACCCAGGAGGGGTCCCGGGATCAAATCTTACCGCGCTCACGTTCACCCGACCTTCAATGTTTGTTACGTGTTCTGGTTGAGCGCAGTACTGTAATCGATAACGATGAGGATAGAAGAGATGATGATGCTGCTGCTGCTGAGGATGGTAGTGGTGGTGATGAGGGTTATGATGCTGCTGCTGATGCTGATGCTGATTGTAGTGGTGGTGATGAGGGTGATGATGCTGCTGTTGCTGATGATAATGAGGCAGATGATGATGACGATGATGATGATGACGATAATGATGATGATGGTGATGATGGTGATGAGGCTGATGATGATGGTGGCGATGAGGCTGATGGTTCTGATAGTGTTAATGATGACGAAGACGATTGTGATGGTGATGATGGTGGTGGTGATGGTGGGCGGTAGTGAGGTGCCGAAGGCTTTGACCAGCGTCACCGATGGCGGGATGTTGCGGGCGAGACCCCCTTAGACTTCTAAGCAGCCGCGTGGGTCTGGCGGTCGGGGTCGCAGGCTTCTGGGGCAGGGGGTGGGGGGGAGCTACCCCGATCGCGGGGTACGGTCAAGCGCAACTCTCGCTCTTGGGACATCCCCCAAAAACACCCGGCTTCCAGGGCGGTACCCGGTACCCGGCAATTTCCTGAAGGCACCCGTCAGGGGCAACGATAAGGGGGGCGGGGGTAGGGCGGCCGCGCGCAGGACGAGGAGGAGGAGGCGGAGGAGGAGGAAGAGGAGGGGGAGGAGGAGGAGGAGGAGGAGGAGGAGGGGGAGGAGGAGGAGAAGGAGGAGGAGAAGGAGGAGGAGGAGAAGCCCTGCATCGGGACCCAGGTTCTCGCTGGAGACGCCCTCGCCAAGCCGCAGGCCTCTGCCCAAGGTGGCTTCGCGCCTCGAGAGCAGGGACACGCAGCGGCTGCCAAGACTCCGTTGCGATTGACCTGCCAGCCGAGGGCCAGCAATCATCATCATCATCATCATCATCATCATCATCATCACCACCATCACCATCACCATCACCATCACCATCACCATCACCATCACCATCACCATCACCATCACCATCACCATCACCATCACCATCACCACCACCATCACCATCACCATCACCATCACCATCACCATCACCATCACCATCACCATCACCATCACCATCATCATCATCACCATCAGCATCATCATCATTATCATTCTCATTACCATCATCATCACCACCATCATCACCATCACCATCATCACCACCATCATCATCGCATCATTATCATCATCACATCATCATCGCCAGCCGAGGGCTCGCCAACACACATCGAACACAGAAACCTCACCCTGTCTTGAGGGAGCTCGTCAGGGGGGACCGGCTCAGAGGTAAAAGTCATCGAGCTGGCATCGGCAATAGATCGCCGACGGATCGGCGCTAGGCCCCCGATCAGGAATCCGCGCGATCCTGGGCGGGGTGGGCTATCGGGCCCCTATCGGTGACGAGTGGGCGATTGGGAGCTGATGCGTCCGGCCCAAGACTATCCCACTCCAACGTTGGCCCCGATGCTTGGTGGGGGCCGATTTCTCGCGCCATGCCTTTTCGTGACGTCCCTGGCGCCCGACGGTGCCCTCCAGACACTGGGGGCAAGGCGAAGACGGCGAAAACCTGCCGTCTTGATCTCCAAGACGTCGCAAATGTTTGCCCGGGGGTGACACAACCGACCTCTGGAACTGTCGAAGAGGGCGCTCCGACCAGAACTCCGAGGCGGACCTGGTCGTGGCGACGAGACGCCCCCAGAAGGCCTGGAAGAACCAAGCGGGCTCGGACCCCTCGATCCTCGGAACCCCATCCTCGCGCGTCGGCTGTCTGGGAACGCGGGCTGAGCACCGTTCAGTCGATCCTCGCCCCCACTGGTATGGCCCTGGCCCCACTGGCCGACTCACCCCCCTGGGTGGGGGTATACGCTGTCCCCCTCGGGCTCCGCGAGGCCTATCCCCACCTGGGGCCTGGGGGGTTTGGGGGGCTGGTGGGGCTGCGATGCCATGGACCAGTGTCCGCGGCGCGCCGAGTGTTTCATGTGTTTTGTTTGTTTGTTTGTTTGTTTGCTTTGTTTGTTTGTTGATATATATCTCTATATATAGATAGATCGATCGTGCACGTCTGTCTGTATGCATGTATATATATATATATAAGTATATGCATGCATGCATGCATGTATGTATGTTTTGTGTGTGTGTGTGTGTGTGTGTGTGTGTGTGTGTGTGTGTGTGTGTGTGTTTGTGCATTTAATTGCTGTATATACGAAGCAAGTCCTCGCTGGCCTTGTTATATTTGATGATGGAGGCGGTCGGTCAGAGGACCGAGCAATGCTGGTTCCCAGGTGCCTGGCGCTTTGCAACCCTGCAGCCGGAGGCGCGCCGAGGGGGGGAATGAAAGGGGGCAGGCCTTCTCGGAGGGCGGCGGGGCTTCTCAGAAGCCCTCCAGCCTTCCGAGACGCCGTCTCGGTCTTCGCTGCAAGGCTCGAGAAGCTTGCAAAAAGAGGCCGGCGGCCCGCCCCCTCAGTCCTTCCCTGCTGGGCGCGCCGCCGACAGGGGGCCCTGAGCTCCGACGACGCTACAAAAATACAGCATCGTGAAACTCACGACCAGAGCCCTCGACCCCGTCGCGCCGCGGCGCTTTTTTGAACCGGATCGACCTGTGATGGCCCCAGGGCCCGAAACGGGGCGAAGACGCCCAGTGCCCGTGTGAGCAAGCTGCAGCGCCTGGGTCGCAGGGGTGGCCCAGTGGGGATGGGGATCGGTCCGACGATGCCGATGTGCGGGGGCTCCCTCCGCGTGTGCGCCCAGCAGCGGGTCCGTCTCCGCCGCCGACTCCAGGTGCGGCGGCACTGCCGAGGCGTCTGCGCGCAGGCGCACCACCTGGCCGGAGGAGGCGGGGCGGTAGGGGCGGCGCACGAGAGGGAAGGAGGATGAGGACCAGTGTGGACCCAAGACGCACCAACAATGTTACAATTCACTCTCCCTCCAAATTCCCTCTTCATGCGTCCCTGCAATTATCTACTTTTACTGCGGGCAATGCCCCATTAGAAGACAACCGTCGGATAATCCTGAATCGGGCCAAGACACCGTTCCTGGGACTCCAGCGCCTCGAATCAACGTGGCCGTTGCGTCCTGCCAGCCCTGAATCGTGCCAAAACGCCACTTCTGGATCTCCAACACCGCGAGTCGATATGACTTTTGCGTTCTGACAATCCTATATCGCGTCAGAACACAACTCCTGGGCCTCCAACCGTACGAGCCCTTGAAACTGTCGCAATCTTCAAAGGCGAGGGCCACATGTTGAAAACCACCTGTCCTCCATCCTTGAAGCTTGTACAAACTTGGCGACTGATTTTGCGCGGCGCTAAGGCGAGAACCACATGTTGAAGACCACCCGACCTCCATCCGTGAAGCTGTTCCAAATTTCATGCTTCAGGAAGTCTCAGGCGAAACGCTTGGCCCGCCCTACAGTTACGTCTGGGGATACGACGGAGAGGATTTACTTGTAAGGACAAGAGATGGAGGATGATGATGATGATGATGATGATGATGATGAGGAGGAGGAGGAGGAGGAGGAGGAGGAGGAGGAGGAGGAGGAGGAGGAGGAGGAGGACGAGGGGGGTGATGACGATGATGATGATGATGATGAGGAGGGGGAGGAGGACGAGGAGGAACAACAAGAGGAGTATGAGGAGGAGGACCAATGCAAACTCAAGATTCATCAGCGATGTTGGACTAAAACGATCCCTCCAAGCTCCCTTTCACATGCCCCTGCAAGTGTTCACTACGATTGGGGGAACTGCCTCGTTGGAAAACAACCGTTTGAAGACCCTGATACATGCTAGAACATTGTTCTCGGGATTCCAACGCCGCGGATCACCTTGACTGTTGCTGACTGTTGCGTGTTGGCGATCCTGAATCGCGCCAAAACGCCATTCCTAAGAATTCGTCGCAACGAATCAACGTAACTGTTGCGCCCGCGTGCTCCTGAATCCTTTCAGAACACAACTTCTGATACGTTGATGATGGGAACCAGTGAACAGCTAGCAACATTTGTAAACGAATGTGCGCGGCGCTAAAACAAAAACCACATTTCGAGAAGGAGCCGCCCTCAACCCGTAAAGCTGGTAAATTTGAAAACAGATGTGCGCCGCGCTAAATCGAAAACCACATTTTGAAAACCACCCGCCCTCAATCCGTGAAGCTTTTGTAAGGTTTAAAACCAAATGCGCGCGGCGCTGAGGCGATAACTACATGTTGAAAACCACCCACCATCATTCCGTGAAGCTCT
>CAUYUJ010015827.1:268837-283837 GCA_963575745.1 Prorocentrum cordatum
TTGGCGTCGCTGTCTCGTGCCCGCCATGCCCGCGTGGTGCATCGGGCGCCGAGGCTGAAGCCGCCGCCGCAGGGGTCAACGGGCCACTCTGTTCCGAAGCAACCAGTGGCGCACAGAGGACACTCTGCGCGTCCAGCCGCGCCTTCTCCTGATGGCCGTCGTACTCATCGGGTGGCACAACGCCGACCTCTTCATCAACCCCTTGCCTGATGAATGGAAAGAATCGTCCTCGGCCTCCATGATGCTGGGCTGCTGGGCGCAGGTGTGGGACAGCAGGGCCGGGTCGGCCCGACTCTCGAGGTGGTCGCGAACCTGCTGGCGTAGGTCGCCGAAACCCTGCTGTATTTCAGGGGCCCTTTGGGGGCAAAAGGTCCATGAAATGCAACGCGTGTTCCGCGCTTGTCGCAGGCCTTGGGCATGGTCCGTCGGCTCCTGCTCCATGGGTCGTATCTGCCCTGCGGGGGGGCGGGTCGGCAGCGCGGGGCATTCCAAGAAGACATGGCCCCAGCATTCATCGGGCGCAAGGGCCTTCCCGCAAGCCTGACAAGGGCGCGTGGGCATGCCGAGCTTCATGCCCCTGCGGATCGGCATGGGTATGTTGTCATACCATAGCGCCTGTGACGCTCCAAGCTGCCTTGCGGCACGGACGCCCTTGACCGCGTGCCTGAGCCCACGGTGCCAGATGGGCGCATCAGCACGGGAGTACATGTGGCTGGTGAGGCGGTCATGCTGCCAACGCTGCACGCCTTGCACCAAACGCGGTCGTAGGTCAGCAGGTCGCACGCGGTACAGGTCATACTGGTTGCCCAAGTCGTCCTGCAAAACGTGCGGCGCTTTCGTGTCCCAGGCTAGCCGCCTGGGCGTCAACCGCGTCGCGGCCAGGGGACCTCTGGCATTGGCCCAACTGATAGGGGCAACCCGCTCATGGAGCGCTGTCCAAGCCTTTCGAAGGCGGCTAGGTGACGTACGCCCATCCCAAATCCAGGTGACGTAGTTCAAGGCCAGGTCCAGCGTGGCATGAAAGATGGGGTCGTGCTCCTCCGAAGGGTGAGTAAGGAGGTATTCCGTGACGCCCACATGGTGTTTGCACTGCGCCCGTTTAGCACCGCGGTCAACTTGCGCATCTCGCGTAGGGGCGCGTCCGCCAACCCCGACACTCCAGCGCCGCGCCCTGCGGGCGGCATGCGCCCAGTCCGCCACGTGGTAGAAGCCTTGCGCCCTGCCGCGCGACGCAGCATGTGGAGTCGGTGCTTGCGCGCCCGCGCGGCCTTCAAGCGCTTCTTCTCAACCTTCCTCAGCACTCGAGGGCCGTGCAGCTCATGGCCAATATTGCGCATGTGTCGGGCTTGGGGCACCGCCCGAGGCATCCGCCGCTGGGCCCTGTGCACCACAAGGGAGGAGGAGGAGGAGAAGGAGGAGGAGGAGGAAGAGGAGGAGGAGGAGGAGGAGGAGGAGGAAGAAGAGGAAGAGGAAGAGGAAGAGGAGCGAGCGAGCAGCCGAGAGGCGGTTGGGTCGGCCCGCGGCGGCGGGCGGAGGGCCCACTAGCCCCCCCCACCCCCGCCCCGGCACCTGCGCCACGGAGCCCGCAGGGACAGGAACCGCGTTGCAAGCGCCGAGGCGGGGGTGGGGGAGCCAGTCGGACCTGGCAAGGTGGCCGAGCGGCCAGGGGGCACGGGGCCTGCGGCAGGCCCGTGCTCACGAGCACGACGCCTGCCAAGACGTGGAACACCACGCGCAGCACGCCCAGCGACAGCAGGGCGTGGCCGACCCCCAGGTGGCCCAGCGAGCACAGGTGGACACCGAAGGCGAGGGCCGTGCCGACCCACACGTGGACCAGCTCGAGCTTGTTTGAGCCGCGCGTTGCAAAACTGGCTGGATGCAGGCCAGCACATAGGGTGCCCAAGGGCCAGCCTCGCTGCAATCCCAAGGGACCTGGCCGGCCTGCACCTGCCTGGCGACATGTGAACCTGCCCGAGGCAGGATTTGAAAGCCGAGCCTGATGTGGCCCTGCTGTCGCCCAAAAAGTCCGTCATCACTGCCATCATCAGAGCCTGCGTCGGGTCCAGGTTGACCCAGCTCTTGAATCTCTTCATATGTAAGCCCATATCCTTGTAAGATTCTGGGCACGTCAAGGTACTTGGACCCGCAGGCTGCAGCAGGTGGTGCAGCCACTGGTCTCTCCACAACCGTGTCAACCAGAGGATCAGTCCAATGTTCGACTTTACACATGGTCTTCCTTGTCTCTGCCACTGGCCGAAAAGGGCCGTCCAGCTTCACTTGCTTCTTTGAACTTTGTGGGTGTCTGAGATTCTCGAAGTGCCGCGTGTTTTCAACTCCACGTCCTGTCGCCGATCGCCCAGGGCACACCGCGTCCAGACCTTTATGCGACTCTAGATTGAAGTGCTTGCAGCACGTCGTACAAAACACCAAACTGTAACCCAGACCCACAGCTTTGTACTCATATAGAGCATGCTTGCCCACAAACCAAGGCTCAGTTGACCCTTCCTCAACGCGCAACGCTTGCTCGATCTTTTCTTCATCCTCATCTGCCACGGGAAAGCAGTAATCCAGAAATTGCTCTTCTTGAGAGTAGAACCATACTTCGAATCTCGCAAGATATTCCAGCAAGAGGCGATGAAATCTGCGGCAACCGCTCGCGAACCTTATCTGCTGCTCCGGGGGGGAAAATTGCTTTGCTCCGTGCTTGGCCCAGGAGTCCGCCTCCCCGTTGCCATCCATTTGAAAGTGCGATCTGTATCCTTCACGTGCGTCTCTCATGGTTGCGTGACCTTTGACGTGCGTAAAACATTGGTCACGAAAATCTTCCGTAAACCTTGTCATTTTCCAAATATGGGCCCGTGCGCACTTAGACCCCGAGGCCTACGATAGGTTCAAACAGCACGATAATGAACTCTTGCAATCTGAGAGAAGCGTCCACGTTCCGAGCACCAAACTACTTGCTTGATATATTGCGTAATCTTCTCCATCTTTCGCCACCTGTAGCGGCCCAATCTGCTCTGGTACTGCGCCGTAAAAACGCCCGGCTCGACGGCGAGCACTGTCGAAAGCAATCGCCGCCCAGCCTGCAACTCTTAGTTCGGGAATGTTGGTGTGGAACCCGCTGCCGTCGACGAAAACGAACCCGTCGGCGACTGTCGCCACTCCAGTGTTGTCAACGTCGATGAAGTCATACGCTGAAGAACGCGGCTGGTTGGCAAAGGCCTGGCCTGGGTTCTGCAGGATTCCTCTCGCAAGCTTCTCTTGCATCACTGGTCTCGCTCTGCCAATTTCAGTTGCCGCTTTGCGAATGATACCGGGGGTCAAATTCTGTCTTTGCCATGCGTAGGCGTCGCAGCAGAAAAATCTGTGAAATAGAGTTCCTGGCGCTATGCCACAGCGCGTGCAGAGGTGACTCTGGTCTGGGAAAGCTCGAGCAACCCTGGCTTGGCACCAATGTCCTCCCGAGCAGAGGCCTCGAAGAAATCGCCTCTCATGTGGGGAAAGCTTATTTGACTTCGTTGCCGCCTGTAGCGGCCCCCATGAAATTTCTCCCAGCCTTGGCTCATCATCTGCACCGCGAAGTCCTCTAAGAACGTCTCGGCTGATTTGTCTCTGAACTCCCTTCTTGACCATGTCGGAGACGAGCTCCGCCGAATAATAGGAAGTGTCCCAGTCTCTGCCTTCATCATCTCGGACTGTAGTTGCATCCTCTAGCGTCCAGCCAATTCTGTGAAGCGATAATGCTAGAGCTGAGACAGGGTTCTTAACTTTGTTCCAGGCGTGGCGCTCTTTCAACCATGGCTGTGCATCTGCGATGAGACCGTTTACCACGTTGCTGGAGACCATGCCTGCCGCGAGGATGGTGACAAACGTCTGCATGGCATCAGCGGTCGCGATAACGAGCGGGTCTGATCTCCACCCGCTCTCTGAGAGTTGTAATGCCAGGCCTGCACGGGCCCCTGGTTTGAACCTTCCCGCGGCGTTGAGGAAGGACATCCGAAGCTGCTGGATGCGCCCGTTGGGGGCCCCTGCTATGCTGCAACCCCAGAGGCTCTTGGATAGAACACCAGCACGATGGGCCGCCGATCTTTTCACCCCGAGGCCCTGTAAGGCCTGGATGCGGTCTCCCTTCTTCATGGCCTCCTGGATCCTTTTCAACTGGGTCCCAATTCTACAATAGCGACCGTCCACAGCATCGCCTCCCAAGTCCCTGTGGAACTGATCATGCTTCAAAAAAGGGATGTTCTCTGGCCAGAGGTCCGAGAGGTCACCACAAACATCGAACAACAACTCCGTGTCCCTGCAGAGAACCCCCATCCTGTCCCAAGAGATCGGGGGGCCCTTCTTCTGGAGGCCCACGAGGATGTTGTTCAGGGCATATTTCATTTCCCTGGTGACTGCATGTCTGCGTCCGATAGCGTGGAGGCTTATGTCGTCGATGAGGTTCTTGATCCGCACCGTGGGACATCTGACTCCTATGTGCCGCAGCGTCGTGATGGTCATCCGTTTAGCCAGGCCTGTTGCACACGAACATCCTGCAATTACTGTTCCATTGGCTCGAAATTCTGTTGACGTCGATCTCTGGTATGTGGCCCTTCTAGGGCCTCTGTAGGGCCTCTGTACATGCAGCACAGTGGTTTTAACAACTTGATAGGAAGATCAGTGTCTCTAGCAGCGCATAATAATTCTGAATGGCTGATCATTTCCTAGAATTTCCTGAGATCTACAAACGCGCTCACGCTTCCAAAATTATAAGCAGGGGCAACACTCGCCAACGCGTTGTGGATCCAGGCCGATTTGTCACACGATGTTTCGGACGAGGAGCCCCAAAAGAAACTGTCCCCGAGGGTGCCCTCCCATTTGGCCACCTCCGAGTGCCTCAGACGTGACCAGATGCGACAGAAAAGAAGGAGAAGTCCTATAGGGCGCGCACCTCCTTGGGGCTTCGCAAGGAGCACAATAATTGTTAGCATCATGTCAGTGTCCTCAGGGTTGTCTTCCCAGAGGTGCAGAAGTGCAGAGAGAGAGAGAGAGAGAGAGAGAGAGAGAGACTCTAGCAGCTCGACAGGCAGACGCTCGATCCAGCGCGGGTGGAAACAATCCCACCCCAGCGCTGTCTTCACTTTGAACGTCTGCAGCGCCGACTTGATCCTGTGAAGCTCCATCCTTGGGAGAAGCGGTGCGTCCTCTACCGACCAGGTGAGCGGGTGAGCTTCACTCTCGCGCTCAGGAACAACCCGCAAGCTCACCCATTCACCCAGCATGGCCTGGAGGGCCGCATGTCCTACAACTGGGAGCCCACTGGAGTCCTGATCTGATGGGTCGGCGCCCCTGGGGCCCTTGGAAAACCGGTGCGCCAAACCAGCGCCATTTTGAAAGGCAAGCTCCGGAAAGTCTTTCCAGCTGGCTCTGGCGGCGGCTGCATCGGCAGCCGTGTGCGCAAGCACTTTGTCTTGAACAAATTTACAAGCAACTCCCTTCTGCTCATTATTCGCAAGCTGCTGCAAAAAGGATTCACAGTCGCTGATCTCGAAACCGACTTTTCCGGCGCCCACCACGCCACCCGTGTCCCACGCGTCTCCCAACTCTCTGAGACGACGCTCGGCACTGGCCTTCGACTCCTGTTGGGCAGAGACGGTGGTGTCTGAAACGCGGAGCCATTGCATAGTTAGGCGCCTGATGCTGAGCCACTTCTGAGTAAGTGGGGACGCCTTTCGGCGGAGGCTCTTTCCCCATTCACACGCAAGCGGGACTTTTTCCAGACGGCGCCCGAGCTCCCTTCCACAGTAACGCGGCCTCTCCGAGACTGGGATGGCCAAAAACATGCATAAATAGAGCTCAGCAGACTGAAACCAGCGTCGCGCCAGACTATCCACCGACCCCCCCCTTTCTGGTCGAAGCCTGGCCAGCGCGAGACGTCGCCTGGGACAAAAGGTTGCCCCGACTGAGGCATTGGAAATAGATCGGGTTTGACCCGTCGGTAAATGAAGTTCTGGCCCCCTAGCCCTCCCAGGGCAAGTTTTACAGCCCTGTGAGGCCCAGCGGGGGTGTCATCCAGAACAGAAATGGATTTGACAAAAGAAAGCAGCACATCACTGATCACGAAACAACCGTAATGGGAATCATGACATGTTGGCTTTCCGCTATGCACTACTTCCGCATGCACCTGACTGAGAAGGCCTGCCCGAAGAAACGAGTCTTTGCCGAAAGATTCGACTTCAAAATTCCAATCACCTGCTATGATGAATTGCAGGCAGGCTGCGCGCAACGCCCCGAGCAACGAGGCAATCAAATCGATGTTGCCTGCCACACCTGCACTGCAGATGGCGTAGATGGAGACCAGCAGCGCCTGCATCCCTCGCATCATGACGCGCTGGAAGAAGAGCCTGGTTTTGTCGAACTCGTTGTTCGGGTGGTGCCCTATGCTGGCAATGTGCCCTGATGTGAGGATGCTCACCCCGCTGGATGTCTCCGTGATCTTCTTCCCCGTCACGGCGCGCCCGCTGGCCGGGAACTTGTAGCCGCGCTCTCGCGCCCAGCTTTGTGCCGACTTCAGCTGGTCGCCGTTGCGCAGCCTGTGCTCCTGGCCGAAAATGACGTCGGGCTGATCTGCTTTGTCCAGCACCGTCCATTCTAGAAAACCTTGCATCGTGCTCCAGACATTGCTGTTGTACGTGACCAAGGACAACGTGGTCGGGACAGGTATGGAACTTGACGGATGCGAATCCGCATCCCGCTTGAGCTGCTGAACCAAGTCGGCGTTGGACTCCCCAACTGCTGACTGTAGTATCCTGTGCCAATGCTTTGAAGATTGGGTCTTCTTCTCCTTTGAACTCCGACAGCCTGAGCTCTGAGTAGTCAGGAAAGTCTAACCCACCATATTTGATGACGAACTTGTTGCGGCACTTTGACTTGTGAATCTTGCCCCCTCGGTCTGCCACCCTCGCGGCAGGGGGGCCCATCAATAGGGGTGAAAACCTCCTGCTGCCAAGGAGCGTGCACGTGCTCTGACAATGCTTTCCTCAGCGGTCGGCTCCACAGATTCTTTGACCTGTTCTCGAAGAGCTTCGATGTCTTCTCTGTCAGGCTCCCAGGGGGCATGTCCTCGACGTGGTATCCGAGCTGGCTCAGCGAGTAGTCCGACCCCCCCTCCAGCCCTGAGAGCTGCCACCAGCGCTGGGGCAGCCTTCTTCGGGTCACTGATGCCTTCCATACTTGAGAGAGCATCCTCAAGCTTGACCTCGTCGACGACCATCTCGACAGAGTCCGTGTCCTTCTGGGCGAGGTCTGACAGCTCCATCTCCAGCTTCTCATAGGCCTGATTCTTCTCGGTGATGAGGGCGTCGGCATCTGCCGGCGCCTTCTGGGCTGATTCCAGAGCTGCTTGTGCCACTGCACGGTCGGCAATGGCCTTCTCCTTCTGCTTGCGGGCTTGCTCCACTCCCCTCGAAAGTACGCTAAGCTTCGCGCCCAGGGGCTTGTTCTCATGAAGCTTGGCTCTGCCAGCTTCCATCTGAGACTGGGCTGAGGCCAAGGCGGCCTTTGCCCACTCTCCTTTAGCCGTCTCCAGCCACTGGATATGCTTGGCCAGCGACTCGATCTCCTCACGAGGTTCAGCTGGCTCGTTGGTGGTGTCTGACTGCTGCGGCCCTGCGCCACCATCCCCGCCTTTGAGGGTGGTGTTCTCCTTCTCAAGCTCCTCGAGGCGGAGAAGGAGGAGGAGGAAGAGGAGGAGGAGGAAGATCCGTTGTTTTTCTGGCTCAAAAACCCTGTGCGGGATCCATCCTCCGCGGTCGCCCGCGCGCGCCTCTCGCGGCGCTGGGCTGGCCCCTCGCTGGCGGCGGCTGGCGCCGCATCTTCGCGAAGCTATTCGCCAAGACCTACCGGCTGAACCTCAAGAGCGACAGGGTGAACATCAACATCTACGGTTAAATCGGGCGAGTCCCCCTACAGGGGGATTGTGGACGAAACGTAACAAATGCTCACAAATACGCAAACATAGTATATTCCTCCTGTAGAGGGACAGGCCCGACTTCAATCTACGGTCGGGAACTTTTGGATCGCGTGTCGCCGCGGCGGCCCAGTCGACACGCTGTGCCATGCGAGCGGATAGCGTGTCGCTCCGCTCCGCGGGGCGGAGCGGATCGGGAAAGCTCGACGCGCGGAAACCTGGGGATGGGGAAGCAGATAGCGTGTCGCTCCCAAGCGTGGTGGGCCAGAACCAGCGGAGCGACGCGCTATCCAAATTCTTGACCGTGCGTGCTGTTCGCTAAGATTTGCAGGCTGAGCCTCAAAATTTACAGGTCAAACTTCGCGAACCACCAGTCCTACGAACTCACCCCAATGTCTGTAGAGACTGACCGGCAGCTGTCACGCCGAGGCTGAGAGCAGCGGCAACTCTCAATAGGATGGGGTGGTGTCTCAGACACGGGCTCCAGCCGCACTCAAAGGACACCGTATCTGGCTACGCCGTCACCGCCAAGAAGATGAAGGTCAGACAGAGCGTGAAGCGAACTCAGATCCATGACTCCGAGTAAACGGACGTTGAGTCCCTGGACCCGCGGCTGCGCAACAATGCCCTTGCGTCTGTTCCGAACTCGTACCATGACGCGTGCGCCTTCCATGACGTGTACGAGGACGAAGTTGCCTACGACGACAACTGGCTGGCTCTGGGAGCACTGGGCGAAATGAGCGATACGAAGAAAGACGACGACACGAAATACGTGAACGCGGGCGACTACGACTGGCAATGCCACATGGGCGACGTTTGGAAGGATGCACAATGGGATCAGGACGGATCGCGATCAACGCGGTGATCATGGAGGCCGACATGCTGATCATCTCGAACATCGCGAGCTGCAGTTTGACCATCGCAGTCCACAAGCGGATGCTGCAATCTATGGGCGGACCGTCGTTGTCAACGACATCTCCACGAACTACAGTCTGATCCTGCCGATCTATGTACGCGTCCTTGAGACCAGGACCTTCAAAGATGTTCTACTCTAGATTGCAATCAACTCGTCAAGGTGGCCGAGGCCCGGAGGAACATGAAGGACGCTGGTGTGATCCGATGGTGTAGAGAGCTCCTGAAGCAATGACAGGACAAGGGACACACCGCGGTGATCGCGGGAACCTCGTCGAACATTGTGGTACAAGCTTTACGGACGGATGCGAACATGTCCAGTACGGCAGCTCGGGCTATGTGTTCATCGTACTCGAAGGATGATGATCTTTAGATGCAGGTATATGACAGCAAGAACGAGGAGGAGGAGGATCACAGACTTGAGCACGACCAGATGATGCGGTACTTGTCCTGCGGAACCTACGCGACTGGGGTGACGACGCCGACAGCGACGACTACGAGTACGGCAGAGACGAACGAGCATGTCCAGCAACCCCCCCTTGCCCCGAGACGCGAGCAACTTATGATGCTCAAGTGCCGTGGGGGAGTGGATCTCAGGAGAGGCGAAATCCAAACGGAGTCAGCACAGACGGAGACCTAACACGCCGCACGGACCTACTCTGTATGGACTTGGCCTCCTAGCAGGAGAGGCTAAGTCCAGAAGGAGTAAACACAGACGGATACCTCACACACGGTGCGGCCCTACTCCGTATGGACTTCGCCTCCCATCAGCAGAGGCGAAGTCAAAAGGACCAAGCACAGATGGAGACCGAGCGCTCCGTATGGACGTCCTCTGCATGGACTTAGCATCCGCCGATGGATCGTGTTAATCTGCAAACTCGAACACAAGACCTTGTTCCGCAACACTTCCTCAACACCCCTTTCGTGGTGATCCTGCCCACGACGCTGCGATCCAAGACTGGATCAACACATCGATGATCAGAGAAACGGGAAACATCCCGAGGTACAGGAACTACCCAGACCTACAGGTATAACAATCAACCCTACAGCAATGGCAGTATCTGAAAGGGTTGGGTACTCAATCTGCGGCACCTCTACAAAATGGGACGCTGGCATGTATCGACTTCATCAAGGAGGATATCTACCACAGGATTGGGGGCCGAATTCCATACAGACGAGGCGGCGTAACGAAGCTTGAATGACAACACACATCGCAAGAAAATCGCCATCGGTGACACGGTACACGGCATGAGCGAAAAGAGGTCACCGTGGCGCCCAGCTGAGTACAACGACTTCAATTTACAGGACCTGATCGACCAAGCGGTCAAGGTCTTCTGGCCGGTCAGTGCGAGCAGCTTGCTGGCACGGGCAGAGATCGGCAGAAAGACTTGATAGAGCACCACCGCGTCTGCCTGTAGAGTACCTCGCCAGACACCAACCAGGTGCACGGTGCACAGCACATCGTACAACAGCCGCGTCTACATAGAGTCTGGCTCACCTTCCCCCACGGCTGAGATAGGCATCCGATTCTGCTCGAGCTGTTTTCCGCGACGTCTCCCTCGCTCCACTTCTCCCATCTGTCGTCACAATGGCTACACATCTTGAGGCCCGACGAATCGCCAGAAGTTATGTACGCGCGCATGTGATCCTCAAGTTGTTTGCGGCGGCTCGATTCCATGCTTCGAGGCCCAGCCGACTCGGCATCAGGCGGGCGCCCGCGGCGTGCACAAGAGGCGACCGCTCGCGCGCGGAGGCCTCAGCGGCGAGGGGCCCCTCCTGCACTCCTGGCCCCCTGTCGGGGTGAGAGTCTGGCCCTTGACTTTCCGACGACGAGCCAGAGTGACCCTGGGTAAGAGTGACCTTTGGTGCGCGGCTGCTTGGGGGCCGCGGGGGGACCAAAAACACAAGGGCGCAAGACGCTACTACTGCACCGTGTTCGGCGATCGCGGCACCCCAGTGGGCGCGCACCAAAGGTCACTCCGGCGAAAATGACGTCTGGCCCTCGACCTTCCTCCCTTTCCTCCCCCCCAGGAACGACCTCCGCCGGCGTGCGGGGGGTCGCGGGGCGGCGAGCGCGGGCACGCAGGGCGCGCGGCGGCGTGACTTCGCGATGGGAACGCCGTGCGATGGCACTGCGGAGCGGGAGGAGGAGGAGGAGAAGCAGGAGGAGGAGGCGGAGGAAGATGATGATGATGAGGAGGATGAGGAGGAAGAGGAGGATCGAGGAGGCAGAACAACTAGGGGGATGAGTATTGGGGGGAGGGGGGGAGGAGGGGAAGGAGGAGGATCGAAAATGGTGATGGTGATGGGAATGGTGATGACTATTAGGACTCCCATTAGCGGTCGAAAGGTGCCACGAGGACGCGATCGGCGAGGCAATTGTTATGTAATGGCGAAAGACGAGCAAACAGATGAGAAAACAAATGCCGGCGGCGATAAATCTGCCTAGCACGAGCAAGAAGAATGTGACGAACAACTTCAGACCGTGCGAATCATTATCCCGCAAGTGACGAAAAGCACACTGTATCAATTCGATGGCAAGAGCACTTGCAATGAATTTGCTATCACAAGACCGCCGAGGACGATATCTATGACGGGAATCGCCATCGAAGAAGAAGCGCGGCAGCGACGGCAACATGTGCGAGAGGCAATTTACAATATGCTCATACATAGTAAAGAATAGTATTTGCAGTATGCTCACACATTTAGAGTATGATCACATCAGCAGCAGCCTGATCACATACAAACCTGCACAACCCCCGCCCCATACCTCGCTATCGTAGCCCATCCGTTGCGCATGGTCTTCAGCACATTTATGGCGACAGAACACGGCAGCTTCGTGGCACCCAATTGAGTCTGATCAGAACGGTTGTCTCATTATGAGCTTGCACCTCGGAGTCAAAGTACCTAGGCCTCGAAGCAAGATGTTCAGTGACACTGCCACGCGCGTGGCGCAAACACTGCAAGGCACCAGCTTGATACTGACGATGTCACGGGTCAGGAGGAAGTCCAGGAAGTTGAGACAGCCAACGCCAATTTTCGCGAAGTTGATAGAACATACTGGTGCTGAGCCGCTCAGCATATCGATAAGCCACCAGCCAGTCATCTCCTTCAAGCACCTCCCAATACCATTCCACAAGACGAACAAACCTGCCTGATCGAGCAACTTCCTGTACTGAGCAGCGGCAGCATATTCAGCGATGCCATTCGCACCGACAGGAATCCCAAACTCCTTCAGTATCCAGAACATATCAGGATGTAAAGCAAAGCGCGGCCTACTTATCACAGTTTGAAGCCCTTCGCGCTGACAGCGGAGAATCTCAGACGTCGCACTGTTATACTAAGCAATATACGTGGGCACACTCACGGCCAACGAGTTGTAGCTCAGGATGGTCTGCGTGAAGCCAACCACGAGCGACTGACAGTGTATAACACACTGCATATACTTATTGAGAAGCAAACTCTAAGAATTGATGTACGCATTCTCACCGATGAAACCCATGTACGTGACATAGGTGGCGAAGATGAGAGACTCAGCATTCATGCCCAGCCCCTGCAGATGCCGCAAGCTGCCAGCACGATCGTGACAGTTAATGGAATACGTGTAGGTCTTCGCAACGTTGACACACAATCCAATCGCACGGCCACAACTGATTAGCAGACTCGGAAGCCCACGAAGACCCCGCCCACAAAGAAGCTGATGCTGATGCTGCTGACGATGATGGAGCTGTTGCTGTTGCTGTTGCTGATGACGATCCTGATGATGGTGGCGATGATGATGGTGGTGATGATTATGATTAAGATAATGATGATGATAACGATAATGATGATGAAGCTGATGCTGATGCGGATGCTGATTATGCTGATGCCGATGATGATGATGCTGCTGCGGATTATGCTGATGCTGATGCTGTTGCTGCTGATGATGTTAATGCTGATGGTGATGCTGATGATAATGATGCCGAGCAAGAGGAGGAGGAGGAGAAGGAGGAGGAGGATGAGGAGGAGGATCATGAGGATCCAGGAGGAGGAACAGCTAGGAGGAGGAGAAGGAGGAGGATGAAGAGGATCGCTGCTGCTCATGATGATGCTGCTCATGATGATGCTGCTGCTGATGATGATGATGATGGCAATGACGATGACGATGCTGATGACGAGGACGATGACCATGACAACGATGATGACGATGATGATGATGCTGATACTGATAATGATGACGATGATGATACTGAAGATGCTAATGATGATGCTGGTGATGATGCTGACGCTGATGCTGATGCTGATGCAGATGCCGATGCTGATGATGCTGCTGATGATGATGATGCTGATGATGATTCTGATGATGACGATGATGATGATGATGATGCTGCTGCTGATGATGATGAGGAGGAGGAGGATGAGGATGATGATGATGATGATGATGATGATGAGGAGGAGGAGGAGGAGTAGGAGGAGGAGAAGGAGAAGGAGAAGGAGGAGGAGGAGGAGGAGGAGGAGAAGGAGGAGGAGGAGGGGAGGAGGAGGAGGGAGGAGGAGGAGGAGGAGGAGGAGGAGGAGGAGGAGGAGGAGGAGCGAACTTGTGTTGGACGAACCTGGGCCCTTCTGAACTTCTGGAGGTCTCCGGGGGCCTCGGGGGGACCTCGGGGGCCCAGAGGTCCCTGGGCGGCGGCCAGCGGGGGAGAGAGCACTCACACCTCCAACGCCTCGAAGGTCGAGGATCGAGGTCGAGGATCGAAGGTTCGAGGTCGAGGATCGAGGGGAGGGGCGGTATCGAGGGTCGAGGATCGAGGGGAGGGGCGGCATCGAGGGGGTTTCTGGGCGTGCCCCGCCCCTTTTCGGGGCCTCTCGGGGGGCTTTGCGCGGCCGCGGCCGCACTCGCCTCGATGTTCTGGCCAGAGCACACCCCAGGAGAGCTCCAAGGATCCACTTTTCTGAAGACCCCGTGCAGGCCTGCGACATCTGGGGGAAGCCGCCGTGGCGCTCTTCTGCCACCTCGGCGTCCAAATTCCGCTTCTGGGCCCGAGGGCTCCCAAAGAACTGCTCAGGACAAGAGCCCCAGTCCCGGGGAAAGGGTCGAGAGGTCGGATGGGGGGCTCCCTCCGCCTCCCTCCCTCTCCCTCGGGAGGAGGAGGGAAGGGAGCGAGGAGGAGGGGGGAGCTGGGCGGAGCGAGGAGGAGGAGGGGGAGGAGGACGACGACGACGCCGACGACGACGCCGACGACGACGGAGGGGGAGGAGGAGGACGACGACGCCGACGCCGACGCCGACGCCGACGACGACGACGCCGCCGCAGATGACGACGACGAGAGCGAGGCCGAGGCGGCAGGCGGGCCCGAACGCCCGGCTCGGCCCGCGGGGGGTGGCCGGCGGGGGCCGGGCGCGCTCAGGGGATGTCCTGGCCGTTGAGGATCTTGAGGGCCTCCTGGAGCGACTCGATCCGCCGGCCCCGTGGCCTGGCGGCCGAGGCCCCCGGCGGGGGCGTCGAGCTTCTCGCGTGGATGCTCTCCTCCTCCTCCTCCTCCTTCTCCTCCTCCTCCTCCTCCTCCTCCTCCCTCCCTCCCTCCTCCCTCCCTACCATCCTCCTCTCCTCCTCCTCCTCCTCTTGCTCCTCCTTCCTCCTCCTCCTCCTCCTCTTGCTCCTCCTCCTCCTCCTCCTCCTCCTCCTCCTCCTCCTCCTCCTCCTCCTCCTCCTCCCCCCCCTCCTGGCCGTTCTGGATCGTGAGGGCCTCCTGGAGCGGCTCGATCCGCCGACCCCGTGGCTGGGCTTTGGGCCTCCTGGATCAGAAGAAGAAGAAACAACATAAACATTAACTTTTGGCGCTCTGGGCGAATTTCTGGGATCTGCGCCGGACCCCTCCCTGGCGCGCTTCGAGGCGCCGCCAGGGGGGGCCCAGCTCGGATCCAAGAAATCCGCGCGGAGCGCCAAAAGTTTATGTTCATGCCGTTTTTTCTTCTTCGGTGGATGGGGTTAGAGTAGATGGTGTCGGAGGATCGCGCCGCCGCATCGCCGATGTATCAGCGTTGTATCGACGTTGTGTCGGCGATGCGGCGCGATCCGCCGACCCCATCTACTCGGACCCCATCTAGGAGGCCTCTAGGGGTCGAGAGGACTTGTTCCAAGCACGAAGCACCACGGG
>CAUYUJ010015827.1:288837-310187 GCA_963575745.1 Prorocentrum cordatum
CACACAGACACACACAGACACACACACACAAAGGCACACACACAGACACACACACAGACACACACACAGAGACACACACACAGACACACACGCAGAGACACACACACCCAGAGACACACACACACCCAGAGACACACACACACACATACACACACAGGCACACACAGACACACACACAGACACGCACACAGACACACACACAGAGACACACACACAGACACACACACACGGACACACAGAAACACACACAGACACACACAGACACACACAGACACACACACAGACACACACACACAGACACACACACAGGCAGACACACAGACAGACGCAGACAGACACCTACACACAGACACACACAGACACACACACACACACAGACACACACACACACTCACAGGCACACACACAGACACACACACACAGACACACCCAGGCATACACACAGACACATACACACAGACACACACACAGAGACACACACACAGACACACACACACAGACACACACACAGACACACAGACACACACAGACACAGATACACAGACACAGACACAGACACACACAGCCAGACACACACACACACAGAGACACACACACAGATAAACACACATATACACACAGAGACACACACAGACACTCACAGAGACACACACACAGAGACACACACAGAGACACACACACAGACACACACACAGCGACACACACACAGACACACACAGACACACACAGAGGCACACAGACACACACACAGACACACACAGACACACACAGACAAAAACACACACAGACACACACAGACACACACAGACACACACAGGGACACACACACACAGACACACACACGACCAGAGACACACACAGAGACACACACAGCATCCACACTGGACACACACACACACACACAGACACACGCACACAGAGACACACAACACCACACACAGAGGACACACACACAGACACACACACAGAACACACACACAGACAACACACACAGACACAGACACACACACACAGACACACACACCGACACACACACAGACACACACACAGACACACACAGAGGCACACACAGAGACACACACACAGAGACACGCACAGAGACACACACAGAGAGACCCACAGAGACGCACATAGAGACACACACAGAGTCACACACAGAGACACACACACATAGACACACACACAGACACACGCACACAGAGACACACACAGAGACACACACAGAGACACGCACACACAGAGACACACACACAGACACACACACAGACACACACAGACACACACAGACACACACAGAGACACAGACACTGACACAGACACAGACACATACAGACAAGCACACACAGAAACACACACACAGATACACACACAGACACACACAGAGACACACACACAGACACACACACACAGACACACACACAGACACACACAGAGGCACACACACAGACAAACACAGAGACACACACACAGACACAAACAGACACACACAGAGGCACACACAGAGACACACACAGAGATACACACACAGACACACACACAGACAGACAAAGACACTGACACACACACAGACACACACACAGACACACACAGACACACACAAAGACACACACAGACACACACACAGACACACACACACAAAAACACACACAGACACACACAGGCATCCACACACGGACACACACATAGACACACACACAGACACACGCACACAGAGACACACACACACAGACACACACAGACACACACAGGCCCACACAGACACACACACAGACACACACAGACACACACACAGACACACACACAGCCAGACACACAGACAGAGACACACACAGATACACGCAGGCACACACACAGAGACACACAGAGGCACACACAGAGACACACACAGAGACACACACAGAGACACACACAGAGGCGCACACAGAGAGACACACAGAGACACACACAGAGACAGACCCACACAGAGACACACACACAGAGACACACACACACAGACACACACACAAACACACACACACACGGAGACACACACAGAGGCACACACACAGAGACACACACAGAGACACACACACAGAGACACACACAGAGACACACACAGAGAAACACAGAGAGACACACACACAGACACACACATATTCACACAGAGACACACACAGAGACACACACAGAGAGACACACACCGAGACACACACACAGAGACACACACACAGAGACACACCCACAGAGACACACACACAGACACGCACACAGAGACACACACAGAGACACACACACAGACATACAGAGACACACACAGAGACACACACAGAGACACACACAGAGAGACACACCCACAGAGACACACAGAAGGACACAGAGAGAGACACACAGAGAGACACACACAGAGACACACAGCGAGAGACACAGAGAGAGACACAGAGAGAGACACAGAGAGAGACACACAGAGAGACACAGAGAGAGACACACAGCGAGAGATACAGAGAGAGACACAGAGAGAGACACAGAGAGAAACACACAGAGAGACACACAGAGAGACACAGATAGAGACACAGCGAGACACAGAGAGACACAGAGAGACACAGAGAGACACAGAGAGACACAGAGAGACACAAAGAGACACGGAGAGACACAGAGAGACACAGAGAGACACACGGAGACACAGAGAGACACAGAGAGACACAGAGAGACACAGGGAGACACAGAGTGACACAAAGAGACACGGAGAGACACAGAGAGACACAGAGAAACACGCACAGAGAGACACAGAGAGCCACACACAGAGACACAGAGAGACACACACAGAGACACACAGAGACACACAGGCACACACAGACACACACAGACACACACACACAGAGAGGCACACAGAGACACACAGACACACACAGACACACACAGACTCACCCAGACACACACAGACACACAGACACACACAGACACACACACAGACACACACAGACACACACAGACACGCACAGACACAGACAGAGGCACACAGAAAGACACAGACACACACAGACACACGCAGACACACAGAGACACACAGAGACATACAGAGACACAGAGAGACACAGAGAGACACAGAGAGACACAGAGAGACACAGAGAGACACAGAGAGACACAGAGAGACACAGAGAGACACACAGAGACACCGAGAGACACAGAGAGACACAGACAGACACAGAGAGACACAGAGAGACACAGAGAGACACAGAGAGACACAGAGAGACGCAGAGAGACACACAGAGACACAGACACACACACACACACACACTCACACATTCACACACAAACACACACACATTCACACACATTCACACACACACACACACGCTGCACAGCTGTTACCTGGGCGAAGGGCCCCGCCCTGTGCAGTTCGAGAGGGCTCACCCGATAGCCTCGGACGGCCCACGCGGCATCCACGGGGACCCCGGGAGCGCCCCTGGACGGTCCAGGATTGCCTCCAAGTTGGCCAACGTGGCCCCGTACAGCCTCCAAGACGAGCCAAGAGGCCCCCTCCCCCCCCCCCGGCCAGCAGACCACTCTGGCCCAGTATGGCCCCAGGACGGGCAGAGATGGCTCCCAGACGGCCCTGGATGGCTCCAGGAGGCCACCAAGAGGTCCCCATCAGGAGGCCGCCTCCTCGTCGGCCTCCTCCTCCTCCTCCTCCCTTTCGGCCTCCTCCTCCTCCTCCTCCTCATCATCCTCCTCCCTCGTCGGCCTCCTCCCTCCTCCTCCTCCTCCTCCCTTTCGGCCTCCTCCTATTCCTCCTCATCCTCCTCCTCCTCCTCCTCCTCCTTCTCCTCCTCCTCCTCCTCCCCCCTGTTCCCCAAAGACGACTCCAATGGATGACTCCTCCATGTCGCACCACAACGCGTGCCCGCAGGCTGGACCGGGCGTTTCGCGTGAGACTCCTCTGCTCATTACGAACCTGGAACTACAATGAACAACAACAGTTAGAAGGATGCAGGGCCAGGGAGGAGCTTTTCGAGGGCCCCGAGACGGACCCAGAAGGCACCACGAAGCCACCAAGACGGCCCACGGTCGATCTGTGAGGGCCCCAAGGCACGAGGCCACGGAGGCGCCCGATACGGCCCAACGGAACACCAAGATGGCGCACGACTGCCGACAGCCCCCGTTCAGGCCAGGCGGTAAATGCCTTAGCGCCGCACGCATTCGTCTTACTGGCTTCCATCAGTGAGAGGGATGGATGGCAAACCGTTAGTTGTTATCACAAGCGCAACCATGTGCATCAGTTGCACGGATCGAGGGCGGTTCCTCTTCAAAATGGGGATCTCGCTTGCGACACCACGGTTTGATTTCATGCCAGGAAGTTTTGAAGTCTGAACTGTGCAGCAGCTGCGCGGAGATGGAGGGTGCGTTTCCTTTCCTTTCGCCACAAGGGGGATGCCGCGCCGCACTTCTTTTTGAACTTGATGACGAAATCTGGTCGGCTTCCTTAGAGGGCAGAACATCCACCCCCATCATGAGCACCCCGACAAGCGGGGCCGCTTAGTCAAAGCACCCAAGGAAGGACTCGAACATGGCAGGGTTGTCCAGTAAGCGCCCAGGGCCTTTTAGGAAACGCCGAATGTCGGGGTCTGGGTGTTTTTCCCCCCTTTGACTTCTGATGGCTCGAGGGCGAGGGGCAGCCTCTTTCAAGACGGAGCTCTCGCCCGAGTTGTGTGTCCGTGGGGCGTGTTCGTCTTTTACAGGGGGGGGGGGCTCCTCCTCCTCCTCCTCCACCTCCTCTTCCTCTTCCTCCCCTTCTCCTCCTCCTCTTCCTCCTCCTTTTCCTCCCCCTCCTCCTCCGCCTCCTCCGCCTCCTCCTCCTCTTCCTCCCTCTCCTGCTCCTGTCCGTCTTCCTCCTCCGAAGGGTTCCACACCAGCTGGGGGGACGCATGGTCCGATAGCTTGACGAAGCTTTGGCCTCACGTTTGGGCGCGTCGGCATTTCCACACAGGCAGGGGGCGGCGGTGACCTTAGCTAACCGAACATGAATACGACTCTCCGTTCTCAACTAACCATGTCCAGCGGTGCCGCCGCCTCTTCGATCGGAGCGCTCTCGGTTCTCCAAGACTGGGGCTGCCGCTGGGGCGCTGGCCACATTTCAAGACTGGCGCTCTGCTCCCGTCGTTCCGAATGGCGCTCTTCCCCGAGAGCGGGCCACGTTTCTCTATCCGACTCGGCCCTTGTCTTTAGCATCTCCCCCCCTGTTCCCTCTTCTGCCTTCCACTGATACTCCACCTCCTCCTCCTCCTCCTCCTCCGCCTCCTCCTCTTTTTCTTCTTCTTCTTCCTCCTCCTCCTCCTTCTCGATAGCCTTCTTCTCTTCCTCCTCCTGCTGCTCAACTCCTCCTTCTCCTCCGAGCTAAGGGCCCCCTTGCTGATTGCACATCTCGCGATGGGGGTATTTTTTGGATTAAGATCCTCTAGAACATTCCAAGTCGGTGGGTAGAGAAGGAGTCAGAACCTTGGGAAGGGTTGCGTGGGATGGGACGGATGTCAGATACGGCGCGAGCGCGCCCAGCTTGTCCTCCTCCCCTGTCGCCCCCCCCCGTAAGGGTCCCCCAAAGGCTCCTGTTATTTATCGAAAATTTCGGGAAGGGCCCGGACCCGATGCCTCCAGAGTTACCCGAAGGTCGCCAGAACTCCGCTGCATCCTCGACGGGCCTTCCCTGTCACATCGCGCCGCTATCCGCGTCGAATCCGCCTCGACCGTCGGATTCGCGTCGAATCCACGTCGAGTCGAGTCCGCGTCGCATCCACGTCGGATCCGTGTCGGGTACCAACGCAGACGGCCGACTACAGGAAAGACAAGGTCCCCCGAAGCTGCAACGTGACCCCAGACGCCCCCAAACGCCTCTGGAAGCCCCCAGAAGCGCGCAAGAGGGCCACACCCGTCTAAGCGTTCGGGCGGGCATATCGATTCTCGAAGTCGCGGTGCCTTTCGGAGGGGCATGGTGCGGAGAGCACGAGGGTTTGGGCCCCTCTGGGGCCCCACGTCTGACCGACGTCGGCGCGCTCCCCCGAAACGCCGACCTCGGCATCTTCAGTGTGGTTCAAGTCGACCGAAATTTGCGTCGTCGCGAGGAGGAGCAGGAGGAGGAGGAGGAGGAGGAGGATGAGGAGGAGGAGGAGGAGGAGGAGGCGGAGGGGAAGGGGAGGAGGAGGAGGGGAAGGAGGAGGGGAGGGGAGGAGGAGGAGGAGGAGGAGGAGGAGGAGGAGGAGGAGGAGGAGGGAGGAGGAGGAGGAGGAGTCGACCGAAATTTTGGCAGGCACCCACTGCAGGTCGCGTGGACGGAGCCGGCGGGCGCGGCGGCAGCCCCGAGGATCTCTTCCTTGCGGTTGCCCACCCTGCTGTCGTAGCTGACCCCGGCATCAACGCAAGAGGGCTTCAGCTTGTCGAAGTAGGTCAGCGCGGCGTCGAGCTCCTCTCGGGCTCTCTCGTGAGTATGGGGGAAGAACGAAGAGGAGGGGGAGGAGGATGATGAGATGCTGATGCTGATGATGATGATGAGGAGGAGGAGGCGGAGGAGGAGGAGAGGCGGAGGAGGAGGCGGAGGAGGAGGAGGAGGAGGAGGGGGAGGGGAGGGGGAGTGGGAGTTGGGAGGAGGAGGAGGGAGGAGGAGGAGGGGAGGAGGAGGAGGAGGAGGAGGAGGAGGAGGAGGAGGAAGGAGGAGGAGGAGGAGGAGGAGGAGGAGGAGAGGAGGAGGAAGGAGGATGAGGAGGAGGGAGGAGGAGAAGGAGGAGGAGGAGGAGGGAGAGGAGGATGAGGAGGGGGAGGGGGAGGGAGGGGGAGGGGGAGGAGGATGGGGGGGGGCCATAACATGCGCCTGGCGCGTGCACGCGGTGCGGACCACGACGGGGCCGCAGGCGAGGGGCCCAGCTTGGGGGCGGAGAGTTCTTCGCGCGTGAAAGCCAGTGCGCGCGCGGAGGGGCGGGGGCCAACAGGCGCCCAACAGGTGACGGGCGTCACCGTGCAGGAGGGGGACGGCAACGAGGAGGACACAGACGCAGGGGTAAGGAGAAAGCTGACATAAGGAGGAAGGAGGAAGGAGGAAGGGAGGGAGGGAGGGAGGGAGGGAGAAGGAGGAGGAGGGGGAGGAGGATGAGGAGGAGGAGGAGGAGAAACAGGAGAAGGAGGAGGAGGAGGCGGAGGAGGCGGAGGAGGAGGAGGAGGAGAATGAGGAGGAACAAGGGGGAACATGATGATGATGCTGATGATGCTGATGATGACGATGACGATGACGATGACGATGATGCTGATGATGATGATGATGATGATGATGATGATGATGATGATGATGATGATGATGATTGCTGATGCTGATGCTGCTGCTGCTGATGATGGTACTGATGATGATGATGATGATGAGGAGGAGGAGGATGAGAAGCATGAGACTGAGGAGGAGGAGGAAGAGAAAGATAAATCTGATGATGATGATAATGAGGAACACGAAGAACACTAATAGGAACATGATACGGAGGATGAGGATGAGGATGAGGAAGAGGATGAGGATGAGGATGAGGATGATGATGATGATGATGATGATGATGATGATGATGATGAGGCGGAGGGTGAGGAGCAGGAGGATGAGGAGGGAGATGCTGCTGATGATGATGATGATGATGATGATGATGCTAATGCTGCTGCTGATGATGATGATGAGGAGGAGGAGGAGGAGGAGGAGGAGGAGGAGGAGGAGGATGAGGAGGAGAAGGCGGAGGATGAGGAGGAGGCGGATGCGGAGGAGGAGGCGGAGGAGGAGGCGGAGGAGGAGGAGGCGGAGAAGGAGGAGGAGGAGGCGGAGGAGGAGGAGGCGGAGAAGGAGGAGGAGGAGGAGAAGGATAAGTCTGATGATGATGGTGACGAGGAAGAACAAACATAGGAAACGGACGCGGATGCGGATGCAGATGCGGAGGAGGAGGATGAGGAGGAGGGAGGGTTTGAGGACGAGGATGAGGACGATGACGATGATCAGGATGAGGATGATGCTGCTGCTGATGATGATGATGCTGATGCCGCTGATGATGCTGATGATGATGAGGAGGAGGATGAGGAATATGAGGAGGAGGATGAGGATGAGGATGAGGATGATGATGAGGAGGATGAGGAGGAGGAAGAGGAGGAGGAGAGGAGGAGGAGCAGGAGGATGAGGAGGAAGATGATGAAGATGAGGAGGAGGCGGAGGAGGAGCACCAGGAGGAGAAGACGGATGAGGAGGAGGATGCGGAGGAGGAGGAGGCGGAGGAGGAGGAGGCGGAGGAGGACGAGGAGGAGGAGGAGAAGGGGGGATGATAATGATGAGGAGGGGGAGGAGACGCAGGAGGAGGAAGATGAGGAGGAGGATGAGAAAGGGAACGAGGATGAGGAGGGATGAGGAGGTTGAGGATGAGGATGAGAACCAGGAGAAAGAGGAGCAGGAGGAGGAGGCGGAGGAGGGGGATGAGGAGGTGGAGGAATAGGATGAGGAGGAGCTTGATGATGATGAGGAGGAGGATGAGAAGGATGAGGAGGAGAGACTGATGATGATGCTGATGATTTTGCTGCTGATGATGCTGATGCTGATGATGCTGATGCTGATGATGCTGATGCTGCTGCTGATGATGATAATGATGATGCTGATGGGGATGATGATGATGCTGCTGATGATGATGATGACGATGATGATGATTCGTATTCTTATGCTGCTGATGATGCTGCTGCTACTGATGATGCTTATGATGATTATGATGATGAGGAGGAAACGGGTAACGAGGAGGAGGAGGGAAGAGGACGAGGATGATGAGGAGGAGGACGATGCGGATGAGGATGAGGAGGCGGAGGAGGAGGAGGACAACGAGGAAGAGAACGAGGAGGAGGAGGAGGACAAGGAGGAGGAGGAGGAGGAAGGAGAGTAGGAGGAGGAGGAGGAGGAGGAGGAGAAGGAGGAGGAGGGGGAGGAGGAGGAGGAGGAGGAGGAGAAGCAGGACGTGCAGGCTGTAGTGGTTGCAGACAAGCAAATTGAAAATGTCGCACGCGCGTCATACGAAAATTTGACTCCAGTTCCTTAACGGGTTCGTGGGTTTCTCAAGTTTTGGCATGCTCATCGGGGTGAGATGGTACCTGGGGACAAACCAACGGGAGCCAACAGGAGGAGGAAGGGCATTGATTAAGATGGGGGTGGGGGGTGGGGGCATGATGAGGATGCGGACAAGGGGGATGGAGGATGACGGGGAAGACGAGAAGCATGGAGGAGGAGCAGGAAGATGAGAAGATGGAGGGCCCCACTCCAGTGGCATTCCCGTCCTTCTGGGTGCCAGCGAGGTCCTCCTTCTTCGAGGTGTGGGCCGACTCCTGATCCTCCTGAAGAGGGGGGTAAGGAGCAATAAGAGAAACAGCAAAAGGAGTATGAGCATGAGGATAAATGATGAATGAATAATACTGCCAAGAATAGTAAGGCTCTTGTGCGGCAACCATCGCGCGCATCAATACGGACAAATCTGTTCATCGGGCTCTCGGTAAGACTAGAACGCTGGCTTGCAAATGACTCTGTGCAAACGCCATGCGTCAGCACGGAAAGATCATCCGAGTACGCTGTGAGGAAGTCGGGGAGGGGGGTACGAACGGCCCCCCCTCCTCCCCCCTCTACAGTCAAGGGGGGGGGGCTCGAACCCCCCTGCCCCTCTCTCTCTCTCTCTCCCCAGCATGAAAATTAACCACCACTGGCGCCGGCAAACGACGACGACGACGAGGACAACGACGACGACGACGTGTCCTCTCGCCCGCCAGCCCGACCAGTGGGCTCCCCCACCGCGGCAAAGACGACTCCCCCCTCTCCCGCTCCCCCTCGTGCCTCCTCCTTCCTCCTCCTCCTCCCTCCGCGCGCAAGGGGGGCGGAGGAGGGAAGCATGCAGCGACGAGTGAAACGACGAAGGCCATTGGCGAAGACCTCCGCGGCGGTGCTGGGATCGACGGCGGCGGGCGCCTCGCCGCAGGCCGGCCGCGTTGGCCCCAAGATGGGCCCACTGGGCCCCGATCCGCTCCGTCGCCCCCGTCGCCGCCGCTCGTCAGCAGCGTCGCCGTCGCCGTGAGGAGGAGTGAGGGGGGGAGGAGGGGGGGGGAGGGGGGAGGGAGGGAGGGACGGGGGGATGGAGGGGGACGAGGAGAGGAGGGGATGGGGGGAGGACGGAAGTCGACGCCGGGAGGGGGGAGTAGGGGCCCTGCAAGAGGGGGGACGAGTGCGCGGAGGAGGAAGAGGAGGAGGAGGAGGGATGACGAGGAGGAGGAGGAGGACCAGTGTAAACCCAAGATTCATCAACGATGTTGGAATCATCTCTCCCTCCAAGCCCCCTCTTCACAGGCCCCTTCAAAGATTCATTTCCGCTGAGGGAACTGCCTCGTTGGGAGACAACCGTTTGAAGACCTTGAAGCGTTCCACAACACCATTCTCGTGACTCCACGCCACGGCTTATCCTGACTGTTGCGTTTTGACGCTCCTGAATCGTGCCAGAACGCCGTTCCTGGGACGTCAGCACCGCGAACCAACGTATCTGTTGCATCCTCGCGATCCAAAACACTTCCAACACATAGTTTCTGGCGCGAATCCGTGAAACCCTTGCAATACAAAAAACGGATGTGCACAGTGTTACGGCGAGAAACACTCATTGAAAACGGACCGCCCTCAATCCGTGAAACTCTGGCATTTGGAAAAAACGAATGCGCGTGGCGCTAAGGCGAGAGCCACATTTTGAAAACGAACTGCCCCCAATCAGTGAACATCAGGCAATTTTTTAAAGGAATGTGCGCGGCGCAAGAGCGATAACCACATTCTGAAAACGACCCGCCCTCAATATGTGAGGCTCTTGCAATTTCTTACAACTACTGTGCGCGGCGGTAAGGCGAGAACGAGATTTTGAAAGCGGCCCGCCCTAAATCCGTGCAACGCTTGCACATGTTTAACACGAATGTGCGCCGCGCCTAGGCGAGAACAGCATTTAAAAACATCCTCCTTGAATGTGTGAAGCTGCTGCCAATCTTTAAGTTTCAAGGTCATGAATGGCGAGAAAGTCTTTTGTGAAACGGCCAGCCCGCCCTTTCGACCGGCCTCGGGGTGCGACAAGGGGGAATTCTTAGTAAGGAAAAGGAAAGGAATGCAGGAGGAGGGGGAGGAGGAGGACGAGGGGGAGGAGGAGGAGGAGGAAGAGGAGCACGAGAATGAGGAGGAGCAGCAGAAGGATCAGACGGAGGTAGGAGAGAGTAGAGAGAAATTAGGAGGAGGAAAGTGAGGACTACGAGGAAGAGGAGGGGTTGTGGAGGAGGAGGAGGACGAGGACGAGGACGAGGAGGAGGAGGAGGACGAGGAGGAGGAGGAGGAGCGGAGAGGAGGAGCACGAGAAGGAGGAGGATCAGCAGGAGGACCAGGCGGAGGTAGTAGAGAGTAGAGAGAAATGAAGAGGAGAAACGTGAGGAGGATGAGGAAGAGGAGGAGGGATTGTGGAGGAGGAAGACGAGGAGGATGAGGAGGAGGACGAGGAGAAGGAATGGGAGAAACGAGGAATGGTGGCGGCGTGCGCCCGAACAGCTGGGGCCCCTCCTTCTTAGACGTCTTGTGGTCGTGGTCGGTGGTCTTCGCGGACTTGTCTTCGGAAGAGTCGGTCATGAACTTATCGTACGCCTGTCGAGGAATGAGGGCGGAAGAGGAGTACTCCTGCGAGTCCTCCTTCCTCGTTCGTCCTTCCTTCCTCCTCCCTCTTCCCTCTCACTTCTCTCCCTCCTCCTCGTTGTCGTCGTCGTCCTCCTCCTCCTCCGCGTCCACCAGGAAAGACCAGGGGCAGCCCGGCGGCCCCCATCACGCATGGGAGGGACCCTCGCGTTGGGGTTGCAGTCTCCGCTTCCCTCGGGGCCCCCTCCCTCCTTCCTCCGCGGCCGCTAAGCGCGGTTCCCTCGGGCTGGGCCGCGCCCGCGACGCGCGCGCGTGCGGGGCCGAAGCGGCCCGCCCTTGCAAGAGGGGGCGGGGGAGGGGAGGCCACCGTGCTAACCATCCTCAAAACTGCGGTCGTCGAAAAGAAGGACGAGGTGGGTCGAGCGGCGGGGCCACTCCAGGGACTAGCAATTGCCGATGACGTAATACCTTGCCCGTGACGTGCTGCATGGCGTACCTTGAGGGTAGCGCTGTACACGGAGTATTCAGCCGTATCATATGTACTTGCTGTGGACGTAATACATTGGCAGTCGCATTGTGCACGGAGTACTTTGTTTGTAGCGCTGTAGACGTGGTACATGCCCGTAGCACCCTTGTCTGTAGCGCTGTAGAGCAAGTGTGCTATTGGCATGAAAAGAAGATCGCTGGAGTGCCATAATCAACGGCGGCACGTCTCACCGTAACTGTTGCGCCATCCGGTCGTAGACTGCGTCAAGCAGGCCTTCTTCTTGGAACGCGTCGGGGAAAAATTTGGCCAACCCTGGCTGGCCTTCATACGCTCCGAGATCGTATAAGCGCTCGATCACGTAGTCGTTTTTTCATAGGGTCGTGATATTGGTAGGCTCGAGCCGTCTCTTGGTACATGACGGCAGGCCGCTTCTTGGTATTTGTCGATGGGCTCGACGATGGTGGTTTTAACGCTGACGGCCATCGATCCCGATCTGACTGCCCAGCGCTCCGTGGTGGTATCCCGCGCGACCAGAGCACTCTCGAGGCCGCTGTCAAGCTTCTGACCTTCACGCCCGACAACTGGCACCGCCTGTCGTAATCCTGAGTGTTCAGGAACTCCGGCTTGTTCTTGTAGCCCACCTAGTTCTGCCTGTGGTTCGCGTAGCTCAGGTGGTTGCCCTGGTCGCTTCTCAGGTGGTCCTCGTAGCTCCGCCGTTGGCTCTACTCGCGGCGATCGGTGCTCGGCATGTTGGCCAGATAGCTCAGCAGGTGGTCCTCGTACGCCCTCGGAGGGTGGTAGCTCGGCAGGTGGTAGCTCAGCAGGTGGTCCTCGTACCTATGCTGGTGGCCCTCGGAGGTCTGCTCGTGGCCCTTGCAGTTCAGTTCGTTGCCCTGGTAGCTCTGCGGGGGGCTCTCGTCATTCTGCTTGTGGCCTGCGTAGCTCTGGTTGTGGTCCTCGTAGCTCCGCAGGTGGCACTTGTAGAGGCGCTGGTGGTTCTCGGAGTTCTGCTTCTGATCCTTGCAGTTGAATTCGTCGCCCTACAGCTCTTCGCGAGGCGGCTCTGGTAGTTCCTCCTGTAGTTGTCCGCTCAGCTCTGGTCGTGGCCCCCACAGCTCAGCAGGTGGCCCACGTAACTTTCGTATACGTGCCTGTGGTCCTCGTAGCTCGGCGTGCAGCACTCGTGGCTCTGCTGGTGGCTCTCGTGGCTGTGCCTGTGGGCCTCGTAGCTCAGCTTGTGGTCTTCGAAAAGTCAGCTGGGGTCCCTGATAGCTCTTCTGGTGGCTGTAACCGCTGTGCCTGTGGTCGTCGTTGCTGAGCCGGTGGGCCTAGAAGGTCCGCCTAAGGCCCTGGAAACTCTGCCGGTGGGCGTAGTAGCTCTGCTTGTTGCCTCGTAGCTTAGCTGGTTGCCCTCGTGGCGCCGCAGGTGGCCTTCGTGCTTCAGCTGGTGGTCCTCGTAATCCTGCTCGTGGCTTTCGTAGCTCGGTGTGCAGCCCTCGTGGCTCAGCTGGTGGTCCTAGTAATCCACCTGGTAACCCTCGTAGCTCAGAAGGTGGCCGTCGTATCTGAGCTGGTGGCCCTCGTGGCTCAGCTGGTGGGCCTCGCGGCCTTGCTTGTGGCTCTCGTAGCTGAGCCCGTGGTCTTCGTAATTCGGCTTGTGGCTCTCGTGGCTCTGTTGGTTGCTCTCGTGGCTGTGCTTCTGGGCCTCGTAGCTCAGCTTGTGGTCCTCGAAGGTCAGCTGGGGGCCCTGATGGCTCATCTGGTGGCTGTAACCGCTGTGCCTGCGAGTCGAAAGTGAGCCTGGCAACTCAAATAGCATCCGATTCGGTAGACATCGGATGGCAAATAGCGTCCGGTATCGTACTGACGTGGTTCAGTAAGAGGAATGGACGGAAAATATAGGATAAGATCGATGTATCGGTCTTTCCAGCACATAGCGAACACTCTCGGTGTCCGGGCAAATAGGGCGCGCGTGCCTTGAGCCAAAGGCAACGGCGCGCGAGCTATGCTCCCGATACTATAACATCTCCCAAAGAGCAACCCTTAAAGTCGGGAGGGGAGGAGACGGAGAGCATAGCCGCGAAGCCGTTAGGCTCTACAAAGGCCGCGCGCACAACTGTTTGCAAGAGAGAAATCAGTGTGTACAGTCTGGCCTAACACCAGACTGTAAGGCGAGCTTCCTCGCAAGGCATTTCACGCAAATGCAAGATAGCCCCTTCGAACGATGAAGGGCTATCGGCTCAGTTAGAGGTTAGCCAAACGGGCCATACCTCACCGAGCAAACATGTATTAAGGCAAAGAGCCTAAGTCATATAAAGCTGGCTCGTTGCCAGGCGTGAAATGTAAGGCTCGTTTCCGAGCAACTGGAAGGGCGCCTCTGTAGTAGGCGCCCATGCTGGCAAATTGGACCGCGGGGGGGCAACAAGGACAGACTAAAATTGATTAGACTTGGGTTTGTTTCTGTCCTCGGGACCCCGAAAGGGAACAAACTGCTTCACGTCATACTTGAACGACTGAGTGCCTGACATCACTTCCAGAAGCAGCTCCCGATCGATGCTTCCCTCTGTATGCCCGTCTGCGGTCATATCCCTAGTATCACACCACTGCACGTTATGTACTATACCTATATCCATGAGCTCACGTATCCAACTGATATGTTTAAGCAGAGTCCGCTCTGTCGGTATCTTAAGATCCTTGCTTGGTAATGATTTATAAACGGACTCGGCGTCTATGGTAAGAGAGACTTTGATAGCTAGGCCTCCAACTTCACGCATATCTCGTAGTTGTCGTGGAGTCAGAGCTCCTGCCTTGAGCTCGTGGAGAGTGATGAGCGTGGGGTAACACTCATCGAGGTTATGCGCAGCTGCGAGTGCCTCCGCAGCATAGCTGGACCTCACCTGCAGTCGGTGTGATTTGCATAGTCCGTCACAGAGGTGAACGACGGACTTGCCTTGAGGCGAGTTTCCTCGCCGTAGTACATTCGCCCCGCGTATGCCGTAGCCCTCGGCCTCGTCATCATCCTCCCCGGTAAGCTTCCGATACCCCGAATCGCTGTGGATGTCATCTTCATTCGTCGGCTTCATCCGAGGGAAGGTGATGCGTTTCGGGCTGCTGATCAGCTTTCGCGTCACAGCATTCAGGCGTCTGACTTGCAGATTGGTGGGCTCTTGGATTTTCTGGAGAGAGACCACGTATACCATGAGCCAGATTTGAGTAAGAAGGGCATAGGCGAGGGCTCCTCGCAAGCTGACGAACATGTCGGTAATGAGTTTCGTGGCTTTGGCATCGGCCGCCGCTCCTGTAAGTTCGGGGTGTGTGATAGGACGTAGTTGTTTGATATACTCGTCCTGATCCATAATCACATCCCCTTGATCATTCTTAGTGTAGCGAACGGCGCAGTTCGTATATGTGTGTTTGTTGAGCTTGCATTTGCCAAACACCTTTTCGACACGCTGTACATAGTCGTCTATATTTTTCTCTAGGCCTGTCATGTTAATATCATCGACATGTTTTGCCGTTAGCAAATCTTGGCTGAATTCAAACTCAGGATCATAACTGGTCGGTGCAAGGCCTATAGCTCGTGTGGTCGTACGAAGTTTGAGAGAGAACGCTCTTGGAGCGTCCTTTGTACCCGTTCCTGGTTTGAGGCACCTGAGGCAGTGTCGGCCTTCGTCATAAGATGAGAAGCCGGGTAGTGTACGAAGTACCTGAGCACTTCCCGGTGGAAGAGTGAAGCAGACCATGCGAGTTTCCTCGCCGGTGGCATGGGCAAGTTCCTCATAGGTCAAACCCTTGAGGAACGCCTTTGTCGATATCCATGGATGCTAAGATCCATTCTGGATGGCATGCCGCCTCACTTGCCAGGAGTCGTTGGGATTGCCTTCGGGCGGTTCCCGAGAATGTTTCTACGTCGAAAGCCTCAGTATCCATAAATCCACGAAGGACAAGTCTGAGACGAATGGTTTTAACGTTCTCGGTACCCACCTTTACAAACTTCCACTTGTATACGTACCTGGATGTCATGATGTTGGAAGCTTTGGATAAATTATGCATCTCAAAGCATCGGTTGTCAATCCAGATTTTGAGTTCAGTATACAAAGCTTCACTAACCTCCTTTGGATGTGCTGCTATGTCGGCTTTGGTCAGTAGATCATCTTCTTTAACGACCACAGCGCGTTTAGCAGCAGAGGATACATATACTCTCATCGTTGCGACCATATCGGTGTCGAGCTGTGCAGGTTGAGTCTGATCCAACACTACTTTTGACATTTCTGATGTAAAACATAACTCAACGTAAGGACCATATTCATCACTGTCAAGAGAGTAGCTCTCGTCAGGTGTGGTTGAGCAGAGAGAGACTAGACAGGACTCTCGTGGTTCAGGCTCGTCTCCGAGCGTGTCCGATGATATGATATCTTCTTCGTCCACAGATGCTGAAACCAAAACACATTGCTCGGGCAGCATGGTTGTTGGGACGCAGTAGAGATAATCGTCGGTAGTCGTCGTGGGATGAAGGTCCATACGTGGCTCGTCGTACCACGCTTCCAGCATCATAGCTTCGATATTATGTTCCTCATTTTCCTCATAGATTGTCGACAGACGGCCTTCACTCGGCGATGGAGCACCTGGGGTGTCTGGAGGAGGCCTGTTTCCAGGCGAATCGTGTTCTCCAGACGTGTTGCTTGAGTGCTGATATTTAGCCAGGTCGTCGTGAAATCCTAAGGAAGGGACACGTGAAATCAAGCATTGAATGAGTCTGGAATGAGTGCTACCAGTGATCTGAGAAATGTTTAGGCCGGTGCCCACACACTCGTAGTAGTGGAAAGCCGGGCTGATATCGTTGTCATAGTGGATCAGCGTACACCCGGTGGCGTACTTTACTGCAGGTAGGCTTGACACACTTTTGGCCAATCTAACTGCTACTACATGTTCTACTCGGAAGTAGTTTCGTACGAGATACTGTAGTGCTAGATGTACGCGCGGGTGAAACTTGCTGTCGTCTGAAAGATTGAGGTTTCCCTTGTAACCGGGGATATAGCCGAAAACTTTGGCAGGTTTCCCTGCGCCGAGGTGTGCCACATATGTAAGGACGGTTTGCATGGCCACATTATCCATGCCAAGTTCCCGTGTGAGGAGACATTCAATGTATAGCGTGTGACGAGCATCAGGATACATCACAATTACCTCACGAGATCCAGCCTTGACAACAATATGTCCTCTTTCAGGCACATTACGGATCACCGGGAATGGGCCATTCCAGCCTCCATGATCGTCCTTAGTGGCAGTGGGTCGGTGGTAATCGACCAAATCCCCTGCAGAGTAAAGGCGAGCACCATCAGGAGTCGTTTTAGCCCTAAGAGCCCGATTTGTCTTGGCCACAACAGTGGCCTGAGTTATGGCTTCTAGGCTGACTTCCCTCGCACGACGTTCTCGTTCGTGTCCTGAAGTCTCGGGTCCCTTGGGAAAGTCAAGGGTGTCGTGTCGAGATCAGGAAGAAAGGAGGGCTGACGTCCTGTGTGTGCTTGGTATGGCGATACTCCGTTGTAAAACGTAAAGGCATTGGTAACGAAGATGCCTTCCGCCAATACTCTAGTGAATACAACAGGGATGTTGTGTCTATTCAGCTCTTCCTCAATCATGTGGAGGACGCCTCCGAGAATGCCGTTTCGTGACTCAATTGAAATCGCGTGTTGGCCAGGAGCTCGGATGCGAAGTTCCGTGCCCTTATTGGCCATCATGGCTTTAGCGGCATCGTTGTTCAGGGCGCCTTCTCCGTCTGAGTATGAGACTTTGAAGGGTCCGTGATAGGCAGTCCAGCAGTAGTGGTAGGCGTCAAGGATAGTGTCACGTTCTCTGTCGGAAATTTCTTGGCCTGCTGCCAGGCGAATACAACGATCCATAATGTGAAATATGGTCCGTTTCTTGTAGAACATGAGGTCCATTTCGCCTTCATCGAGCCAGTTACCAGGAAGGCTCACCGAAGGTAGTGTTGAGTTTCCTGGACGTTCCCATGCTCTGCATTCCCGACAGGTGTCGCAAACTTCTTTGATCATGTTCAGTCGAACGTTATCCAGCCCCACTTTGTCGAGGATTAGCATCATCTTGGGTTCCTTCGCATGATGCCATCGCAGGTGCAGTTTACGGAGTTCCTTTTTAACGACATGAGGTTCGTGACTGCGGAGATTTTGCAGACTGTGTTGGATGTCGGATCTCGTCCAGTCGGGTAGTCGTGGAGCCCCAGAGCCGGTAGAGGCAAGAGGGTTCCTTGTGGCTCTCCGCAGTCGGTCTCCTTCGTCGACTGCATCTGGAGGTGGTGGTACGCCTTGTAGGCGGCCACGACGGGCCGCTACCTATGGCGCTTCGCTAGAGGACGCAGAAGGCGTGTGTCCACGCTCGGGGGCGTCTCGTAGCATGTCGTAACTGCTGGCACCAGATGTCGGATCAACGTTACCGAAGGATCGTGGTCGTGGTGGCCTGGCGTGTGCGCCTTGGCGGCCACCTGAAGCTGAAGCTTGGCCCTCACCAGGTTTAGGTAAGGGTTTCCACCAAGCTGGCACGGTTTTGCCTTCGGGGTCGTGGTCGTCTGGAAGTTTAAATGGTTCAGCAAAACGACATTTACCAGGTTCGGTATCGAGGTGGTTCTTAACACCTTTGCTTCTCGTAAGATCCCTCTGGCATGCGGGACATGGCCAATATACAGACATGGTATCATGATATTTACACTGCGTAGGGTCTCTGTTATGGCTAGGACTGTCCTTTCGGACGTTGTCGATGCATGCCGGGCAGGTGGCCACCTCTGGGATGATACGATCACCGATGCGTCTCATACCTTCGCCTGGTTCAGCTTGATCGGGAAGGTCTGCAGGGTAAGCATGTGCAGTACTTATAGGCGCGTTTCCGCGCGTAGTATCAATGGCTTTCGCCAGATAGACGGCTTCCACAAAGGCAGACTGCAGTCGTCGAGTGTATTTTTTGTGCCAGTGAAAGCTCTTTATTGCACGGTTGTGCGTGCACATGCTGACCGTTGCATTTGAGTCGCTCAAAGGGTTTAAGAATTGTCTCGTCATTGCTGGTGATATTTGTCGGCTTCTTAATATAGTCACCAGCCGTATCTTTGAGTCCCGTAGCACATTGATCAATGCGTACGGTTGTAATGTGTGGCCGGTTGGCAAGTTTCTTCCATGGGGAAATATCATCCACCCATGTTCCTGTCGGTTGTTCGCGTATAAACCACCTCCGAGCGTCATCTTGGGTTACAGCAATTTTACCACAATAAGTTATGTGTGGTAAATCTTATTTGTGGTGCTGTTCCCAAGTGTTGTGATTGACTTTGTAGTTGTAGTAGGATGGTGGTCCTGTGGTGCGGCAACTGGGTTGTAGCATGGCAACTCGTACGTAGCATATAGCGAAGTAATGATCTATAACCCGCTGCACCGAGGGGTCTCCCAGATCGACATATGTAGTCTTGTCTAGGTTGCCTCCTGAGGAGAGTCCCCTTGAGAAGGCAAGCTCTGAGATACCACCCTCACCGCCACAAAGCTCCAACATATCCACGCAGTTGTTATGACCATAGCATAGTGTAGCAACTATGCTGTATAAGTCAGCGTGTGTGTCGGGCATAGATGTGGGGAGGGTAAGGAAAAGGTCATCGTCCTCATCGGAGCTTATCAGCTCAATAGGGACGTCAGTACTCCAGGTCGCCATAAGATCCTGTCCGAGTCCTGACAAGTCGTCGCCGCAGTCGTCGTTTCCGTCTTCAACGTGCTTTTTAATGCGACGAGGCTTGATGCCTGCTTCCTTTTCGGCTTTGAGCCTTTCCTTCTGCTTGATACGCGATTCTGTAGGTAAGACTTGCTCGTTTTGTTCGCCGGTCTGCGTGCCCATTGTCGTGGTTGAGTGGGTACATGCGTCAATCGCCAGAGTCGGGAGGGGGAGAGAACAGTCATCTATGATGACGCGTCGAGGTTTCTGTGGTGATTGAATAGGCTCGTTTCCGAGCAAGACCGGTTCTTCGGGTTGCCAATACAACCGAGTACTGATGTTGGCAACCCCTGCAGGTAGTGGTGCATGCCAATCATACCCTGTTGGTTGATCGGTAACTGAGATATCCTGAATAACCGCATTGGTATCCAGGTTAATCGTTACACGTCGGATAACATCGGACCATTTCGGTCCTCCCTTGTTGGTCGTCACGTAGTGATGGATGTTGTGGTCCGTACGTGTATAAGTGTTTAAATATACAGGCACGTTTCCGTGCGTGGTGGTGCTCCCCAGGATGTTGTCGTTCAGATGACGGATGAGTGTAGTGCGTGTCTGAGCTCGCCATTCAGCATGCCGTACTGTATGGCCGTACCAATCCAACACATGTTGTGGTATTGCCTGTTTGCATGTACGTGCCCACAGCTTCGAGCTAATCGGTATTGATGACGCTACCTGCATATAAGTACCACTCGGTGTACTGTCTTGCATATTGAACCGAATACCGAAATGACACAAACGCATCCGTATTACTGACAACTTTAGATCTTCCAGGGTGTCACGTACTGGAGATAACTTCCAAACATATCCTGGGGGACCAAATATTATGATCTTCATGCGGAGTTTCTTGGCTTTATCAACAGGTTCTGGATACGTGACCAATGTGGGGCCACTCTCTTTCCTGGAGTTCGTACATACCAGTCACCCGGGGTACTAATCCATATGAGAGTGTAATCTCCACTGATCACCGCACCCAGGTAATCTGTGCCCACGCTTGTCATAAGTTCATTGTGGGAAATACGATCACAGATATAACCTCGGGTGCGGAGGTCGGCGCAAGCCTCTCTCGTATCTTCAATGACAAAAGCCCTCTTACTAAGGCAGGTACCCCGCTGTCTTTACTAAGGCAGGTTACCCCGCTGTCCTTGTTACCCCCTGGCTTTTCGGCCAACAGGCAAGACGACGAGGGGGCGACGTCGCCCTGCCATCTTCAAGATAAAGAAGATGTGCCTGCAATGTCTGCCAGCATCTGGGCTTCCCTCAGATGCTGGAGCTCAGCGCTGCAGCGCGCCGTGGCCTCAGAGGCGGATTGCTCCGCAAATGCTGTCAGCATGGATGGATTATCCATCAGCTGTTTCAGCGCGCCTTTGGACCTAGCGTCGCTGACCGTCTGCAGCTCACGGTTAGTGTACCCCATTACTATCTTCCGGCGGGACCGCACAGCGTCCATGGGTACAC
>CAUYUJ010015828.1:0-195000 GCA_963575745.1 Prorocentrum cordatum
CTCCACACATGCCTACACCTTCCTCCCCTCCGAGAGAGAGAGGCACAGGCACACGAAGGTGGGGCCATGGGACGCCCGAACAAACAGGGATTGAACAGTGACAGGTTTATGAGCGAGTCCGTGAATTCGAAAACCGTACTTCTGACCATGGCCCTAGTCGCCGTGCTCATTCTAAGAGCCAAGCTCCCAGGCGTGGCCCCGAACAGTACATTATTCGAGACGATCGCGGCAGTAGGAGTCCATCTGTCCGGGGGGTTCGTATTAGGCCCCATAGTTCCCCAGCCGCAAACCGACATAGGGAGGCTCTGCCAATGCAAGACATGGCTGAGCTACGAGATCACGTGCGCACATACGTTGAATATCAAACTAGCCTCGTCCACAAGGCTGTGGCCTCTGATACCGCCGTCCTCCGGAGTGACCTCCAACAGGGTCTTTCGATCCTGGACGCTGCCGTCCAAGAGGACCGTCGGATCATGCAACAGCTGATGCAGCGTCTCGATACACAACGAGATCGCGAGACTAACGAACTTGTGGCCGTCAAGTCCGACTTCGATCGACTTGAAGCTAGCGTCATTCAGATTCGTCAACACAACGATGAACGTGCACGCATTCTTCGCGAAGAGCTACGAGAAGTCGCGGGCACAGCTTCAGGTGCCTTCGGAGCGCCTTCCACCGCACTACAAGGTCATATTGCCACGATCCGTGGTGAAACGGAAGCTGCAGCACGTGAGCTGCACGATTATACACGCTCCGTTCAGCAAGATTTGTATGGCAAGTTATGTGAGGCCGAGAACGCTTTCCAAGCTCAACTCTCTTCCTGTCAGGTTCAACATGTACCACAGCTTCTATCCAGAGTCCACGCTCTCGAGCAGACCGTAGCTGAGCTGCAGGTCGCACGGGCTCATACTGCGCAGGTGAGTCCCACTGCTACGGTGACCAACCCCGACGTGACGGCAGCTGTTCTACAGACCGTCCGAGCGGAGGTGGCCCACTTGCAAAGGCAGCTGCAGGATTCTGTGGCCGAGAGGGATGCCGAGTCAGCACGCGCGAATGCGCGCCTGGATCAAATGAACGCTGAGATGGCTCGTCTTGCTAACGAGAATGTTGACCTGCGTACTCTAATTGTCAATCTTACTACCCACAATAAGGATGACGTTCGATTCCTCACAGACACTCAGAAACATCAACACGCTGAATGGGAAGTATTGTCTGATTGTGTCGCAAAACTGCAAGCAGACAACACCACGCTTGAGCAAACAATACAAGATCACATCGCGGACGCAGCCAAACATACACCTGATACCGGCTATCGCCGCCCCTCCCCTGACGCCGCTGCTCGCGACGCGGGGGGTTCTACTGGGGCCGCTTCCAAGCCGACACTTCCTCAGGCAGGAACTGGTGCTGACGAGCAGCGGGGAACCGCAGCCCAGCCTTCTGCCCTTGAGACAGCTGCAGACAATGCTAGCTTTCGAACACACTCTCCCATTAATATAGGTACACTCGGCTCCAACGTTGCGCAATCCCCGTATAATGCTGGCGGGTCACTACTTCCTGCCACAGTCAAAGAAAGTGACCGTGTTCGGGTCCCAGGCTTCCCTAAGATCACAGGAGTCGCCGATTGGATGAACGGAGTCCGCAAGGGTTCCAGAAACGCCTCTGGACGCCCAGCTCAGGCGTACGCCTTCATCATGGTAGCGGAGAACCCTGAGATGACTTTTGAGGATCTCGCCGACAGCGGCGACTTCGAGAGCCTCGACTGTAAGTTAGCTGACGCTCTTCTCGAGATCCTCCCACATGAGTTAAGATTGCAAATGAAGCTGTTAGAGGACGTTGAACACAAAGCCAAGCGCATGCTTAAAGGACGTCAGGTATATCAGAAGATTATCCGTTCATTTGACGTCACCGTTGCCGAGGATCACCTTCACGACTTTGATCGCATTAAGAATCTACGCATGCACGGAGACGATCTCCAGCGTTTCATCGTCGAATGGGATCGATTACTATTGGCTCTTAACAAACTACCCGAGATGTACATCATGGAATCCCTCTTTCGTACTCAGGTTCAGAGACATCCTTGGATGAAAGAAGACATGAGCAAATACAACAAAGCCAGGTCTGGAGCCAAAGATGAGAACGGAGAGGAGATCAAGACATACAATTGGCTCCATCAAAGAGTTTACGACGTTCTTGATTTACACAAGCTACAGAAGAATCAATACAGCATGCAAAAAGAATCGCGGGACACCGTTGCCCCTGCCAAGACTAAGACCAAACAATCAAGCCGCAACTCACATTGCGTCCCTTTCTTCAAGGGCAAAGGGTGTCCCCGTCCAGATACATGTAAGTTTTTGCACACTGCTGAAAAGAAACCGCCGCCCAGACGCCACCCGTCGTCTCGTGATCCTCCCAGGAATCGCCAATCATCTCAACATCGTAGAGACGCTCGAGGCAGCGCCTCTGGCGCGGCTACTTCGAGGCCTCCAGCTGCCAGGTATTTTTGCTACGATTTCGCAAAGGGTAATATGTGTCAGCGCACTGGTTGCAACCGGCACCACGTGCATCCTTGCGTCTTCTATCAGAAGGGCAATTGCACCAACGGGGATACCTGCAAATTTGCCCACTATAAAAATGGCTTCAAGACGCCGCCTCGCAGCCCCAGCAGGCCCAGAAGCGAACAGAGGTTCCCCTCCCGAAGCCCAGGTGGTAGACGCTGGTCGCAGAGATCACGATCTTTCACCAGGAGTCCGGGGGGCAGGGCTTACTCCAGGAGTCCGGGGGGCAACCGTCGTTTCTCAACGAACACTCGACAGCCCTCCAAGAGCCCAGGTGGCACTCGCTGGTCCCAGAAGGACTCGCGATCGCCGTCTCGTTCGTCTCAGCGGCAAGGCCGATCACGTAGTCCAGGCGGTACAAGATGGTCTCAGAGAGATTCACGATCTGGCTCCCGTTCCAGTCGGACATCGCAGTCCAGTCAACGACAGCGCTCTCCCGCTCGGAACACCAACCGAGTGTACGTGATACGCGAGAAGATCCTCGCAGTTTCACCTACACATGGTATCTCAAAGGCCCAGATTCTCAAGACCAAACCGCCTGCGACGACATCGACACCAAAACTAAAGGTTCGCTGGAACCTTGCTGCTACCGATATCGACTTTTTCACGGTTCGACGTAAGATGAGACCGTATCGGGAGTCACCAAACAAAGGCGGTGCTGTCCACGTTCCAGATCCAATACCCGATTGGTGGTGGATCCGTTCTCAGGCTCATCTGACACGCGCCCAGGAGAATGCATTCGCCCTCATACGGAGGCTGGACGACGACGAGGACATCCACTTCGATTATTGCTACGTCGCAATTCCACAGGAGGACGTGCTGCTCCACACATATGCCACGGCGCAGCAGGCAACTGCAGCACCAGAGCAGCAGGAAACTGCAGCTTCGTCGCGGCAGGAAACTGCAGCCAGCGCCCCTCCAACAAAGGACACGGTAGCAATATCGCGTTCTTTCGTCCTTGATAGCGGTTCGGCATTACACATTTCAGATAAAGCCGACATGACAGAATCCGAGAAAAAGGGCATTCGCATTGGACGAGAACACATTTTGGAAACCGCCAATGGCGAGAGAATCGTCAACCAACATGTACGTGTCAAAATCCCAGCACTCGGCATCGAGAAAGACACCCTGGTCATGGATAATTGCCCGTCCGTTTGGTCCATGGGTCGTCTTGTCGAGGAAGATGATTGGGATATACATTGGAACAGAAGAATTGGATGCGTACTAACACCCCCACATGGCCAGCCTAAACAGGCTGTGGTACATAACTTTATTCCACAGATCAATATCGACCACATGCATGATGCTCCGCCACCTCCACCGACCCCCTTGTATTCCGCGAGGCGACACACGAAGGAATGCCCACGCCGACGGGTCAGGACATCATGCTGCGGAGTGATCCTGCCACAGTGGAAAAGCATGTCTCACAGGGACTGTGGTCGTGGTCGCTTTCAGACCTTTCCCATCGACCCCGCAGAGGAGACCCCCACTAAAGGCCCATGCTGGTGTTACACCCTCGAGGTTCTAAATAAACCCTCGTGCAGCGGTGACCCGCAGCAGAGCCCTGAGTGCGCTCTCCCTGTCGTCGAGAGACCGAGCATTGACCCCAGTCATTACTTGACTCATTCTCCCAAACACCCAGATTGTGAGATATGCGCTCGAGCTTTGATTCGCAACAAGCCTTGCAAAAGAAAACATAAGATGCGTTCAGATCTCGAGAAAAACGAAGATGATTCTACTTATGAGGCGTTCGTACCGAAGAAATTTGGAGATTCCTTGACAGCAGATCATATCATTATTGGAGATGATGAGGCCACTGGCAGGCTGAAGGAAAGGTGTGCTCTTGTTGTCCTAGACAAGCACACGGGCACCATGATGGCCTATCCAGCATTGCACAAGGATGCCGAAACCACCAAACTTAGTCTGACGAAATTTGTCGCCCCCAATGATGAGGTTAAACATATTTATACCGACAATTCCAAAGAACTCATCAAAGCATGTGCCACACTTGGCTGGCGCCATGATACCAGCACGCCACACCGACCTCAGACTAACGGGACTGTAGAGCGTGCTGTGCAGCGCGTGGTCAAAGGCACAAAGGCTGTCCTTATGGCTTCTGGTCTGGGACATGAATGGTGGTGCGAGGCTATGCAATGTTTCTGTAATGCCACCGACTTCTCTCTGTCTACTACCGGTACCGCATCTTCCGATCCAAATAAGGCGGAACTTACGCCATATGAGATTCGCTTCGGAGAGTCATTCAATGGACGTACAGTACCCTTTGGCTCCAAAGTATATTGGAAATGCCTGTACCCGGAACTCAACACAGATAGTGATGGCAAGAAATTCACGAAGACGACACGCGAGGGATTGTTCATGGGTTATCATATGCATGCTGGCGGACGATGGTCTGGAGATTACCTAGTCGTCGACACCGCCACATATGCCAAATACCCAGACAGCACCCATTGTCACGTTCATCGTGTCAAAGATATCGTCGTACCAGCTAAACTTGAGTTCCCAGTCGCTGACGGCGTTCTTACTCATCATAACCCGCCCATGCACGAGTCCATTGCAGATGAGGCCAAAATACCTCTCGGCGACTGCTTGGACCCCATGCGCAACGATGACCCACGACTCAGCAACTACCCTGTGGACTGGGACGACCCTGCTCATGCGCCGATGCAGGGGGAAACCCCAGCCGTCGCAGAGGCAGAATTACCAACCGCCCCTGCGGCAACTCCAGACTATTGGGAAGTACGTGATGCTACGATTCTTCGTCACATATGTACCCCACGTTTACAGTTGTTTATCCCTACGGACGCCCCAGAAGGGCTACCGGTACCATTGGAAAAGTTCGATGTAATTCGTGAATTTGAAACTACATCGACATTCCAGGGACAGGACAAGTTCAGAGACACATGGGATGGAGTCAGTGAGAGCGATCATCGAGCCCTGGGAGAACCCTGGACAGGCACCGTGCGATTTTACTATGCTCCAGAATACACTTCCGATGGCAAAATTAAATCAATGGGACGTGATACCAAAATACAGAAAACTACTAGGCCCGATCACTGTCTCGTGGAGTACTGGAAGTGTCTTTCTGGTCGCCAGCGCGATCGCGAACGTGCATTCGGTAAGCTGGTTTCCGAAGCTCGTGCTCGCCGACATGAGGCAACTCTGAAGACCTGGTCTCGTCAGGATAACAACGCCAAAACACTTAGAACAACACGCTCGGATGGACCGAAATGGGACCGTGTCGAGCGTCGAATCACTCTTGACACGCACACCGGAGACACGATCCGAGATGAACAAGTCAAGGGCGTCACAGACAAAACTATTTTGTACGCCCCTGTCCCTGGTGGTCCCCGAGACATTACTACGGTGCTGCATTATTTACCCGATAATGAGCACCGGGAAACCAGTGCATCGTCATCATCGCCGGCTAGAGCTGCAGTGGCGATCGCATCACCGACAAACATTGAACACGATGGTCCATCATTCGGTGCTTTGAATCCACTTTGTCTCACACTGAAACCGACCTTCGCGCAGTTTGTCCGGCAGAGAAAGGTTTCTGGTTTCGTTGATGCTCCTATCATGGCCGTCCTTCCCAAAGACACGCCTGATCAGCCACATCGTGAGCGTCATGAAACTACCTCATATGCACTGGTAACCCAGAGCCTCAATAAAAAGCAAATAGCAGCAGAACCACGCGCTCAGGCCGCTCTCCGTGGAGAATATGATCGCCTTCGCGCACAGACCACATGGATGGAAGACACCGTCGCTGAACGCGCCGATGTCAAAGCGCAGGCCATTAAGGAGGGCAAGGACATTCATTTTGCGCATTTACTCGAACTCGGAACTGTGAAGCATTCCGAACTCCCACCTGAACAGCGCAAATACAAAGGTCGCGTTGTCTGCCAGGGAAATACTATGAAAGATCAAACAGGCCTGGCAGCGGTTTTCGCTGATGCCGCATCCAGCGCATCACATATTGAGGCGTCAAAGCTCGTTGATGCTGTCGCACACATGCCCGGTTACAATGGTGGCCAGAGTGATGCACCATCAGCATACACGCAGGCGCTGTTGTACGGTGATGGCAGAATTGACCCAGTCGATACATGGATCAGCCTCCCACCGGCACGTCGACCAGCATCATGGGCTAAATACAAAGACCCAGTGTGCCGACTCCGTTTGGCTCTCTATGGTCATCCTCTTGCTGGCGTCTTTTGGGAGAGACACTGCAAGACATGCCTTGAGAGCAAAGGATTCGTTCCTATGCAAGGATGGGAATGCATTTGGACCCACCCTAAACTTGGATTGGTGCTTTCTGTATACGTCGACGACTTCAAGCTGGCCGGCCCAAAAGACAACCTAGAAGCTGGATGGAACCTCATCCGGGACAGTGGCATCAAGATCGATCCGCCCACCAAACTTGATCAATATCTCGGTTGCGGACAGGCTCCATATACAGTATCAGACATCGAGTTCAACAAACGTATGGAGACCATTCGTCCTTTACTGCCTCAAGTGCAGCGGGACACCGCAGCCTACAAAACTGCCAAAGATGTCCGTGGCGTTCGATATAATATGAGCGGGTATATTGATCAATGTATCGATCGCTACCTTGAGGTTGCTGCTACCATTCCAGACAATCCGAAAATGAAGTTCCGAGACCTACCCGTCTCCGAAACCCCTGGGATCGAGGACTCCGCCTTCACAGAAGCTGATTTTGACGACAAAGGCGTCCTCGGCCCAGAGTCGGCTAGCATTCTAATGAAAATTTTATATCTTGCAAGATGCTGTCGCTTTGATTTATTACACCCAGTCTGCATGTTGGCACGCGAGATTACCAAATGGAATCGAGCTTGCGACAAACGTCTGCATCGTCTTGTATGCTACATCAAGCACACCAAGACGCATAGCTTGCAGGGTTTCATCGGCGATTCCGCCGATAAACTTTCCATTATACTGTTTACAGACGCTTCCTATGCAGATTGTGTTTCTACGTCGAAGTCCACGACAGGCATCTTTGCCGCCATTGTGGGCCCCAACACTTTCTTCCCGATCAACGCCGTGTGTAAGAAACAAACCGTGGTTTCGCATTCCTCTACGGAATCCGAAATCGTCGCGTTGGACACGGCGCTCCGGGTTGAAGGCCTCCCCCTGCTTACCTTTTGGGAACACGTTGTACGCACGCACAAGGCCCGCGACAAAGTTGCCGCCGCCTCTCGCAAACAGCGTAAGCCACCAACGTATAAGAAGCAGGGGGAAACCCCAGCCCCTGGCACTTACGACTCTCCTCGATCCACCCTAACAACATTCGGCGAACATCCTCTACATGACCATCGCAAAGTTCATTCTGATAAGAGCCCTCCGCAGGTACAGCTTATCATAGCCGAGGACAATGAGGCTGTTATCAAAATAGTAAAGAAAGGTAGGACGGCCGCATTGCGGCACCTCCATCGCACGCATAGAATCAACCTGGATTGGATCGTGGAAGTCTGTCAACATGAACAAATACATTTGTCACACGTAGGTACTAAGGAACAAGTTGCGGACATGATGACAAAACATTTCGACTCCAAAAAGAGTAATGTTTGGGAAACACTTCTCGAGCTTGCGCTCATTCGTCCTTCGCCATCATTGAATAAGGGCATGCGTCAACATATTATGACGGAGGACGAGGGGACTACACCCAACGGTCTACCGCACTCCGCCGACCCCCCAAAACCTCCAGGATGTTCGGGCTTCTGTGAAGTTGCTCTCACTTCCAAGGACCCCTGGGGCGACGTTGGATCAGCATGTGGTAAGAGATGTGTTGGTTGCCCTAATCACGAGGGTTTACACTCATGTGGACATCATCACAGCATCACAGCCGGGTCCAACGCTTCGCGTTCGGCACGGACCAAGTCCCCGCGACAACGCCGCAAGTCTCCTCAGAAGAGTCCGACCCGGGCCAAGAAAGACCCGGGACCGACCCGGGCTAAGAGCCCGACCCGAACTAGGCGTAAGGTTGATACAGGTCACCATTTTTCGACATCGTTTTCCCCTGATCCATCCTCTTCTTCACCATTACGCACTCTTGTCATACGAGATGTTATGCATAACCACAGCGTTTCTTCCCAAGCGGAGGAAACTCCGGCCGCCCCGCCCGGCCCCGGCGCGGTAGGCGGCTCAAACACACAGTTGCAGGATCGGTCTCGTTCCCCCCCCAGCAGCATGCAGCGGGGCACCGCGTCGAGCTCAGGGGGTAACCCTAGCGCTCCACGCGGAGGGCAACCCCCGCTAGAGGGTGGCGATGACCAGGACGTTGACATGGTTGACATCACGGTAGGGACACTACGTTTCAATCGTGCCTTTCCGATGATCCAGCGCCCAGCCTGCACTCTTCCTCCAGACGGACCAATCATTCGACCCACTGTTGGAGCTGCGTTCGATACTCAGCTACCGTGGGCAGGCCCTAATAAGTTTCCGATAGCTTTTACTCAGGCACCAGAGGGCTCTGGCGTTTGCTTCCTTGAATGCTCACGCAAAGACCTTCGTAACGCCGTCGAGATGGATGTTGAGATTTCGATGCAAAATTTGTTGCAGGAGACGACACTCCCTTGGGTTTCATTCTTTGCTGTTCTGCATTCGTATGTAGCCAAGGCTTGCCTCGACCAGGATATGAATGACCAATTGGAGAGCATCGTTCAACACTTCAACTGGCTTCGCACCGAGGCTCTCGGCCGTGCAGCGGGAGACCGCAGCATAGCAGCGGGAGACCGCAGCGAGCCACCGTTGATGCCATCTCTTGAGTGCCTCTCACACGCCGCCACGTCCTTGTGGAAAGGACTCCAAGGTGCATGGCCTACAGTTGGATCCACCGCCATTGGTGGATGGGTGAGCTCTTCTCTTGACGACACATATAACATGTACAAAAAGGAGCATCGCCCATTAGGTCTAGACAGCCTTGACACGCCCAACCACGGACATAATTTTGGTGTCCAGCGGCCCTCTTCTGGATTGACACACGGAAAAGCTCTTCCACACAAGAGCGACTGCGCAGGTTCGGTTGGCTCGTTCGTGGAAAACAGCTACAACTCGTTCATCGACATCCCCGCTCGAGACCTCAACAGTGACATGAGAACGGCTTCGCCTAAACACCATGTCCAGTACATAGGAGGGGGCAGTTGTCGTTTGGACCCGCCGTGCGGATCTGGGGGCCACTTGTCTCGCCCCATTGCCATCACTAGCCTCACCGACACAGGTAGCCATCGGTACGCAGCGGGAAACCGCAGCGGTGATGACCCCTGGCGTGAGGATCTTGAGGCGAACGAGAGTCCCGTTCGTACTAGTGGTTGGGCCCCGGGACACCAAAGGCGAAACATCTTCGGATGCCCATCACACAACCAACAGATTTTTCCTTTGTTGGCTTCCGACCCTTTGTTGGTTTGTGCCGACTCTACATCCCGCGGTGACAGTACTAACGATTTCATTGACTTCGATCACGCTAAGCATCACACGTGGACCAACGCTTCCGTGCTCAAATGCTTCGCGGATGAGAATGGCTGGATGCAGATCGCCACAGAGGATCTTGGATTATCCATTAACCATGCCCTTGGACCTACAGGCACTGCCACCCCATTCTTCTACATCTTCACCGACTCGGGACCTATGATGGGAAAAGCCAGCAAGAATTACCATACGCCTGAAGAGGCCATCAACATGCTGTGCAGTTATGATTGTATTCGCCAAGTTGGACAACCCTTCTCAACGCTACTCGTCCCAACCCCAGTGCATCAAGAGTACATGGGAGGAGCCACTCTCGCTACTCTAGCTTCCGCGGCTCGGGACTGTATCCTGGACTGGTTCTACTCCTACATTCCAGGATTCTGGGATGATCACGTCGTGCAGCCAGGCACGGATCTTCCTCAGCGCCCCGAGGGTTCGTCCGATGAAGACTACAAAGACCTGAGCCTTGTCCCAGAGCTTCAGCGCCTGGACCAGCGCGCATCGGAGAGGAAACGAATCATCATCACCAACGCTGAAAAAGGCACCACCATTGATGGTATTGATTCTTCACTCTGGAGTCTCCATCGTGATATCCTCGAAAGAATCGCCACGCTCAGAGAGATGCGCGCCCAGAATATGGACACCGCTCAAAGAAAACGCTACTTCGACATGGATGAAGCCCTATGGGACACTTGGGCCGACCTTGATGCTCATTACAAACAATTGTGGTATGAGCGTGGTGCCACTGCCACTTTCTGGTGGAACAACAATGACATCACGTTCCCAGACTACAATCAGAAAAGCGTCGATGCCCAAAGAGTGGACCTGGGTTGGGAGAGACGGGACCACCGTGCGTACCAACGCAAGTGGGACGCACAAGAAGGATGCCTGCTCGAGATGATGCCGCATATCACTATCGGCCTTGATAGATTTTGCGACGTTGCGAACTGGTATAAACATCCTCACGTCATTGGCCCTGGCACGGCCAAAGATTGGGGCTTACCTCACCACTTCGACACCATCTCGAAAGATATGTGCATCCTTATGCAGACACGTGGTATTTCCGTGATCAACAACTCGGCATGGACACAAGCTATGGATCGCACCAAGGATGATGGATGGCACTGCCAGAAGACAGGTGCGAATTGGGCTCGCTTCGCTGCGCAATGGGTCACCTTTGCAACACTCAAGAACCTTTACGGCGTAATGAACTCTAAGCCAAGTCAGTTCTACGCTTTCAAACAGCCCGCAGTGAAGCCGCTTAATGAGCCACAATCTCATAGTTTGTCCCACATGTTGCTGATCGCGTGGCACCATCGTCAAGTACACATCCAGAGTCTATACGATCACGTTTCAGCATCAAACGTTGATCGTGCGAAGACCAATGAGTTGATGTGCATGCGTGCCGCTCATAACCTCTGCAATTGGACCAAGCAGCGGGACACCGCAGCTGTGCAACGGGAAACCGTTGCTACAGCCGCCGCCCCGCCTACCGTCGCTCCCGAGATCGCCAAAATGATCACAGCACATCTTAAGCGATCTGGTATGAAAAACGAAGACGAGACATCCACGCGCGCAACCACGGCCTTTGCTTCCAACGCAGAATCTATTCAGCAGCGTGAGGACCTTGGGATGCGCGCCGTTCTGAACCAAGAAGGTGACATTACCTTCTTGCCAGTCACAGAGGACACGACGGCTGACCCGACATATGCATTAGTGATGACTCAGGACGATTATGTCATGGCCGATCATGTTTCTCAGATGTCCAAATTATACCGAGGCCTTCTCCAGGACACTCGTAATAAATCGCTTGGACCAGACCGTAACTCTTGGATCACTGGCTACATGGAATGCACATCCGAGACCTCCTGGCGCGAGAGACACGCACGACTGTGTGCCGCCATTTACGCCGGCCTTTACCTGCTCGACCCTGACCTTATGAAGAACGGTAAAGGCGATGCCCGGCACCTCCGATTGGCGGAAGAAATGGCTCTCAACCCGGAGGCCCAGCAGTGGATGGACAACCACCCGATGACGACCGCTGAGTCCGAGGACGATGACACGGTCTTGCAACGGGAAACCGTAGCCGAAGAGACATCGTCCAAGTACGAAGTTTTGACACCACAGCGGGCATGCTACTTCTCCGGGGTCAAGAAGCGTACAGATGACATGGACAAATGGAAGACCCCACGAGAGTTAGCATTGATTGATCCCGATCATCCAAATGCCATTGTCATATTTGATGTCGATCCACTGCTTCGCAGAACAATCCCGGACAATGTCCCCGACAACGACCCGCGGCGCCTGACCAATGAACAGGACATTCACGTGCTCAAATACGCCGACGATCTCGTCGGCAGCCGCTGGTTCGAGGGAGCATATGAGTGGATCGCCTTGCCCCCATGGCGAGATTGCCCATACGGCCCACCTCTTCCTGATGGATGCGACTTCGGACGCTGGGAGTTTAGCAAGTTTCTCATGACGATACCCCGTCACACAAGTGGAGTGACCAACGCATATCACGATCGGCGTCTGAACATCGATTTTTCCAAGACATCCACCTTTCGAGAGTGTGCGATGAATTGCTGGCAGCGCAGCCAGCAAGAATACTACCACAGAAAGAAGGAGAAATGGGAATACCGCAAAACACCCACGAACGAGGCCGTCCTAGCATGTTGGGAAACTGAGCGTGACAATGGTGACTACATCGACTTGGCCGATTACTATTGTTACATGGCCATTCGTATGCTGCAATACCATGCAGATGGAAAGTCGCGCACAGAAGTGTTTGCACCCGTCGGCTCTGACCTCAATCCACTTACGTTTCCGTTCGGCCGCATCTTGGCCATACGAAGCACAGGTGGTCAGTCCGAGGTGCACCCATATTCCACAGCCCACAACATGGGTTGGGAGGAGTTGTCTGTTCATGACACTCCATATCTCTGGCACGCAACCGAGCTGTCTTCAGTGCGGAGCATTACCGAAGGCTCACCAAGGTCTAACCCAGGCATAATCAAAGGATTCGACAAGCGAGACCACAAGCATGGGGCAACCCGTGCCGAGGTCTTTGCCTCCGCTCATCCTTTCTCTCACTCTTGCGGCCAGAACCCCTACACCACCATACCGCCGTACGTCTTTCATTCCGCTAAGAAACAGTGTGAATTTCAGATTGACCATCAGAAATGCGCTACGGCTGGCATCACTTGGTGGAAGGGTAAACAGGGCGCGATAATGGCAGAACGCGACATCCCAGTACATTGTCTTATTCGTTGCAGGAACATCGCTACCGGCAAAATAATCTGGGGGCGCCCAGACGACGACGACCTGGCCAGACCTCCTCGTGATTCTGAGCCACGGTCCAAGTATGAGCGCTCCACAGTTTCGTGGCCATGGCAAGTGTATGGCCATGGCAATAACCCGTGGGGCGATGCGCAGCGGGTAACCGCAGCTGCACCTCCAACCCCACCTAAGCCGTCTGCTCCGACTGTGCACAAGCCCAGACCCCTGGCTCGAGGCAACGATGTGCCAAAGAAGCCTCCACCGCCTCCGCCTCCGCCTCCGACTCCACTCCAGCCAGGCCAGCCTGGGCAACGTGCTCCCAAGACACCCCAGAGGAAGGCCCCGCCACCAGAAGGCGTCGGCAGACCTCCTCCAGGAGAGTTACCGCCGCCGATCGCTCCCAACGTGTATCCTGGCCAGGTCGTGGGCGACAACAGGGTTCCACCACCGCCACCACGGCATGCGCCGCCACCAGTGGGAGCTGTACCTGGACAAGGTATTGCCAAGGCTTCGCCGCCTGTTCCGCCGCTCCCCCCAGGACCTCCACCGGCACACACTCCCATCGCTTCGGCCCCCCCGCACGTGCAGCGAGAGATCGCAGCAGAGCAGCGGGAGACCGCCGCGCCGAGAGATACAGCCGTGGAAGAAGTCTCCGAGGGAGTTGAGGGCCTCACGTTAGACCCACACAACGCGGCCGCGGCTGCTGCCCAGAAGGCCACCGAGAGGGAAGCCGCCCTTGCTAAGTCCGAGGCCGCGCTGCTGAGGACACAGAGTAGACTCGCTGATGCAATCAATGCCTTAACAGCGGCTAGAAAGGCCGTCGGGTTGGTTAACATCCGCCCTGTGGCACCTCCGATCCGAGCACATCGTGACGAGTCTGGCGACACATCCGCCCCTGACGTCTCTATACCAACTGTTATGCAGCGGGAAACCGCAGCTTCGCAGTTGACAACAGACCAGGAGCGCGAGCGTAATCGTCAGATTCACGAGCGTTACGACCAATGGTTTCTACAGGCTGCCACTGAGGACCGCGTTAGCCACATCACGTCAGCCTGGCCGCCCATGGGTCCCCACGAGACCTATCGGATTGGAGACTACGTTCAAACAAGACAAGCTTGCTACTTTTACTCTCACCCGCCATCGAAACACTCAGATGGTTCCTGGGTTGGCGAGCGCGTTAGCCCTCATGAAGGCGAACCAATGGGATCCCTATTCGGACCCATTCGCGAGGTAGGCCAGTTCATGGGATACGTGACCGTGAAAATCGGAGATCACTGGATGAACGTTTGGGATGGCACGAAGGGCATGCTGGCGGGCAACACGCTTGCCCGCGTTGTACCTTGCCCAGACTTTGACGCCAACTCACTCCCAGATGACCTTCGCTTCGGTCCCCCAGTTAACTTTCCACCCCGTCATGCGATCATGACGCCGACCAGTGACGTCAGGGCTGTGGGAGATCTTCGTGCTCCACTGCGCCAGAGGCATACAGACGCCTCTAGTGCAGCGGGACACCGCAGCGCCCCCAGTCAACAGCCCCCAGAGGTTGAGGAGGTCGCCGACATAGATGCTCGTGAAGCTGAGCCAGGTGAATTGCTTAAATTGATCAGGAGCCCTCAGTCTTTGGACGTGCCCACTGACGATGTACCTCCGGCCCAGTCATCGCCGACAGTCGTACCAGAACCGACACCAATGGCAGTTGACCCTCCGTCGCCGACTATCACTCCACACTCGCCCGACTATCCTCCGCCGGCAGCGGAGGATCACCCTCTGGCGGCAGACGATCACAGTTCACCTACAGAGATGCCGGTCCCCACACAGGACCAGAGCTCGCCGACCGAAATCCCTGTACCAACGGATTTTCCAGAGGAAAGTTATGATGACGGCGCAGCGGGAAATCGCAGCAATGGTGACACTGTGCCACATGTTCCAGAACATGCTGATGATGACTTCCTCAAGAAGGATGACTGGTCCCCAGAGCTGAATGATATCCGCAATGAAATCGAAACAATGGAGGATAACGCGGAGAAAACTCTCACATATGGACCAGATCAGTCCGACCTACCAGACTATTTCAAAGCAGTCAAGAAAGTCCACATTGTTCGTAGATCTGGGCATCACGGTGTCGTTAACACCAAAGTGAAGCAGACCATGGAGTACACCGTTGTCTTGAACATGGACGATATCGCAAATACAACAATGACCTTCGAGTTCAACTGCGATGCACCATGGTGTCACCGTTTCCCAGACCAATGTGGACACAGAGCTTTCACAAAGTACCTTTTCCAGTGCATTGGTACTTTTCGATACAGAACCCTGGCATACGGCAGACGTTCATGGTGCGCCATGGCATACTTGAACCTCTACCAGCAGGCTGGCGACAAATTTGCACTCATCGACATTGAGAACGCCGAGGTTGTGCAGAATCATCCTGGCCTTGCTGCACTCCGCATGGGCACAGAGACCTATGTGGAGGATGAGTTCGTGAATGAGGCACCCCACGACGGAAAGATTTCCACATTGGCTACGAAGCAAGGGGAAACCCTAGCATCGCAAGACAATGTGGAGGCTACCAAAACCGTTATTGAGTCTGTCGTTGGTTCACAGTTATCACAACGCACACTCGCCACTCAAGTTCTCCAAGATGCATACCAGGCTGTCGCTGCTTCCGCCTCCGCCGAGTCTCAGGGTGCAGCGGGAAACCGCAGCGACCTTGACAAGATCTTGGACGAAGACGACGAGAAGATCTTTGCCCCACTTGAACCTGATCACCTCGATCGGGCCCGCCAAATCGTCTCTGCGCCAGGTGGGAGCGTATCTCAGGAGAATTTCGCGACCCTGCTCGCAGGGGTCGTTCAGTTCGACGAGAGCACAGGACTGGCACCTCCAGAGCTACAGACTCGCATCCCGTCTTGCGCAATTTGCAACGCTCGGATGCCAGCTGATTTGGACACGCCTGGGGCCACTCTGAAATGTGCCTTTTGCATGAGGTACGAGAACTCCAAATGGCCGGACGAAGTTGCGGCCTGGCGAGAACAGTTCGTTGCGTTTGCCGCCACTCAGCCGGATGACGTCGCCCAGCGCATCACAGCTGCCCCCATTGATACGCGTGGCTCGAAGAAGCCACAGACAGACGCTAAAGACGAGCTTCAAAACATGGGGAAGAAAGCTGACAAACGGCATCAGAAGTGGCTAGCTTGGAATTCTCCATCTCGGGAGGAGTGCGACAAGCTACGTGCAGACGCCGACGCGGACGGCATCCCGCCTGAGAATCCAAATTATCCTCCCATGTATCATCCATACATGTCTCTAGCACAGCGCTTTGCGGAGGATGATGAGTTTCGTGAGCAGATGACAACAGTTCGGACTCAGGCTGGTAGGGTTGCATGGACGTTAGACGTTGCCACTGAGGCCGATCGCCTCTGGCAGGCCTCCAAAAAGAGGAAAGAGGTCGGAGCGCCGAACCTTGGAGCCGAAACACTTCGTGAACGTTTTCAGCGCAACCACCTTACCGTTCACGTCCCGGGCGAATCTCTCCGCGGTGCCATCACCGCCGCAGAAATTCGTGCACACCCACAGTCTTTGACTGGGTCCCGGGACGAGATCCGATCCGGTGTTAAGCGAGAGCGCGAAGAATACTACTCTCAGCTTCAGGAGACCGCCAGTGCAGCGGGACACCGCAGCGGCAACGCTCCAGGAAGCAGTAGTGGGGGTGACTTTAGGGGGAGCGGGACCGATCCAACCCCCCAGCCACCACCACACACATCCGAGTATCGTACTTCTTCCGGCGCGTTCGACAGCCATGGCCATATCGCCTCCGCTGCCAGATATGCGCCTGCGCGTCCCGATGACGGACCACCTCTGGCAAAGCGCCCCGCCATTTCGAATGTGACCCACGGGTACAGTGCTGAATACGGTGCCCACTATTATGACAGGCAAATTGCACCGTATGACCGCCAGTGGTACGACCATTGGGGCGAGTTCATCTGGATCAAAGCGTGGGATCCGTTCGCCAATAATGGATGGGGCGCGACTGCATGGAATAAGAAGTACACATCGGGGAAATATACGGGCAGATCATGGCGCTGGGACCCTCCACGCTGACGCACCAGGAAACTGGTTGCCATGCCGCCCATAAGATTTTGAATGGCTTCCAACTTTGTCGTATTGTTGATGTGCCTATTGATGCATTATATCATTTTCTTCGATGACATGTAGTATTCGAGGACGCTCGCACTTACCTTTTGATCAGTATATCACTTCAAGGATTCTTCCTCTTCATGGACTCAACAACTGTGAGAAAGTTTATGGTGACAGCTATCCTCATGATGGGATAATACTACTCATATAGATTCAAAAAAAAAAATCGCATAATGCACAATTGCATAAATATCCTTTAGATTTGAACTGTGGCAAGACGTACATATTGCATCTGGTACAGATTGGATATGGAACTTGCATAAAAAGATTTTCACCACCCTCGTACCGTGACTGATTTGATTACTTTGATTTGGTATTGGATTGAAGACTTCATATTCATGATTATCATGTGTTGCTTCGGGCACCGACCGTTTGGGTCGGTGTCATAAGAGTTCAGTCTCTCCATTCCACTTCTCTCCAGCCCACAGCACTGTCCTGGGTTCTATCTCGGCGGCTGGCGCTGTAAAACTTTTTGCAGGTTAGCGCCGCCGTTGGGTACGAACCTTACGACAGAGCTTTGGCTGTCCCTTCCTTTCCTTCCTGGGCCGAAGCAGTGGATTGCAGACAGGAGTTCAGTAGAGATTCACTCTCCTATCCCGATCCCCGCTTCGGTGCCTTTCGCTTTTGTGCGTTGGCATCGGGCGGGATCGGGACGGGGGGTGTGTGTGAATCCCCCTACTTTCCTCCTATCTTGCTCATATCCATCGCCCCTCTTGGCTCGGATGACAGGTACTCGATACATGGAGGTACGTTGGGTAAAACCATCGTCCCTCATCGTCTACCGACGGACACTCGGGGGTGGGGTCGGTTCATTGGTCCTCCTCACCCTCACACAGGATCGTCCTGGGCGGCCAGCAGTGAGCCGAGGTACAACCCAAACGCCAAGTTCAGTGGCGCGCCCTTGGGAAGTAAGAAGGAGAAGGCCCTCTCAGAAGGCGGCGGGGCTGCTCGGAAGGCCTCGGGCCTTCTGACAGAGCTTTTGTTTCTTCGGGGAAGGATCAAGTCGGGCGTGTCCCTCTACAGGAGGAGTAGTCAAACATACTATAAAATAGTATGGGGACGATCCGTTTTAGTATGTGTTTACTATTTGGGGTGTTTTGGGGTATATACATGTATATATATATATATATATATATATATATATATGTGTGTGTGTATATAAACATATATATATATATATGTGTACATATGTATAAATAAATACGTACATATACGTACACACACATATATATACATATACATATACATAGATACGTTCGCCTTAAATCCGCCTGTAGGGGGACATGACCGACCTAAGGGAAGGTTTCGAGCACTTCTCCGAAGGCTGGGGGACTTCCGAGCCTTCTGAGAAGGCCTGCCCCGTCTCGCTTCCCCTCTGGGCTCGCCTCCGCTCCATGGCTGATCGCTTGGGCTCCGTCCCCGCATTTGGTGCTCCTTTTTTAAGTCGGGCATGTCCCTCTACAGGGGGAATATTCAAAAATAGTTAAAAAAATAGTCTGGGGACTATTTTTTGAGTATTTGTTTGACCATTTTGGAGTATTGTTTGAATATTTTTAGTTTTCGTCGAAAATCTCCCTGTAGGGGGCCACGCCCAATTTAATGCTCCTTGCAAGCGGCAGGGCCAGTTTTGTGACCGCTCTCGTCTTGCAGGCCCCGTTCTGGCGCTGTCTGGTTACCCGTTCCGTCGCCGTTGTTTTTCCGGTCCCAGCTCTGGCCTCAGTGGATCCCAGGGCAGTTTTTGGCGTTTCGGCCCCGATCACGACGGCGGTTGCGATCACGACGACGACGACGATGGCGGCGCCAATCACGAGGACGGTTTTGGGCGTGCTGTGCCAGCCTATCCGAATTTTTGTTGTCGGCTGTGCTGTCCTTCTCGATGGGAACCAGCACCAGGGTCGACCTCCCCGCCGACGCCGAGCCTGAGTCCCAGTCGGGCGCTTGCACTGTCTCCCGGTCCGACGCTTGCACCAACTCTTGGCGCGCCGCATGGACTGGCAGCGTGACAGGGAGCAGCTAGGTTGCACGACTCCGTCATCGGATCACAAAGAGTCTCTGAACAGCATCGCTGGGACTACGGCTCCAGCACCGGCTCCGACGCCAGACGCCCGGCGAACGCTACGACGACGGCGACGGCGGTGACTGCGACACGACCGGTTGGGGATCTTCCGTGACATCACCAAGCCCCAAAAGCGGCGACCACCACAGTTCTTCGCAGCACCTCGATGCCAGCCGCATGGCACCGACAAAACTCGCCGACTCCGGCGCCGACCAGCTCGCCGACTCCCGCACCGACCAGCTCGCCCACTCCCTGGCCCACCAGCTCGCTGACATCCCCACCGACCAGCTCACCGACTCCCGCACCGACCAGTTTGGCGGCTCCCGCACCGACCAGCTCACCGACTCCCGTGCCGACCAGCTCGCCGACTCCAGCGTCGACCAGCTCAAAAGCGCCCTGCCCGCTCAGCTCACTGGCTTCCGCGCCGACCAGCTCGCCGATTCCCGCGTCGACCAGCTCACCGACTCCCACACCGACTAGCCTGGCTCCCGCACTGACCAGCTCGCCGACTCCCGCACCGACCAGCTCGCACACTCTCTGGCCGACCAGCTCGCTGACATCCGCACCGACCAGCTCGCCGACTCCCGCGCCGACCAGCTCGCCGACTCCCCTACCGACAACCGCACTGTCGATGTGAAGGAGATGGCCATGATGCTGTGTCCCACTGCGTTGCCAAGACTCTGGTCGCCTCCACCAGGTATCCCATATCTCCAATGCCGCCTACGGTGCTTGAGATAACGCAGGAGATTTCCATGATGTTGGGTGGAACCATGATGGCCAGGGCCAGGACGATGGGGCACACATGTTGTCATGGTTCTGGACGCCGCCCCGATCACCATATTTACTACGCTTCCGATGTTGCTGCAGATATTCCAGGACATGTCCACGAGGCTGTGTCTCAACGCCGGCGAAGCACTGGATGCTCCCATCGAACATCTTTCCTATGCAGGCGATCCAGTGGTGCATTCTGTCGGCACCAATGCTTCCCTGCCTCATCACAGATAGCGGACGCACCAATTCGGTGACACGTAGACTCCGTGGCGGAGTGCACCCCGTCCCTGGTTTTCATCAGTTGTGGTACCATGTTGTCCACCACGACGGTGTCGAGCACCACGACGGTGCCCAGCATCTCGGAGTCGTGCTGGACCACGTTGTCACCGCGTCGGTCTCGCGCACCATTTTTGCCACCTAATATCATAATTAGGGTTGAGAACTGCCTCGGTGCCCACCGTGACGAAGTCGAGCACCACGTCGCTACCTTGCACCACGGAACACGACTGCAGAATCCTCAGCGGCCTCGCCGACGGCTTCCTTGACGGCCTCACCCACACGGGCCTCGACAGCAGCACCAACGGCTCCGCCCACGGCGCCTCCTGCCGCGGTGCCGGCTGCGGCTCCCGCTGCAAGGTCCGACCGCAGCAGCGGCTGCATCCCACCGGTGGCGGCTGCCGCTCCCGCGGCGATCCGCCTGCAGCAACGGCTGCATCCCAGCCTCCCCGGCGGCCCCGCTGGCGGCCCCGCCCACGCAGGCAGTGACAGCAGCGTCGACGCCAGCTCCCGCGGCGACTCCGCCCAATGGCACCAGTGGCGGCTCTCACGGCAAACCCCAGTGCAGCATCGGTTGCTCTCAAGCGACCTCACCGACTGCCTCGTTGACGGCCTGATGGCCTCACCTGCACAGGCATGGGCAGCAGCATCAGCGGCAGCGCTCCGGGCGACTCCAACAGTGGAGACGGCCGCGGCCACCACGGCGTGGCAAGTCGGACTGCAGCACGGGCTGCATCACAACCTGCCTCGCCGACAGCCTCGCTGACAGCAGCGCCCACGGCCACTCCAACAGCGGTACCGATTGACTGTTGCTCCCAGGGCGAGTCCGACTGCAACATTGGCAGCAGTCCTGACGGTCTTACCGAAGGCCTCGCTGACGACCTCACCCACATAGGCACCAATCGCAGAATCAACGGCAGCGTTCGCCGCGTTCCTATCAGCGGTACTGGCTGTGGCCCCCTTGCCAAGCCTGAGTGCAGCACTGGCCACATTGCAGACGCGGGCATCCTGAAGATCACCGCCCACCAAACCACCCAACCCAACCGGAAGGCCCCGATCTGCCCTCCATTTCCAGTGTGGGGGGATCGGGGATCCTTGGGAAAACACGAATGAAGCCCGTACCCCCCCTCCCCGAACCCGAAATTTGGGTCTTCGGGTTGGGTTGGGGTGGTCTGGTAGGTAGTCATCAGGAGGGAAAAAACACACACACACAGACACAATTAATCGTCGATCCCCAGGAAAATATAGGAAAATATGGGAATTGGGCGGGAAGAGAAAAAACTAGAAAATATAAGAAAATATGGGGAATCTTTTTATTTGTGTGTATTTATTTGTGTGTCCCAGGGCCCCTTCAAGGTAGTCAGAAGAGTAGCACGTCGACGAGCTCAGCAGCTTCAGTTTTCCCCAGGCAGCTCCGTGCAGCCCCAGGGCTGCAAGGGGCTCTGAATCAGGAGGGGAAAAAACACACAGACACAATTAATCGTCGATCCCCAGGAAAAGATAGGAAAATATGGGAAGTGGGCGGGAAGACAAAAACCCAGAAAATATGAGGAAACATGGGGAATCTTTTTATTTGTGTGTATTTCTTTGTGTGTCCCAGGGCCCCTTCAAGGTAGTCAGCAGAGTAGCACGTCGATGAGCTCAGCAGCTTCAGTTTTCCCCAGGCAGCGCCGTGCAGCCCCAGGGCTGCAAGGGGCTCTGAATCAGGAGGGGAAAAAACACACAGACACAATTAATCGTCGATCCCCAGGAAAAGATAGGAAAATATGGGAAGTGGGGGGGGGGAAGAGAAAAACCCAGCAAATATGAGGAAACATGGGAATCTTTTTATTTGTGTGTATTTCTTTGTGTGTCCCAGGGCCCCTTCACTGAAGCGTGCCCTCTCGGGCTCCATCCTGCCTCCTGTTTTCGGCTCTGCGTCGGCATGGCAGGCGTTCGGCTCCTGGGGTAGCTGCCCGCTCCCCTTCGGCCTGAGGTTGCACCCTGCAGCTTCCTCTCGGGAGCTGCCTTCGGGAGCTCCCTTTGGCCACACCTTCCGGCCGAGGAGCGACGGGTGCTGGCCGCGCGACGCCTTGCAGCACGACGGGCCCGGCAGCAGGCCCATCCGCGGCCGGCGGAGAAGGTGACTCGCCCACAGGAGACGACTTTACCAAGAGTAATGCAGCCCTGCTTGATTTCATGGCCACTGGTCGATTCGATCTGATCGACGAAAGGCTCCGCGGTTGATCATCGCCGCTCCCGTTCTGAGCTCAAGGACCCCTCGCAGTCAGCATCTCGCCGAGTGCTGCAAGCGCCCGCTTGGGCACCCTGGATGGAGTTCGCGACCCAGGGCGTCGTCGTCCCTCCGGTGGTCTCCTGCTTTGGTGGTGGATCCTCCTCCTCCTCCTCCTCATCTATTTCTCCAAGTCTGCTGCCTCTCCGGCCGATCTCCCGGCTGGCCATCTTTTCCAATAGTCTTTTTTGTTGTTTCTCTCTCTCTCTCTCTCTCTTTGCTCCGTTTTGCCGTCCGCATCATGAGTTCCAGGTTCCTGGGCCGGGCAGGGGAGACCAGTCAACCATTCTCAGGTCACAGGCAGTGGGCACGGACATCTGTTTTCCGAAAGGGGGTTCTTTCGAAACCGAAAGAAAGTCGCATCAGTGTTGCAGTTGTCCATTCTTTCGTGAGTAGGCTTAGCATTGGGTCTCGCACCAGGGGTTTCATGGCATGCGTGCCATCATCAGAATGGTCAGTGAAAATCAGGCTCAAGCGGAAAACGTATCACCTCCTGCTGCCACATAGTCCTGCCCACAAGGAGGATGGTCATGGCTGTGACCTGGCAGATGCACATCGCCGATCTGCATATGGTGCGTCGCGCACGAGCCGCGCGCAAGGTGGAGCGGTCTACATTCGGGTATAGCCAGGACCACAGGTAAGGGGACCCGGTTAGTGGTAGGGCCCTGGAGCCCCTAAATTGGCCAGAATCACTGAGCCAGGTCTGCCGTAGCTGGCACTTTTTTTCGGGTAACAGCAGGTGCGGTTAGTGGAACGGGGCGAGGGGGCGTCTCCCAGTACACATCACTAAACCAGGTCCCACACCCAGTTCTGCCAACGCCCGATACACGTCTGTTCATGCGTGCACGGGGCCTCCTACCGGCGCGATCCAGCTGCGCGCCGCCCGCGCGTCGCGACTCCGATGCCTCGGCGTCGGCACCTGGCGCGACCGCCCCGTCGCGCACGAGAGCCTCCTGACGCCATAGTGCGCTCTGGCGGTTGTGCTCTTGGAGTGCTGGTGGTCTGCTGGCATGCGGAGCGTGCCGTGTGAGCGCCTGGGCGCGGAGCACGGCGTGCACATGGTGGGCCGATCCTCCACCACCACTACCATGGGCAGGACGGGGGAGAAGGGAGGATGGGGAGGTCCTCCTCCTCCTCCTCCTCCTCCTCCTCCTCCTCCTCCTCCTCCTCCTCCTCCTCCTCCTCCTCCTCCTCCTCCTCCTCCTCCTCCTCCTCCTCCTCCCCCCTCCTCCTCCTCCTCCTCCTCCTCCTCCTCCTCCTCCTCCTCCTCCTCCTCCTCCTCCTCCTCCTCCTCCTCCTCCTAGCTATGGTAGCGGTGGTGGAAAGTCGGCCCGTCGTGCACAGCGTGCGTCTTCTCGTTGCAGCAGATCGGAGGCGGCGGCTCGGGCCGCGCCGCCAGCACCCGCGCTTCCGTGGTGCGTTCGCCCACGCAGGCAGTGTTTGGGTGTGCGGAGGTCCGCGGGCATGACATCTCTGATGATGGTGATGATGATGGTGATGATGATGGCGATGATGATGGTGATGATGGTGATGGTGATGGTGATGGTGATGGTGATGATGATGATGATGATGATGATGATGATGATGATGATGATGATGATGATGATGATGATGATGATGATGATGGTGATGATGATGATGATGATGCTGAGGCTGATGCTGATGATGATGATGATGGTGGTGATGATGATGATGATGATGATGATGATGATGGTGGTGATGCTGATGCTGATGCTGATGCTGATGATGATGATGATGAGGAGGAGGAGGAGGATAAGGATGAGGATGATGACCGTGATGGGGATTCTGGTGTCGATGAAGATGATGATGGTGAGGAGGAGGGGAAGGAGGAGGAGGAGGTGGAGGAGGAGGAGGAGGAGGAGAATGAGAAGGAGGATGGGGAGTATGAGGAAGAGCAGGAGGCTGTATGGGGAGGGGTAGGATAGGGGAAAAAGAGAGAAGGCTCGGACCAGCGGAGCCCTGGGCTGTCTTCCGAGGCGACGGCTCAGCCAGGCGCGGCGGGCGACGCAAAATTGCGGCCGCCCCCCCCCCTTCCTCGTGGACTCGCCGCAAGTGGGAAGAGGGGGGCGGGGCGGAGCAGGAACATGGGAGAAGGAAGAGGGCGAGTAGCGTGTCAACGCTGCTTGTCGTTGTTGGGCTGATCCTTGAAGAACAGCGATTGTTGATCACCCCCACCGGTGCACAGTTTTGTCTTGTTGAATTGAAGCTCCCATTGATAAATCGCGCTCTCGCGCGGGACGTCCTCACAACTGATGCAGGAGTCGCGCTCTCGCGTGGGACTTCCTCTCGATGCCTTGAAACGCCGCGCCCTCGACACTCAGGAATCACGCTCTCGCTGTGGATTCCCTCACGATTTTGTGATTTTGGAATCGCGCTGTCGCTCGAGACTTCCTCGCGATTCGCGCAGCACTCAGGCTTTAGCAACCCGCGTGTTCGACCTGGCCGCTCGGGCCTGCCTTCCGACCCGCCCGTCGGCCGAGAGGGCCCCGAGAGGCAAGAATCGCTGCACTCCCCCAGGATAGCGTTGATGTCTACAGGGAGTTCCAGAAAACTAGGACGGCATGCCTGCGCTCAGTCTCGCGGGCCTGCTCTAAGACCATAGTTTCAAGATCCTCTGTTTTGTTTCGTGCCCTGCCGCCATCGCGCGAGCGATGCTCGAACACCTCGTTTTTCAAACATGGTCACGATCATCTTCCCGAGCAGCGCCCAGGACCCCGAGCAGCGTCCGGGACCCCGACCAGCGTCCAATAATGATCGCTCTGTCGGCCCGAGCAGCGTCCAAGACGGCCCCCCTAGACAGCTCCGAGACGGCCCAGGAGGCCCCCGAAGAGGGCCCTGGTGACGGCGCCCGAGGCGCCCGCGGCCGCCCAGAGGGGGCCCTAAAAGGGGCCCAGGACTCCCCTGGGGGAAGGAGGAGGAGGAAAGGAGGAGGAGGAGGAGGAGGAGGAGGAGGGAGGTGGAGGAGGAGGAGGAGGAGGAGGAGGAGGAGGGGGAGGGGGAGGAGGAGGGGGAGGAGAGGAGGAGGAGGAGGAGGAGGAGGAGGAGGAGGAGGAGGAGGAGGAGGGACTCTAAAGGGGCCCAGGACCAAACGGGACGTCGAGATGACCCCGCTGCAGGTTGTGTCCCCTGCGCGGTGGTAGTGGGCGTCTTCCTTTCCTCCGTAGTCTCCCGCCCGTCTTGTGCAGCGGGCGCTTTTCTTCCCTTGCCGCCCTCCTGCTTTGAGCATCGGGTGCCCCCTGCTTCATATCTAGCCTCCCTCCTGCACTCCCGGAGGATCCCTACACGAGCCGAAAGGCCCCCCAAGAGGGCCCAAGCCGCCCCCAAAGAGGCCCAGAGGTGTCTCCAAGAGCCCAGAGCCCCAGACCGCCAGGTCTCCTCCAAGAGGCTCCCAGGAGGTCCCGACGAAGCCTCCATTAGGCTTATGTCGGGCATGTCCTCCGACTGGCGATTTTTTAAAGCAGTATTAGAAGTAGTCAAAACATGTTCTAAACACAAAACACCATGTTTTAAACATACTTGGGGAGTGCTCCAAACCTGCTTCGGAAAAGCCGCGATCCCAGCTGGAGGATAGCCTTGTTTTTTCGCGATTTCTCCCTCGCGTGTTTCGGCGCGCGTAAAATACGCAGCGCCCTGCGCGCCAGAGCCGCGTAAACTATGGCCGCATTGATTTCGCTACAGAAGGGACTCGATACACATTCGATGGCTACGCGTTCGCGCGAGAGCGAACCGACCCTGCTGCGCATTCAGCCGACTCCATGCGGTTCGTTGCCATCTGGCTCACCTCAAGGACAAACGACAGACGCAGCATGTGCCCTGAGGGTACGCGAGGGGAGCCACCAGAAAACAGCCAACCCAAACGTGTAGACGATCCAAAGGCAACCTCTGATCGCAACGCGCGCAGATGGCAAGCGAGAAGCGCCGCAACATAAAAATTAAGGGTCCGCGGGGGCTGGCGGAACGCCGCAAGTTCGTCCTTTTTCTTGATCGGTTGATCGATCAATCTTCCGATCGACCGACCGACCGGTCCCCCTCTCCCACATCCTCCTCCCCCCCGTCCCAAGTTACAAAGGGGGAGCATCGCGTTTTCCTACCGCGTGCATCGTACGTTCGCCTAGCCAGCATCCAGCAGCTATTGCATAGTAGATTGGGAGTATCTTGAACATAGCATGAAACATCGCCACGATACGATTTTTCAAGTAGCTTACACTTTCCATCCTGTAGAGGGACATGCCCGACTTAACACTAGGCCTCCCAATGGGCCCTTGGAGGCCCCAGAAGTGTTGCGCACAGGCTCCCGAGAGGCTTTCCAGGATGCTCCACTCCAGACAGTATCTCAGAGGCCATGTCCCATATCATTGTTTCACATGTCCACGCAACTATGCCTTTTCATTCTGGGGGGGCGCCACCTGGGATGTCGCGCGCTCCATGGGTGTGCCATTTGGGCGTGAGCACCGTTTCGACAGCAGCCACTGCGCAATCTTTGGCGGGCGATCACCGTGCAACGTTGATCGCGGCCACGAAACAGCGGGGCAGGCACCCCCACCCCGGCCCCCATGCTTGCGCGAAAGGGAGGGGGCGCCGCGAGACGCGCAGCGGCGCGGGGCGACGCGAGCCCAAGCGATGGGCGCGAGGCGTCGCAGTCCACCCTGCTTGCATGGGCGAGCACGCGAGGGAGCGCGTGCGCCGCCCATGGTTGGGAGGGGCGCCGCGCGCGCTCGGCTGGGGGGGCGTCCCGCCACGTTCGGGCGAGGGGTACCTGCGGTGCGGCTTTTGGGCCATTTCACCGTGGCTGTGCGCGCGGGCGTCACCTTGCGCTTGTTCCACACATTCGTGCACGTGTGAGGCGTGTCTCTTGGGCCCACTGGTGGCCGCATTTGAGCGCGTGTAAGGCGTGTCTCTTGGGCCCACTGGTGGCCGCGGTTGAGCGCGTTTAAGTCGTGTCTCCTGGGCCCACTGGTGGGCGCATTTGAGCGCGTGCGAGGCGTGTCTCCTGGGCCCACTGGTGGGCGCATCTGAGCGCGTGCGAGGCGTGTCTCTTGGGCCCACTGGTGGCCGTGGTTGAGCACGTGTGAGTCGTGTCTCCTGGGCCCATTGGTGGCCGCTTTTCTGCGCGTGTCTCCTGGGCCCACTGATGGCCGCATTTGAGCGCGTGTGAGGCGTGTCTCTTGGGCCCACTGGTGGTCGCGTTTGGGCGCGCGCGTGGCGCGTCCGCGGTGCCCGATGCTAGTCTCGATTGCGCGAGTGTGCGGCGCGTCTCCTGGGCCCACTGGTGGTCGCGTTCGGTTTGGTGTGAGGCGTGTCTCCGGACCGATGGCCGCGTTTGTGCGCGCGCGGGGCGTGTCTCCTGCCCGCTGGCGGCCGCGTTTGAGCGCGTGTGAGGCGTGTCTCCTGGGCCCGCTGGTGGCCGCGTTAGTGAGCGCGTGAGGCGCGTCTTCTGGGCCCACTGGCGGCAACTTGCGAGCGCGTGTGAGGCGCGTCTCTTTGGGCTGCTGGCGGCCGCGTTTGAGCGCGTGTGAGGCGCGTCTCCTGGGCCCACTGGTGGCCGCGAAAGTGCATGGTGGGGTGCGCCTCCTGGGCCCTGGTGACCGCGTCTGTGCGAGTGCGTGGCGTGGCTCTTAAGCCCATGGGATGTGGCTGCGTTCTCGCGCGTGAATCACGTGATGACTTGGCCCCCCGGCGGCCGCGTCGGGCCCCCCGCGCGCGGCGCGGCGGTGGTCGGGCATTCGCGGCGTAGCGCAAAGGACAGCAGTTCCGCTCGCTGGATCGGGGTTTGCAGATGCGCGATTACCATGGCGGAGGTTGCCTTTCACGCTTGGACGGCCAAGGCCGAGTCCGCGGCCCGGGGGGGGGCGAGAGTTTTACAAGTATCTGGCCGAGGCGCTGAAGCAGGATGACGTCGCCCACGTGGGCCCACGTGCTCGAGACGGAGCTGGGCTTGTTGAAGGACCTCGGCTCGGCTGGAAAGGCGAGCGCCCGACGCGCGGGGGCTGCGGGCCCTCCGACGCGGTCTGGCAGGCGGGATGCGCCAAATGCATTGGTTCGCGCCGCGCGCGAGCAGAAAGGCTCGAGCCAGGGGCGGGTCGCGCCGGCGGCGGGGGATCTCGAAGAAGCGCTGTGCTCCACGCGCGACCCGAGCGCCAAGCATGTGGCGATTGGGCCCGCCATTCACCAGACGGGGGCGGCGGCGCGGCCGCCGGCCGCGCGTGCTTCGCCAGACGTCGGGGCGACGGGCGCCCCTCTACGACCTGCCGCCGCCCTTCTGGCCAGCGTCTGCTGCCGTCGACGCCCCGGAGGCTCAGGCAGCAAAGCTGCGGCGCGAGGGCGTGGCCCGCCCGTGCGTTTCGCCGGGCCTCAAGGCGAGAGCTCCGCGCGCGTCCGCGCGGCCCGCTCTGTCGACGCGCGCCGCAGGCATTCCTGCCCTTCTGGGTTTCGGGCAGAGCGCTGGGGGCGGATCCTCGGGGGCAGGGGCCGAGAAAGGGCTGCCGCCGTTCAATCAGTGGCGCGCAGCCTACGATGCGCGCGCGGCCGCGGCAGCGATCTTGGACGATCAGCCGAGCTCCATGTCCCTGCTCTGTCGTGAGCAGCACGCGTTGCGGGCGCGTTTCGCCCGGAGCGCGCAGCGGCGCGGCCCTGCGGGTGCGCGGCGCAGGTGGCCGCGCGCGCGAGTTCGCTTAACGGGCGACCGGCTTTGGCGTTGCACTTCGACTCGGTGGCGCGCCGCTCGTGGGCAGAGCGATCCGGGGCGGGCGACCCGAACTTCGCGGCTCGCGCGACGCGCGCGCGTCTTTGCGCTCGCCCCGTTCTAACTCTGCGTTGAAGGCGGGCGGCGCTGCGCAGACTTGGGGCGAGGGCTTGCTGCGAGCGGCCGCGGCCGCGTTCGACGCGGCGGAGTGCAAGCCAGCGAATTGACGCCCCGTCAAGAGCCCCCGGTGGAGCCCAGACGCGCGACCGCCGATGCGACTGGCACCCGTCCGCGGGGTCTGCCGCGAGCGGCCACCTCGGCGGCTGGGACAGCCGCGGCGGCTGGAACGCCGACAACCAGAGCGGGGGAAAGAGCGATCGCTCCAGCCAAGGGGGCCGAAAGGGCAAGCGCGGCAACCCGGCGGCTTCGAGGATGCCCGAGATACGTCGCGAGCGCCAAGCGCTTGCGAGGCGCTTTCGGGGCCGCGGGGAGCGCGCCGGCCAACCGCGATCGCGCTACGCGCCAGGCATCGGGCTTGCGCATATCGTGATGGAGGCGCCAGCCGCCCAGCGAGTGAGCGTTGCCGCGCGCGACGTGAGCGCCGGGGGGCGGTGCGAGCCTCCAGTCCGCGTTGACAGCGCGCAAGGGGAGGCGCAGGCAAATTTTACGCAATAGCTGCGTGAGGCGTCCTCGGCGGGTGCAGCCGTGGATGCGCCGGAATTAGAATTCACGCGTTGCGCGTCGGAAATCGTTGGAATCTGCCCGCGCGCAGTCCGGCGTTCCATGTTGCCGATCAGGAAATTCGCGATATCTTCGCGTGGTCTGCGGCGCCCTGCCCCAGTGTTGTTGCGCGCGCGAGGGGGGGGGGGGGGGATCCGTGGGGTTCAACGCCTTGGCCGCTCTGTTGGAGACAGCGGCGAGGCGGTGGAATGGCGCGGACTCGAACCGATAATTCGCGAAGTCAACGCCCCGTTGCTCCGTGCGCTCGCGGCGCGGTCGGAGTGCGGAGACACAGGCGGCGCGCGTTGCTTTGCAGAGGGCGCGCCAATCATTTGTGCGCTACCGTCGACGGGGAATGGCGCTCCCGCGCAAGGGAAGTAGGGCCCCTGCCCGGGGCCCCCCTGCGCTCGAGCGCGGCGGCGCGCAATCGAAAGATTTGGAAGACAATGCGCGAATCTGAGGGAGCGAGCGCGCTCCTGGTGAAGGCGCGCGAGGATGCCAGCTTAGGGCGGATTTCGCGGCCGATTTCTTTTCTGGCGCCGGCGACCGCTGCCGAGATTGCGCGAGTTATCGGCGATGGCGCGCGCTTGGTGCCGAAATTTCCCGCGGCGCAGTGCAAGCCAGATGGGGCCGTCAAAATCAGGCCCGTCGACGACGGCACTCGCGCCAGCATTGCAGAAGCGACGCTGCCTGGGGAAATCTTGTCGTTGACGGGGTCGATCGTGTAATTGCGGCGTGCCGTGCCTTAGTTGAAGCGCATGGCGTGGTGCCGGCCTTTTGGAAGGCGGAGATAGACGCCGCGCATAGGCGAATCCCGCTCGCCCCAGGCCACGCGTTCGCTGCGTGGAGCACATTCCTGGCGGACGGCCGTCTGTGGGTCTCGCAGCATTTAGCGCTCCCCATCAGTGCATCAGGGCCCGTGTATGACTAGGGCCGAGTCGCCGCCGTCCTTCTGCACGCCTCGCGGCGTTTGCTGAAGATCGCCGCGGGGAGGTATGCCGACGATTATTATGCCCCTGACGACGCAAGATCGGCAGCGCATTGCATGGGATTTTTTGCGCGGCTGGCGTGCCATTCTTGGGCCCGGCAGCAACGAGCTTGTCTTGCCTGGGGTTCACTTCGCTTTCTCCGACGCGGGCACCCATTGCGCCCCGTCGGAGGACAAGGTGCGCAAGTGGGCTGCCATGGCGCGATCGCGCGCGCTCGAATCGGGAAAACTCGACCCGGGCGCGGCGGCGAAGCTGGCCGGGGCGCTTTCCTGGGCCAGTCAGTCTCTGTTCAAGCGGTTGGGTCGGGCTTTCCTGCGACCGCGGTTCGCGCAGCAGCACGGCTGCGGCTCTCGCGTCAATGCTCTGCTTCGCATAGCGTTAGGGTGGTGGCGAGAAGCGTTGGATGCGGGCGCCCACGAAGTGGCGGAGTGGACAGCCCGCCACTGGATGCGGCTCACTTGTTTGCCGATGCGCGGATCGCCCCCCCGCGCGCGGCGGCTGTGCTGTTCGCGCTCAACCGCGCGTGGTACACAGATTGGACGCCGGGCGTTGCGGTGTTGCGGCTCCTCGGGCAGCGCGGCGACAATCGGACTATGGGCCTGGAGCTATTGGCCATCGCCGTGGCCATGTTGTCTTTCAGGCAGCTTTCGGCAAACCGAGCAGGCGGTGGCGCGAGGCTCCGCGTGCCATTTTGAGCGCGCCTGCCTGGTGCACGGGGCGTGGGCGCTGGCTGCCGAGCCCTCGGCATCCGCGCGGGTCCATCGGGCGCCCTCGGCCGCGAACGTTGTGGATCGGCCATCGCGGGAAGATTGCGGCCTGGTGCGCCGCTTGGACGCGACTTAGGGAATACCGACGTTGGACAATCGTTTCTGCGCCCCTCAGCAGTGGGCTTCGCTCGCAAGGGCCCGCTGAGTGCTGCTGCCAGCTCTGGCCGGGCGGCGCGGGGGCATGCGCGTCGCGCGCGTTCCCGCGCGACCCCCGCAGCGCGTGGCCGCGCAGAGACGCGCGGAGAGATTCCGGGCGTGGCGATCTTCGCCCGTTGGCTTTGCGCGCGCGATTGGCGGCGTCAGCCGCTTGCCTTTTACGCCAAGCTGGTCGCGTATCTTACATCGCAGGATGTGCTTCACTAGCAGCATCCGGCAGACGTCGATGCCGACTTCAGTTGGCCTCAACTATCACCGCGTAGCAGCGAAGTCGCGACCGGGCGGCGCGCCCGCGGGCCGTTTGCCGCCGCGCGTTGCGGCCGCGCGCAGGGCCATCAACCAAGCGAGGATTCAAAGGGGCACGCCGGCTCTCGAGGGTTTCTCCTTCAGTCGGTGCAAGCGGCGCAACGAGCAGAAGCAGCGCCGCCCGCGCGCCCCCCCGGCCGCCGGGAAAGAGGAAGAGAGAGTGGGTTTCATGCCGGCTGGAGCGCGTGCGCAGGCGCTCCGGCGGCGCGCGGCGCATTGGATCTGCGCCAGCGCGCGCGTGTCGCGCGCAGCTGGGCCACCCGCCGAGTGCCCAGCAGCTCCGTGGCAGCGGGCGTTCGCACTGGGTGCTCGGCTAGGCCGGCGACGCAGGCGAGTGCCCGAGCCGCCGTCGGCTCGGGGCACCGCTGCGCGCGGCCAGGGTCGAGCGCCGCACCTATCGTCGCGATGCGACGCGCCGAGCCGTTTGGCGTCCGCGCCTCGGTTTTGCGGTGGTCGATCATCGTGCAACGTTGATCGCGACCACGAAACAGCGGGGCGGGCGCCCCCACCCCAGCCCCCATGCCTGGGCGAAAGGGAGGGGCGCCGCGCGACGCGCAGCGGCGCGGGGCGACGCGAGCCCAAGCGACGGGCGCGAGGCGTCGCGCAGTCCGCCCTGCTTGCGCGGGCGAGCGCACGAGGGGGCATGTGCGCCGCCCAGGGTTGGAAGGGCGCCGCGCGCGCTCGGCCCAGATAGACCGACTCCGTGATATCACGCTGGGGGGGGTGCCCCGCCGCGTTCGGCGAGGGTCACCTGCGATGCGGCTTTTGCCCGCCCACCGCTCCCTTGGCGGCCGGTCGGCTTGGGGTGTTCGCACTGGGCGCTCGGCTAGGCCGGCGACCAGGCGAGTGCCCGAGCCGCCGTCGGCTCGGGGCACCGCTGCGCGCGGCCAGGGCGAGCGGCGCCGCACCCATCGTCGCGGTGCCACGCGCCGAGCCGTTTGGCGTCCGCGCCAAGGCTTTGTGGAGCTATTTCGGAAAGGCCGAGGGGGGCAGGTCTCGAGGAAGAACCCCCTTTGGAGAATGAGCAGTTCTTTTTGTTGCGCGTGCGGGGGTGGGGAGGGGGGGGGGGGGACATTTGACCCTCGTTTAGAAAAGGGGCCGCCCTTCATCCGTGCTAGTGCCATGAATTTGAAATTACAGGTAGTAAGACAACATGAAGTCTCCAGCGGAAGCCGCTTTCTGAATGGTGTAGAGAGATTTGTGGGTGTAGAAAGGTTTAGAAGGTGTAGAAAGATCTGTGGGGTGCCAAGCGAAATCCACAGTCTAAGGACCACTAGCCCTACATCCGTGTAGCTGCTGCGAAGTGTCACGACGAATCGTCGCTGCGATGCTACAAGAGCCACATTTGGAATACCACGCAGTTTCCATCCGTGCCCCGTTGCGAGCTGTGAAGACGAACGCGCACGACGCTCAGGCGATACTTGTTTGTCGTTGAAATCTGTCGTTGCTATATATATATATATATATATAATATATATATATATATATATATATATATATATATATATATATATATATAATATATATGTATATATAGGAGTAGGGCCCGGGGGCGGCCCGGGGCGCTGCCAGTAATCTCCATGGGGGGTGCAGGGCGCCCCCGGGAGCGTCCGAAGCGTCCCGGAGGGCCCCTGGGACCGCCAGGAACAGTTCGAGACCGCCCAAGACGGCCCGCGAGCGCTCCAAGACGCGCATAGGTAGCCTCAGGAATGGCCAGGAAGGCCCGAAGACGTTCCAAGAGAGTTCCATGAGGCCCCGAAGGCATCCCAAGAGGCCTTGAGAGCCCCGACAAGCCAAAATCGTTGATTTTTATAGTTTTTTGTTCGAGGTGTTTGGCCTTCTCGCTTTTTCGGGGTTCCGACGCTCCAAGACCGTCCAAGAGTCTCCCAAAACCGTCCAAGACGGCCGAAGAGGCCCCCAAGACCGCCCCAAGACGGCCCAAGAGACCCCCAAAATCGTCCCAAGACGGCCCAGGAGAGCCCCAAGATGGCCCAGGAGCCGCCCGAAACGGTTCCAGGAGAGCCCCGACAGGGCTTCAAGACTGCTTAAGCGAGTCCAGCGGTCCTTAAGAGGGCCCCGCGAGGCCCCAAGAGGCCCCAAAGAGGCCCCCAAGAGCCTCCCCGGAGGCCCCCAGAGGCCCCCAAGATGCCCAAAAATGGCCCTGAGCGTGCCCCAAGACGCCTCGAGGAGAGCCCAACAGGCCTCCGAGAGGCCCCCAAGAGGCCCACTGGAGGCCCTCAGGAGGTCGTCCCCATCATGTTCCCGGAAGGCGGTCCGGGAACATGATTCCGCGCCTTGGAGGAGTATTCTGCGCCTTCCGAGGCGCCTTGGACGACGTACGTATGTTTCTATAGATTGTCCTTCTCCTGTGTACACAATCCTACATGTTTTACGTATGTTGTATATATATATATATATATAGTAATGTATGTATGTATGTATGTATGTATGTATGTATGTATGTATGTATGTATGCATGTATGTATGTATGTATGTATGTATGTATGTATGTATGTATGCATGCATGTAGGTATGTATGTCTGTGTATGTATGTATGTATGTATGTATGTATGTATGTATGTATGTATGTATGTATGTATGATGTATGTATGTATGATGTATGTATGTATGTATGTATGATGTATGTATGTATGTATGTATGTATGTATGTATGTATGTATGTATGTATGTATGTATGTATGTATGTATGTATGTATGTATGTATGTATGTATGTATGTATGTATGTATGTATGTATGTATGTATGTATGTATGTATGTATGTATGTATGTATGTATGTATGTGTATGTATGTATGTATGTATGTATGTATGTATGTATGTATGTATGTATGTATGTATGTATGTATGTATGTATGTATGTATGTATGTATGTATGTATGTATGTATGTATGTATGTATGTATGTATGTATGTATATTTATATATATATATATATGTGTGTGTGTGTAAAAAAATGGGGAGGGGGTCCTGGACCAGGGGGGGGCCTCACTTTGCCCAGTGGCTGTGGTCACCCCGCCGCCGGAGACGCCAGGACGCTCCTAGGACCCTCTAAAATGGCTCCAGGACGCCCTCAGGACAGCCCAAGAGAGGTCCGAAGCGGCCCGGGAGCACTCCAAGACGGTTAAAAAGCTGCCAAAGCGTCCCAGCAGGTCTCCGACAGCACTCCCGGAAGGGGCCCAATAGGAAATTGTCACTGATTTTTAGTGGGTTTGAAGGGTTTGGGCATTCTCCCCAGTTCGGTTTCCAGACGCTCCAAGGCGGCCCAAGAGGCCCGAAAGATCGCCTCAAGATGAGCCCAGAGGCCCCCAAGAGACCACCGAGACAGCCCAAGAGGGCCCCAAGACGGCCCAGGAAGCTTCCAAGACGACCCAAAAGAGCTCCCAGAACACTCCAAGAGGAGCCCCAGATGGGGAACACGAACTGACACTTCGAGTCCTCGCCCACCAGAAGCTCCCAAGAGGCCCCCAGGAGTCCGCAAGAAGCTTCGAGAGGCCCCCCAGGAAGCTCCAAGAGGCCTCCAAAAGGCGCCGAAAGGGCCCCGCAAGGCTTCCAGACGCTGGTGATAATGACAATGATGATTATGCAGGGCGGCCTCAGGCCCACAACCTAAATCCCCAATACTGCTCACGCGGCATGCAAGACGCTGCGGAGATATCCTCGAGTTCGGCGGGGGAGCTTCGGAGACGACGGTGACGAAAATGATGACGATGATGACGACTATTATGAAGTTGACGACGACGATGATGATGATGATGATGATGATGATGATGATGATGATGATGATGATGATGATGATGATGATGATGATGATGATGATGATGATGATGAGGAAGAAGATTATGATGATGATGTTGACAGTGGGAATGATGATGCTGGTGATGCTGGTGATGATGTTGATGATGGTGATCGTGATGTGAGTGATGGTGATGATGATGATGATGGTGGTGATGCTGACGATCATGATGACGATGACGGTGATGCCGTTGAGGATGGTGATGCTGACGATCATTATGATGATGCTGCTGATGGTCAGGATGATAACGCCGATGCTGATAATAATGGTGGCGATGCTGTTTATGGTGCTTGTGATGCAGGAGTGGGCGGATGATGAAGATGATGACGATGATGATGACGATAACGATGACGACGATGACGACGACGACGACGACGATAATGATGACGATGGCGATGATGAGGATGATTATGTTGATAATTCAGGTGACGATATTGACGATGATGACGACGATGGCGATGATGACGATGGTGATGACGATGTTGCTGCTGATGGTGGTGATGGTGACGATTGTGATGATGGTGATGGTCATGGTGATGATGACGATGCCGCTGACGATGACGCCGGATATGATGGTGATGAGGATGGCGATGATGACGATGACGATTATCCTAGCTAGAACTTGAGCGCTCGCGAAGCGCGCGCGATGGTCTAGTATATATTTATATATACAGATAGATATATATATATATATGTATGTGTGTGCTCGTTTCAGCATGCAAATTGCAGGACCGACATAGAGGAGCGAACGCAAGCGAAATACCCAGAACTTTATACGAGCGCGTTCGGTGACGACGAGAGGATTTTTTCTGGACGGCAGAGGGGAGAGAAGGCAGGCTAAGGAGAAGGAGGACGAGGAGGGGACAGGGGATGATAATGAGAACGTGGGGAAGGATAAAGGGGAGTGGGTGGAAGAGTAGGACCAGAGTAGACCCAGGATGTAAACAAAAACTGCAATACACCCTCCTGTCCCAAGTCCCCTTTTGCATAAGCGCCTACATGCATATTTGTTCACATGCCTTCGCTGCGGAAAACCCCCGCTTGAAAGGGCGAGCGCCCCATGGGCTTGTCATTCAGGAGAGAGCTCTAAGCTATAAAGAACCTAGAGGGGGGGCGGAGGACGATAACGGTGAAGGGGCCAGGGTGGTGGGGGGACCACCAGTACCATGCCCATTATTTTTGTTAGTGTGGGCTGGGCATCAGCACCCACTCCCAGGGCTCCTCATTCGCATCGCGGCTCCCCAGCGATGTCAGATCTTCAGTCTTGGGTGTGGGATTCACCAGGGATCACGTAAGCAGGGGGGGATTCGGAGGAGAAAAAGAAGAAGGAGGTGAAGGAGGAGGAGGGAGAGGATGATGAAAATGATGATGATGATGATGCTGCTGCTGCTGCTGATGCTGATGCTGATGCTGAAGATGATGATGATGATGATGATGATGATGATGATGATGATGATGATGATGATGATGATGATGATGCTGATGCTGATGCTGATGCTGATGCTGATGCTGATGCTGCTGATGATGATGATGACGATGATGATGATGATGATCGGCGGCGATGATCATGATGACGACGATAATGATGGCTAGTGATGATGGTGTTGATGATGATGATGATGATGATGATGCTGATGCTGATGCTGATGATGATGATGATGATGATGATGATGATGATGATGATGATGTTGATGGCGATGCTGACAATGATGATGGTGGCGGTGATGATGCGAATGAAGAGTATGATGATGAGTAGTGGTATGGGAAGGAGGGGGAGGAGGAGTAGGAGAGGGAGGAGCAGGAGGAGGAGGAGGAGGAGGAGGAGGAGGAGGAGGGCGAGGACCAGGATGATGAGACTGAAGAGGAGGAGGAAGAGGAGGGCCAGTGCAAACCAAACCCAAGTCCCATCAACGATGTTGCAAAACACCTTCACTCCACGTTCCCTCTTGATCGGCTCCTACAAGGGTTTATTTTCACTGAGGGAAGTGCCCTGTTGGACGACAGCCGTTAGAACATCCTGGACAGTACCAAAAACACCGCTCCTGAGATTTCGACACAGCGAATCAACGTTATTGCTGCGCCCCGACGATCACGAATCGTGCCAGAACGCCATTCCTGGGACTAACACTGCGATCAACGTGGCCGTTGCGCCCTGACAGTCCTGCATCGTGCCAGGAAATTATTGTTGCGACGTCAGCGGTAAGAACCCTTGAAACTGGTGTGAACTCTCAAACCGTTTGTGCGCGGCGCTAAGGCGACAGCCACTTTCAAACAGTATGCCCTGCATGTGTGGAACTCATACAAACTTTCAAGACGAATGTGCGCCACGCTAAGGCGAGAATCACACTTACAACAAGAACCGATCTCCATCCGCGAAACCCGTGCTAGCTTTTAAGCTTGAGGCCCACATGTGGTGAGGACACCTCAGGCGAAACGCCCGGCCCGCCCGGTCGACACGTCTCGGGTGCGACAGGGAGAATTTGTTTATAAGGGAAAGGGATGGAGGAGAAGCAGCAGAAGGAGGATGGGCGGGATGGTTTTCGTGTCTCGGCCACAGCCTTCCGCCGCGCGCAGGTGCCGTCGAGTGGAGGGCGCAAAGAAGGCATCCTTCGTCGTACCAGCAGCCTGGAATGGGGGCGCAACCAGGCCGAAGAGGGGAAAGACAACCCTCGACCCTTCTCAACTTCGTCTCCGCTGTCGCCGTCCTCTCCTCCCCCATTACCGTTCCCCTCCCCTCCTGCCCCCCCATTCCCCATCCTCCGTCCTCCTGCGTCCACCATTCGTCATACGTCCTGCATCCTGCATCCTGCGTCCGCCCATCCGTCAATGTCGCCCTCCCCAGACCCCCGACGCCGTGTGTGTGTGTGTGTGTGTGTGTGTGTGTGTTTTCACCGCGTGGGCCCCCCGAGGTCTCGACCCCTTCCCATGGAACGGCTTTCCATCCCGAGCCGTTTTCTGACCGCCTGGCAGCATGGTGAGGGCCTCCAGGAGGCCGAGATTGGCCGACAACCCCCCGACGTGATTTTTGCGTCACGGTGCAGAGAAGCCAAGGTCGGTGCTCTCCCCATTCTACGTGCCCTTTTCCTCCCCCCTCCCACCTCCCACCTCCATCCGTCCTCCGCCCTCAGCCCTCCTTCCGTCCTCCACTCGATCTCGCTCGCATTGCCGCACGCTGCTTTCCGCATTCTGGCGGTCCACCCAAGCACGTAGTCGAAGCTGGCCCATCTAGGCTTAAGTCGGGCCTGTCCTTCTACAGGGGGAATATTCAAAAATAGTCAAAAAAAAGTCTGGGGACGATTTTTTGAGTATTGTTTGAAGCATTTTGAAGTATTTTTGAGTATTTTTCATTTTTCGTCGACAATCCCCCTGTAGGGGGACACGGCCGACTTAAATCTAGGCGAACCGCCCAACTCGTCGGGCTCTGCCCCTCTCCAGATCCACAACTCCCGTGGCCACTCACACCTAGCATTTCCAGCATCTCGACCTCCCTTCGCTCTCCCCCTCCGTCCCCAGACATCGGGCCTCTCGAAAAAATCGACACGGAGGTTTTGCGTGGCTTTCGGCCTCTCGAGGCCCTCGCCGGGCCTCGGGACCCTCCAAGAAAAACGACTGGGGACGAAAAACCGGTCCCAGGGAAAAGTGGTCGGGAGGTCGGGGGCCCGTGTCTCGAAAAGAGCGGGGCGTCGGAGGTCTGGGCCCTCCGCACTGTTCCGACCTCCTGGGTCGCTCCTCCACCCTGCATCCTGCGGCCTGCTCCCCCCCCTCCGCGGCCCCGCCAAAGGCTACGGCGCACCGCCGACCGGCTACGGCGCACCGCCCGCCGGCTACGGGGCGGCGCCGCCCGGCGCCGCCCCTGGCGGGCAGCCGGGCTACGGCCCCCCCGGCCCGCAGCCGGGCGCGTACGGCGCCCACCCGGGCCCCGCCGGAGCGGCGGGCCCTCCCGGAGCCGGCCCCGGCGCCGCAGGTGCTGGCACAGGCTACGGTGCTCCGCAGGCCCGGCTCCCGCGCTCTCCTGCTCGTCGGGCCCCCTCCCCCCCGGCGGTCTCGCCCGTGGGCGCCGCGGCTGCGGGAGGCTGCGCGCCGGAGCCGTCGCCCGCACCGCCGCCTCCTCCTGCTCCTCCTCCCCCCTTTTCCCTTCCACCATCCCCACCTCCCCTCGCCTCCCCCCTTTCCTGCCCCCCCCATTTTCAGGAGGGAAAAAATTATCCCAGTGCGACCCTACCTAGGAGTTGGAGCCCCTAGGAAAGCAGCATTAGTAATAACAGTAAAGCTAAGCTAAAGCTAAGCTAAAGCTAAGTTAAAACTAAGCTGAAGCTAAGCTAAAGCTAAGCTAAAGCTAAGCTAACACTAAGCTAAAGCTAAGCGAAAGCTAAGCGAAAGCTAAGCTGAAGCTAAGCTGAAACTAAGCTAAAGCTAAGCTAAAGCTAAGCTAAAGCTAAGCTAAAGCTACAGCTAAAGCTAAATCTAAGCTAAAGCTAAGCTAAAGCTAAGCTAACACTAAGCTAAAGCTAAGCTAAAGCTAAGCTGAAGCTAAGCGAAAGCTAAGCTAAAGCTAAGCTAAAGCTAAGCTGAAGCTAAGCTAAAGCTAAGCTGAAGCTAAGCTGAAGCTAAGCTAAAGCTAAGCTAAAGCTAAGCTAAAGCTAAGCTAGAGCTAAGCTAAAGCTAAGCTAACATTAAGCTAAAGCTAAGCTACAGCTAAGCTAACACTGAGCTGAAGCTAAGCTAACACTGAGCTGAAGCTAAGCTAAAGCTAAAGCTAAGCTAAAGCTAAGCTAAAGCTAAGCTAAAGCTAAGCTGAAGCTAAGCTAAAGCTAAGCTAAAGCTAAGCTGAAGCTAAGCTAAGCTAGAGCTAAGCTAAAGCTAAGCTAAAGCTAAGCTAAAGCTAAGCTAAGCTAACGCTAAGCTAAAGCTAAGCTAAAGCTAAGCTAAAGCTAAGCTAAGCTAAGCTAAGCTAAGCTAAGCTAAGCTAAGCTAAGCTAAGCTAAGCTAAAGCTAAGCTAAAAGCTAAGCTAAAGCTAAGCTAAAGCTAAGCTAAAGCTAAGCTAAAGCTAAGCTAAGCTAAGCTGAAGCTAAGCTAAGCTAAGCTAAAGCTAAGCTAAAGCTAAGCTAAAGCTAAGCTAGCTAAGCTAAGCTAAGCTAAAGCTAAGCTAAAGCTAAGCTAAAGCTAAGCTAAAGCTAAGCTAAAGCTAAGCTAAAGCTAAGCTAAAGCTAAAGCTAAAGCTACAGCTCCCAGGGGACTGGGGGAACCGCGGGGCGGGGACTGGGGGAACCGCCCGGGGCGGTTAGCATTGCCCGGCCTTTTAAGCAAAGAGAGTAAGAACCCTTCTAGGCAGAGCCTAGGTAGGGAAAAACACACCGACACAATTAATCGTCGATCCCCCAGAAAATATGGGAAAATATGGGATGTGGTGGGGACGACAAAAACCAGAAAATATAGGAACCTATGGGGAATCGTTTTATTTGTGTGTATTTATTTGTGTGTCCTGGGGCCCCTTCACATTTCCCTCCCCTCCTGTCGTTTCCTCTCCCTCTCTCTCTCTTCCCCGTCCTCTCGCTTCGCCTCCTGCTGCGGCGCGCGGGTCTTTCTCATGTTAGAGGCCAGAGGAGAGCAGCACAAGGATGAGGAAGAGGAGGCAGAGGAGGAGGAGGATGAGGAAGAGGAGGCAGAGGAGGAGGAGGAGGAACAGGGTAAACCCAAGACGCATCAACGATGCTGCCACAATCCCCCTCCGAGCTTCCTCTTTTGTTTCATTGCGGGAAGGGTCCCATTGGAGGACAACCGCTTGAGAACCCTCAATCGTGCCAACACACAGTTTCTGGGAGTTCAGGGCCGCGAATCAATGTGACAGTTGCGTCCTCGCAATCCTCAATCGCTCCAGAACGCCATTCCTGGGACTTCAACACTGCGACTCGACGATGTTGTCGCGTCCTGACAATCCTAAGTAGTGCCAGGACACAGCTCCTACGAATTCAACCATACGATTCCTTGAAACAGTTGTAACATTTCACGACGAGTGTGCGCGGCGCGAAAGCGAGGGCCAAAGCTTAAACAGGAACCGCTTTCCATGTTTGAAACTGTTGCATACTTTTGAGAACAACGGGCGCGGCGCTAAGGCTGGACCACATAGATCCTCCTTCGAATAGACTCTACCCCCCCCTTGGAGTTATCACTCCCCATCGGAGATGTAGGTCATATATGAGTCTGACCACATGTCCATCCTAAATATGAAATCACAATGTCCCAGGCCAGCCGGGTTCCCCCCCCTGAGGTTCCCTTGTAAAAAACACTATGCGATGACATGTTTTGATCTAACATAACACTTTTTCACAAACCCCTTGCAAAACATGGGACGAAGTGCACACGCGCGCGCCGTCGCGCGCGCATTCCGAAATCCTTCTAAAACCCTCGGTGTCGGAAGGATGTCGTAATCGAGTTTCCCAAAAACACAGGGTTTTGCAGCACTGATTAACTAAAAAGGCTTACTCGCGAGCTCTTGCGAAATCTTAAGAAAACCATAGGTTTTTCAAGATTTTCACAACATGCTATCAAATGGGCTTCACGCGCGCGCATGTCGAAATCAGTCGAACGCCCTTGCGCGTGTGCCGTCGCGAGAATCCTCTGCAAAAAATGGGACGAAGTGCAGAAGCGCGCGTCGTCGCGCGCGTATGCCGAAATCCTTCAAAACCCATCGGTTTCGGAAGGATTTCAAAATCGTGTGTCCAAAAAGCCTACAAAGACACAAGGTTTCGTCGTTATCATCATCATCGTCTTCCCTCCTCCCTCGTCGTTATCATCATCCTCGTCGCCGTCCTTCCTCCTTCTTCGTCGTTCGCGTCGTCGCCGTCCTCCCTCCTCCCTCGTCGTTGGCGCCGTTGTCTTCGTTGTCGTCGTTGTCGCCGTCGTCGTCCTCCCTCCTCCCTCGTCGTCGTCTTCGTTGGCGACGTCGTCGTCGTCTTCATCGTCGGCGTCGGCGTCGTCGTCGTCTTCGTCGTCGTCGATGTCGGCGTCGTCGTCGTCGCTGCCGTCGTCGTGGCGTCGTCGTCGGCGTCGTTGACGTCGTCGTCGTCGGTGTCGTTGTTGTCGTCGTCGTCGGTGTTGTCATCGTCGTTGTCGTTGTCATCGTCGTCGTCGTCGTCGTCGTATGCGTCGGTGTCGCCGTCGTCGTCGGTGTCGTCGTCGTTGTTGTTGTCGGTGTCGGCGTCGTCGAAGTCGTCGGAGACGTTGTTGGCGTCGTTGTAGTCGTTGTCGGCGGCGTCGTCGTCGTCGTTGTCGCTGTCGTGGTCGGCGTCGCTGTCGTTGCCAAGTGCCATTTGGTACCCACCTTCACGGTCTTAAGTTGCGGGTGGGTGGGTGGGTGGGTGGGTGGGTGGGTGGGATGTTTGCGCGTGCAGTGGAGTGGACAATTCATTGCGAACAGAAATTAGTTGCACAACATAGATTGCACAACACGTGTATCACAACCACATATCGGACCACATATGTTGTACCGCACACGCTGCTCCACATACATTTCACCACACATTGCACAACATAGGTTGTATGACATGGGCTGCACCACATATATTGCACCAACTATATTCCACAGGTGTCTAGAAACATATTGTTTGAGGTCCACGCTGGCCAACATACATATACCTACATGCACACATACATCTACATACACCTAAATGCACACACGCAAATTCACGCACACACGCATGATATTAGCATGTAGATATTTCAACATTCCCAGGTCGGCGATCCACATCAACCCACGCGAGCCTCGCCGTGCCTGCGGCTGCAAGCCTAAGATGGACATATCCGAGGTGAGAGAAGAGGCCGCGAGTGAACAGCATGCGCTCCTCGTCGCCTCCCGCTGTCTGCGCAGTACAAGCCGTGCCCTGGCCCACAATGTTTGCGCTCTCGCTCTGACATGGCGGGCATTCCAGGAGCTGGTGGAATTCGGGGTCAAGGATGAGAATAAGCAGAGAACGAGAGAGTGTTGTTTGACCAGGAGAGATAAATCACAATGTTCATGGTGATGATGGTGATGCTGATGATGCTGATGATGATGATGATCATGATCATGATGATGGTGATGATGATCCTGATGATGATGACTATGATTATGATGATGAGGATGATGATGACGATGACGATGCCGATGCCGATGCTGGTGATGATGCTGATGAAGATGCTGATGATATGATGATGCTGTTGATGATGCTGATTCTGATTATGATGCTGATGATGATAATGATGATAATGATGATAATGGTGTTGGTGATGATGATTGTCATGATGATGATGGGGAGGAGGAGGGGGAGGAGGAGAGAGGACGGCGAGGCGGAGGAGGAACGGCAGGACGAGGAGGAGGAGGAGGTGGGGGAGGAACGAGGAGGAAGAGGAGGATGAAAAGGAGGATGGAGGAGGGGGGGGACGGGGAGGAGGAGCCTGATCAGGATGAGGATGATGATGACGATGATGACGATGACGATGACGATGACGATGATGCTGATGTTGATGATGATGATGATGATGATGATGATGATGATCATGATGATGATGATGATGATGATGATGATGATGATGATGATGATGCTGATGATGATGATGATGATGATGCTGATGATGATGATGATGATGATGCTGCTGCTGCTGATGATGATGATGATGATGATCATCCTGCTGACGATGACTATGATGATGGTGATGATGATGGTGATGATGATGGTGGTGCTGATGGTGATGATAGTGATGATGGTGGTGATGCTGCTGCTGATGATGGTGATGCTGGTGATGATGCTGGTGATAGTAATGCTGGTGGTGCTGATGCTGCTGATGATGATGCTGATGATGATGATCGGCCGCGATGATCATGACGACGACGATAATGATGGCTGATGATGGTGATGTTGATGATGATGCTGATGATGATGACGATGATGACGACGGTGATGATGATGATGATGATGATGATGATGATGATGCTGATGATGATGATGATGATGATGATGATGATGATGATGATGATGATGATGATGATGATGATGATTGATGATGATGATGAGAGAGAGGAGGAGGAGGAGGAGGACGAGGAGGAGGGGGAAGAGGAGGATGAGGAAGGAAGGAAAAGGAGGTGGAGGAGGAGGAGGGAGGAGGAGGAGGAGGAGGAGGAAGCCGTTCTGGCTCCTAAGTCTGCGGACGAGGAGCTTGCAACAGCGAACTTCAGAACGGCATTGCTGTTGCGGGCCAATTTCGGCTTCGCCATTTCGTGTGAGCTCCTGCAGGAGCGCCAGTCTCTCGAGTCTGCACCTTCATGGGGCGCGATGGCTCAGGCTGGAAGAAGTGGGGAGATAAGCAGTGGAATGACTGGTCTAACTGGTCCGATTCCAAGTTCAAGTGGAAGTGCGTGTCCTGCGGATGCGCCAAGAATGACGGATGGATGCAGTGGTGCAAGCACTGCAACACGGCTCGGAAGGAAGTCATGGCGACGGAGTATGTCAAGCCTCCAGGTGTCTGGGCCGAGCATCACGGCCATCTGCTGCCTGCTGATGTACGTCCTGTTGGTTTGCAGCTGCGGCAGTCAGGATGGCTCGGAGCTTCTATGCCTGCCACCAAGTACACTGCTGACCAGCTGCCGTCGCTGCGCGCCCTCCAGCAGTCCATGTCAGAGCTGGGAGATGTTGCGGGGGCGGCTCGCTACCAACAGGCCATCGAGGAGCTCGAGAAGTCTCAGGCTCCAGCCACGCCAACTGTGGGAGCGGCGAAGCACGCCATGGAGCAGGCTAAGTGGCAGCTCGACCGTGCAGTCGGCAAGGCTGAGAGCTTGGAGGAGCAGTTGTTGGAGGCTCGCCAGGCTGCAGCGCAGGCGTACATGTCATACGAGCAGTGCGAGAAGGTCTACAAGGAGACGGTACGAGGGCTGGCGGCTAAGGTGGTGCCTGAGGAAAAGAAGTCCTCGGCCCCGCGCCTCAGCCTGGACGACATGCTGTCGGGTAAGGACATCGATTTCGACGACGGTGGCCTCTTCGGCATTGAGCAGCTCGAGGGTGTCGAGGTGCAAGATGCGGATCGTGATGGGCTTGAACGGCGTAAAGCAGAACTACAGCAGCTGGTGCAGGCGGCTGCTCGGGAGGCTTTCCAGGGGCTCAAGGAGAAGGCCACTGCGATGCTGGAGGAGCAGAAGAGCTTCAACAAGCGCATGCAGGCAACGCGGCGACGTGGTCTTGACGGGCAGGATACCCCGCCCCCTGACAGCTCTCCAGCTACTGCGGCAGCTGGTGATGGTGGCGCTCCTGAGCCTGCTGCTCAAGTCCCAGGTCCGCGGGTACCAGTGGTGGATCTGCTCAACCAGGAGTCGGAGACTCCAGGACGGCCTGCTCAGGTGCCACCAGAAAAGATCGACGAGGTCTACAACAAGGCCAAGGCGGCAGCCAAGGCCAAAGGCAAAGGCCAGGAATCTAAAGTTGACGGCAAAGGTGGTGGCGCTAAGCAGTCTGTTTAGCACAATGATTACGGTTTGGACGGCCAACACTACCAGCTGGGGGCCATGTATTTCTTTTGTTGAGACCAAGGCCAAGCAGCGCCGCCAGGATGCTAAGTTCCGCCAGGCGTTGCATGAGGCACCGAGAGGCAAAGGGACTTCAATTATTGTTTCAACCCTTCCTGGCCCGCATATTTACCTTTTTCAGGAGCTCGGTGTTCGACCATCCGAGCAGATCGTTCGTGATAAGATGTTCAGGGGCCAGGGCCTTCTCACGTCTGTGGCGCCGTCCAGGGAAACTGAAGCAGGGGGGCTCTCTGGAGGGGTTGCTATAGGAGCGCCAGCTTGCATTGGAATGGGAAGACTTCCAGAGTTGCCCCAGGCGTTGCCGTCACCTCACAGAGTTTTGATCAGGTGGGTCAATGCGTTTCTTCCAGGAGGTGTCTTGGTGGTTTCCCTGTACCTACCCACGACCGACCCCTTCGGCCCCGAGGGTACGCTGCTGCTCAGTAGATTGGGTGAAGCGCTTCACTCAGCAGGATTGCCTTTTTTTGATTGGTGGTGACTGGAATGCTCCACCAGCGCTGTTGGGACGACTCGGGTGGCCTAGCAGACTGGGTGGTAGGATAATTTCGCCGTCGCTGCCAACCTGTACTTCTGGGAAGCGTGAGTGGAGAACTTTCGATTATTTCGTGGTCTCGGAAGCGTTAGCCCCCTCGGTTGTGTCGTGCCAGGTTTCTCTTGGATCCCACTTGAAGCCTCATCGGCCCGTCAAGCTTGTTATGAGAAGCAAACCGATACTGCAGATGATGACCGTGCTCAAGGCCCCCAAGAAGTTCCCCAAGGAGCGCCCGCTTGGACCCGTTCCAGGACCTCCTAGTGGTTGGGACCAGGTTATCACCTTCCTTGAGAACCAGGGCACCCAGGAGGACCTCAACGTAGGCTTTGGGAAGCTCATGGGTCTGTTGGAGGAGGAGCTGGTCGCGGCTCATGGTATTTCTGAATCTGAGAGGTCCCGCTTCACAGGACGAGGACATGGGTGGAAAGTTAAACAGGTCCCTGCCCTCCCCCAAGCGTCTGGGCCATATCCTGTAGCTTGTCCGTTGAGCAGGGATTGGAGGAGGTGGAGTAATTGGTGTCAGGAGCTGGCTCGTCTTAGGTCTCAGGAGTCTGCCAAGGACACTGCCGGAGCAGCAGCCCTCTTCGCGAAGATCCTTCTCGGCACTCCCTTGCTGCGCAACAGCGAGGAGTGGAAGGGCATGTGGTACCTCACTCCCGGCTATTTATCATGGTGTGATTCCGAGGCCCTCATGGACTTGCATGAGACGGCTGGAGGCCACGCCAAGAAGCTTGAATCCAGATTTGCATCCAGCCGAGCCCGTCAGTGGAGAGGGTTTGTACAGCAGGCTGTGCAGGCAGGAGGAGGTAAAGCTCATCAGTATACTCGGCATCCTCTTGGTTGGCGCCCTGCGGTACCTCGTAAAGGAGAACCCCCCCCCCCCAGGGCCTGCAGAGCTTATCGAGCAAAACCTCCAGGACTGGGAAGCTGTTTGGGGTTCGGAAGGACCCAGTTCAAGGCCGCTCCAGGATCCTGATCGGGTTTTTGAAGATCTTCGAGGACTCCTGCAGGATCAGCAGTGCCCTGTTCGCCATTTTTCACCTTCGGAGATCCGCAAGGTGGCCAGCAAGATGAAGGCTTGGACGGCCCACGGCATTGACAGATTAGGACCTCGCGACTTTCTCCTCCTATCTGATGAATGTCTGGAAGCGCTAAACTTGGTTTGGGTCTGGATGTTGCAACAGGGGACTCTGCCATCCCAGATAAGCTTAACTCTACAGCCAGCGCTACCAAAACCTGATGATGACGGACATCGGTTGATAGCCTTGCTCAGTATGACAGTTAGGCTCTGGAGTAAATGTACTAGATATATAGCGTCAAACTGGGAGCAGAAGCATGAGCGAAGCTACATCTATGGATCCAAGGGAAGGGCATGTGAGCGAGCGGTGTGGGAGCAAGCGTTCACTGCAGAACATGCTAGCTTAAACAGGTTTTTCTATTGTCAACACTTTCATCGATTTGACAAAAGCATAGGAGAAAGTTCGTCATCATATGCTGGTCGCGAAGGCACAAGAGCTCGAGTTTCCTTTGTTTCACTTGCGGTTGTGCCTGGCGGTGTATTGCTGTCCCAGAATGCTCCTCATCGGTTTATGGGTCTCGAGGCCCACAGTTGTGTACTCGACTATTTTGGCAGGATGCGGGTATGCGACAACACTGCTTCGTCTCATGATCCTTCGAGAGTTGGACGATATTTCACGAAGTTTCCGTCTTTGTCGTCTATACAATGTCGTCGACGATATCACGGTCCAGGTTGTCGCTACCGATTCCCTCGCCAAGTCGACGGCCGTCAAGGCCACCCAGGCGCTCTGCAGGAAGCTAGAGGCTGCCCAGCTCGTCATCTCTCGCACGAAGGGCCAGACGGTTGCCAGCACTGCGGCCCTAGCCAAAGAAGTTTGTGCTGGTCTTAAGCAGTGGGGCTTCAGGTCATCTCATTCTGTCAAAAATCTTGGAGTTGATTTCTCGGTCGGAGGTGTTCGATCTGCTCGAATTCAGAAAGCCAGGATCGCCAAGATTCGAAGTCGTGCGGGTCGTTTTCGAGGTTTGAGATCGCAGTTCAAGAAACTTACCACGGTTTCGCGTGTTGGGGCCCTACCTGCTGCCAGCTATGGGATAGGTGTAACAGGCATTGCGTCCCGAAGGCTCCAGACCTTACGCTGCGCGGTGGCTGAAGGTATATTTGGGCTTGCACGCGGACGATCCAGGACGGTGCAATTCATGGTATCAGGAAATCCCAGAGTTGATCCGATGTATGTTGCCAACACCCAGCCGTTACTCTTCTGGGGCAAGGCCCTATGGGGCAATTGGGCTTCTCCTCAGCAAATGTCTGTGGTGTTCCAGAGGTATCTGCAGAAGGAGGACCTTAGGTGGATCGACGTTCGGGGACCAGCTGGGGCGGTTATTTGTACCTTGAGACGTCTTGGGTGGTCCCCTGAGAGTTCAACGCTGTGGAGGATGCCGACTGGGATGCCTGTCGACTTAACCCTGCTAAGGACTAGTAGCCTCCGAACCCTTATTGATATTGGCACAAAGGATCAACTTGGGCAGAGTCTAACTTGGGAGTTTAACGGCCAGACTTTCGCGGCCCCCCAGCTCGACGTCGTTGCCCAGGTGTGCGAGCAGTTCAGGGTCCGAGGCTTGAATTTGGAAGCAGCTTTGTTATCAATTCATGTATCTGGAGGTATGGTTACTCAGGAGGAGTTATTCCAGGATCGACGTGTTCTGACGGGGGCTTGCCAGCTGTGTGGTTTTCCTAGGGGCGACCGAGGTCATAGGTTGTTCGGTTGTCCAGGGACCAAACAGTACAGACGTGATTTAGGGTTCTGGAGGGACCTGCCCGATTGGGAGCAGGGGGAGCCTGGCGACCCCTTCCTCACTCGTTGCCTCTTACCCTCCCCCGTCAGGCTCTCCCCTGTGCCCAAGTCCCTGGACAGGTGGAAGTGGGTCATCCCGCCGCCTGGTGATTTCGTCCACGGAAAAATGTGTTCTGACGGCTCGGTTTTGGAGCCCAAGTTTCGCCACTTTAGTAGAGCGGGCTGGGCTTTCACGATGGTCAGCGAGGCAGGAGATATCCTTGCCAGTGCCCACGGCCCTTTGCCCCACCCTCTTCAGGATATATATGGTGCTGAGCTTTATGCCGTGCTCATGATTTTGAGGCACTCGGGCCCAGGGGAAATTCTTCTTGGGGTGGACTGCCAGTCGCTTCTCGATGTCTGGGCCCGAGGACCTCATCAGAATGTAATGAACATCCCTTTCGGTGAGTACTGGGAGGAAGTTCTGGCTAGAGTGCGTGACCGCGGGGAAGGCCAGACGGCCTTGTTCAAGGTCCCTGCGCACAAGTCTTGGCGAAGGGCGACCGCCCTCGGCTGTCCTGCGTGGGCCTGGCACGGGAACCAGGCCTGCGACTTCCTCGCCCGCCAGGCCGCTTCCAATGTGCCCCACAGTGCTTTCCTCCAGCTGCAGGAGGAGAAGCAGGCCGAGCGGCTCCGTTCTCTTGCGTTGTACACTGGTCATGTGCTGGGCCACCTCTCTCGTAGTGGCATGAAGGAGGTTGAATTAGTCAAAGTCAAGGGCCGTAGCAAACCCTCTGACATTCTCATTGTGCCTGACCCCAATGGTCATGTGGTCAGGCACTGTGGGAAAGGTTTTTCGTGCCGAATTTGTTTCTCTCGGGAGCGGTCTTATACGGCCCTGGCCCTTAGCCCGTGTACGGGCTTGCCTCGTATTGTCAGACAAACCCATTCCAGCCACACGCTCTGGGGTGGGATTGAAAAAATATGCAGGCTCTCGAATATACTGGTGTGTCTGGTGCGGGCGATTTGGGAGGACCAAGACTATTGGGCTTGGGGAACCCTGTTTGGGGCACCCCGAGAACAGGTGTGCGGTGACCTCCCTGGACCTCCTCAAGAGAGGTATCGACCCCAGCACCAGACGTTTCTTTGGTCGCAGCATCCCCATCAAGCGATGATGTGGGTTGCTCCGACCTCACACCCACACCCCCCCCCTTCGGCTGCTGGTCTCACGCCGTGGGATCTGTTGGCACAAAGGCTGAAAGGCTGAAAGGAGGAGGAGGAGGAGGAGGAGGAGGAGGAGGAGGAGGGAGGTGAGGAGGAGGATAAGCGAATAATAACGGGAGGAGACAGGAGGAGGAGGAGGAGGAGGAGGAGGAGGAGCGAGGAGGAGGAAGGAGGACGAGGATAGCGAGGAGAGAGAGAGAGGAGAGAGAGAGGAGAGGAGGAGGAGGAGGAGGCAGGACGGAGGAGGAGGAGAGTGAGGAGGAGGAGGAGGGAGGAGGAGGAGAGGAGGAGAGGAGGAGGAGGAGAGAGAGGAGGGAGGGGGCGGAGGAGGAGAGGAGGAGGGGAGGAGGAGGAGGAAGGAGGAGGAGGAGGAGGAGGAGGGGGAGGAGAGGAGGGGGGAGGAGGAGGGGAGGAGGAGGAGGAGGAGAGCGGAGGGGAGGGAGGAGGGGAAGGGGGAACTCAGGAGGAGGAGGAGGAGGAGGAGGAGGAGGAGGAGGAGGAAGGAGTGAGGGAGGAGGAGGAGGAGGTGGGGGAAAGGGGAAGGAGGAGGAGGCAGGGAGGAGGAGGAAGAGGAGGAGAGGAGGACCAGAGAAGGGGGAGGGGGAGGAGGAGGGGGAGAGGGGGTGGGGGAGGAGGAGGGGGAGAAGGAGGAGGAGGAGGAGGACAAGGGGGAGGAGGAGGAGGACAAGGGGGAGGAGGAGGAGGAGGAGGAAGAGAAGGAGGAGGAGGAGAAGGAGGAGGAGGAGGAGGAGAGGACGGGAAGGAGGAGGAGGAGGAGGTGGAGGAGGAGGAGGAACAAAAAAAAGGAGCAGGGGGAGGAGGAGGAGGAGGAGGAGGGGGGGGAATTGAGTGGTGCGGTTCGGGGCAGCCAGGCATCCTGACCTCTGTATGCCCCCTGAGGCTTCAGGAGGCCCGAGACATGTAAAAGTTTGCTTCAAACTCCCAAGGTAGTCCCTCCTCGATTTCCGACCGAGTGAAGAGAGCGAAACCGGACGACAAAAACATGTGAGGCTTCAGGAGGCCCGAGACATGTAAAAGTTTGCTTCAAACTCCCAAGGTAGTCCCTCCTCGATTTCCGACCGAGTGAAGAGAGCGAAACCGGACGACAAAAACATGTCGATGCAGTTTTTGTCAGTGTCGGGATGGAATTACGGTCGGATTTGATTACGGTGGGGGCGTTCGTTAAGGAATGCGTCCAGGAGGCTTCAGAATCTGGAGGATTCCTTCTCAGATGAGGGCGGCGGGGGATCCATGGCCAAGCCTCAACCGTTTTTTAACGGGCTTTCAGACCCTGGGTTCCGTATCCAAGGGTTCCTTATCCAATGCCCTCACCGTAGTACGGTCAGGAAGTTTATCTCAGCGTGTCGTTCCACCAGTTCTGGCCCACCGCGCTTCGGTGCGCTACGCTATCCACTTCCCAGCCCCCCAGCGTCCCATCCCGAGCCTTTCCCAGCATCCTGGAGGCATCCTTGGAGGCATCCTGGAGGCATCCTGGGGCTTTCGTGGGATGGGAGGAAGAGCTGGCCGCTCGACGCTCAATCCATACCCCTGCTGCTGCCCGCCGGCTCTGGCCGCTGGGGGAAGGATGCAGGGCGTGGACAGAGGCTTGGCCTCCAGAGGGCCCGATTCCGATCCATGCGCCCACTCTGCCGCCCTCGCACAGTTCCGGCGTGGGCAAGGGTAGGGATACACATTGTTCATTTTTAGTTCTTCGAAAATTCCTTGATTTTCTTTGGGGGCCAAGACCCTTTCATTTCTAATTCTTCTATCCTGGGCCTCTTCCTGGCCACTCGGGGGCCAGGAACAGCTAGAAACGAGCACAACTAGAAGCGAGCACGATTAGGAATGAACGACGTGTAGGGATACAGTCGGGGCGCTGAAGAAGGAACCCTTTTCATTGGGGAGGGGCTCCGTGTTCCTTAATTGTTTCGCAGCTTGCCTTAGGTTTTCCTTAGGCTTTCGATGTGAAATCGAAGTTCAACGTATGGAAAATAGGGGCCTCGTTCCTTATTTAGGGTTCCTTAGGTCAACGCCCCGACTGTACCGTTTCGGCCGCATGTGGAGAGCTGTCGAACCTGCAACGTGCAGGACACCCGGGTTTCCTGTCTGTCGCGCCTTCGCGCCCTCCTCGCGCCCTCGGAGGAGCTCGGCGCCCTCCGCAGTCGGCCCAGACCGTGCGCTCCTCTCGGGGCCCCGCCTTCTCCTCCCCCTCCTCCCCCTCCTCCTCCTCCCCTCCTCCTCCTCCTCCTCCTCCTCCTCCTCCTCCTCCACCTCCTCCACCTTCTCCTCCTCCTCCTCTCCTCCTCCTCCTCCTCCTCCTCCTCCTCCTCCTCCTCGTCCTCCTCCTCCTCCTCCTCCTCCTCTCCACCTCCTTCCTCCTCCATCCTCCTCCTCCTCCCTCTCCTCCTCCTCCTCCTCCTCCTCCTCCTCCTCCTTTCCTCCTCCTCCTCCTCCTCCTCCTCGTCCTTCTCCTCCTCCTCCTCCTCCTCCTCCTCCTCCTCCTCCTCCTCTCCTTCTCCTCCTCCTCCTCCTCCTCCTCCTCCTCCTCCTCCTCCTCCTCCTCCCTCCTCCTCCTCCTCCTCCTCCTGCTGCTGCTCCTCCCCTCCCCCTCTCTCCTCCTCCTCTCCTCCTCCTCCTCCTCCTCCTCCTCCTCTCCTCCTCCTCCTCCTCCTCCTCCTCCTCCTCCTCCTCCTCCTCCTCCTCCTCCTCCTCTCCTCCCCCTCCTCCCTCCTCCTCCTCCTCCTCCTCCTCCTCCCCTTCCTCCTCCTCCTTCTCCTCCTTCTCCTCCCCCTCCTGCTCCTCCTTCCCCCGAGCCAGAATCGTCTCTTCACAGTAACGGGCGCGACTGGCGGCGGGGAGGAGAGCAGGAACACGTTCTCATTAGGCCTGACTTCTGCCTTTTGAGGAATCTTCTGAGGAGTCCCCGAGCCTTTCGCGCCTTCTGAGGAGTTCCCGAGCCAGACCGCCTTCTCACGACAACAGTCAGGAGGGAAAAGACACACAGACACAATTAACCGTCGATTCCCCAGAAAATATGTGAAAATATGGGAAGTGGGGGGGAAGACAAAAACTCAGAAGATATGAGAAAATACGGGGAATCCTGTTATATGTGTCTATTGGGCTGGCCTCCAGCCAGTGCCGCCGATCTGGGGGGGGTCGGTCTGGGCTCCGAAATTGGAGTTTTCTAGGCCCCCCTGTCCCCGGGTACCGAAAAACGTCGGAAATGAAGTCGGAAATAACGTACGCCCCCCCCCCCCTGCCCCCCTGCAGAGCGAAGCTTGAGCGAGCTCAAGTCCACGCTCTCAGAAACTCACACGCCGGATCGGCGGATTTGTTTGTGTGTCCCAGGGCCCCTTCAGACAGGCCTGCCGGGGGGGGGGGAAAGGGGAGAGGAGGCGGCCACGTCACGATTGCGCCTGCGCTGCCGCCGCCTGGGAAGTCCTGAGGCGGGCTCGTTCCCAGACGGCGCCGGGGCGAGTCGTGACGTGACCACAGCCCTCCGAGAAACTTAACGCAGGCCCAGAGGTTGACACCAACACCAAGATCGGCGGTGTGCCTCCACCGAGGGAAGACGATCCCGATCTCGGTGATGGTGGTAATATTCTGGCTTCCAAGGTGGCCGAAATAGATATTGCCACCAACACCGAAATCTGGGATCATCTTTTTTCTGTGGAGGCAGCCCCCTGTCTTGGTGTTGGTGCTAATTTCCAGGCCTCCAAACTTAACGCAAGTTTCCTCCCCCCCTCGCACCCTGGGTTTCAATGCTCAGTTGCGGCGCGGCGCGGTCCGCGGACGCCGGCGGAAAAAATCGAGCCGCGCGTCTCGGCATCAACACCGAAGTTCGGGGGTCCGGGGGTGCCGACGCGGCGTGGGCAGCACTTGCGTCAAGTTTCGCTCAGGGATGCAGGGGTGGGGGTTGGGGGCGGGGCGGGACCGGTCACGGGCGGTCTCGCGCGTGATGGCAAGACGGGCTCGAGCCAAAGCGACCACGGACCCTTGTGCTTCGACGTGGCAATCGGGAAAAGCACGGGAGAGTTTTGCGCTGAGTCTCGTTTCGCCGCCGGGGCTCGTCAGTCCGATTCGTGGCTGATCCTTGCAGATTCGGTCTGGCCGGCGTCGTCAACGACGCCGTCAAGCCGACGTCGTGCCAGACCGACTGTTAGCTACGGCCTGCGGGCCTGTGCGCGTCGAGGATCGAGGGCAGCACGGGGGCATGCGGGGCCGCGCGGCGCCCAGGCCGCGCAGCAGCAGCAGGCCCCGCCGCCGCAGAACGGCAGCAACGGCGCGCGCTGGGATGGGAAAGCGAGTTCTTGACGCTTCGCGTGCCCTGGCCAGCCGCCACCCAAGCTCAGAGCCCCGAATCATCAGGGGTAACTCGGGTCAGGGCTAACTCGGGTTCGCTTTTCGGGATTCCGAACCCGAGTTACCCCGGGCCCGAGTTACCCCGGATAACTCGGGCGCCCAGAGCCCCAAATCATCAGGGGTAACTCGGGTCAGGGCTAACTCGGGTTCGTTTTTCGGGAATTCAAACCCGCGTTACCCCGGACCCGACTTACCCCGGATAACCCAGCCGCCACCCAAGCGGTGCGTCTGCTTAGTGGCCCCGTCCCTTTTCCGCCTTTCGCCGGCGACTGTTGCGCTGTGCTCTTGCACCGGCTAACGCCCTTCGCACGACTTCACGACGCCGCGCGGCTGTCCGCTTGCCGTTGCGATCAAAAAATTGTCCTCATCAGCCTTTCTGGCGTGCGCCTCCGGCGGTTACCAGCTGCCGATGGCACCCCTTCCGTGGGCGCCGCGCGGCCCGCCCCGGCTTGTCGCACCTCCCGCTGTTCTCTTGTTATTATATTGTTGTCTTCTCTTGTTGTCCCTCTTCTCCTCTCTCTCTCGTGTGCAATGTAGGCTGCTGCTGGACAGCTGTAGCTTTGGACGGCGCGCGGCACTTCCGTTTTCGCTCGCGAACGAAAGTCCCCATCAGCCCACTCCCAGAAACAGTCACCAGGCGAGTTGCCCGATGAGGGATGAGGGATCGGAGGTTGGGGTGTGTGAACGGAAATGGCCCCAACAGGGAGATCGGTTTCGGTTTCGGTTCGTGTCGTGCGTGCGGGCGTTGCGAAGCTGCGCAAGATCCTGCAACTGTAGAGGCCACATAAATCCCCAGAGGTCGCCCGCCCCCCCGCCCTGACCCCCGGCCAGGCGCGGCCCCCGATAGTTGCCCCGAGGGTTGTTTTGATGGTTGTCTCGATGGTTGTCCCGATGGTTGTCCCGACGGTTGTCCCGACGGTTGTCTCGATTGTTGTCCCGATGGTTGTCCCGATGGTTGTCCCGATGGTTGACCCGACGGTGTGCTCGATGGTGGTTGTCCCGACGGTTGTCCCGATGGTTGTCCCGACGGTTGTCCCGATGCTTGTCCCGATAGTTGTCCCGATGGTTGTCCCGATGGTGTGCCCGATGGTTGTCCCGATGGTTGCCCCGAAAGTTGTTTCGACGGTGCCCCAATAATTGTCCCGACGGTTGTCCCGATGGTTGTCCCGAGGGGTATCCCGATGGTTGTCCCGAGGGGTATCCCGATGTGTGTCCGATGGTTGTCCCGATGGTTGTCCCGATTGTTGATCGATTGATAAAGAGCTAGATATAGAAATATATAAGAAGGGTACACAATCATATGTATATATAGTAAAGTGATTGACATACAGAATGAGAGATACACGTGTGTATATATGGGTAGACATACATACATACAGATAACGGTATGTGTGTATATTATGATATATGTATACATATATATGTGTATATATAAATGTATGTGTATGTCTTGAGTGGTTGGTTGGTTACTTGGTAGACTGATCGATTGATTGATGCATATGTATATATAGATGTGGCTGCCTCAAACTAGGAACACTGTAGATAGGTCGACCGATCGATGGTTACATATGCGCGACAATAAAGCGTTTAAGAAACCACAGAAACAAAAACACACACGCGCCATCGCAAATCGACTGCCTCCCCCTTCCCCGTATCACCCGTAGGGTGGTCCTATCCGCTTGTCGCCCCGCGTGTTCTGGCCCACCACGCTTCGGCGCGACACGCTATTCACGTCCCCATTCCCAAGCGTCAGCATCCCGCCCCGTGGAGCGGAGCGACACGGTGTCCCGTCGTAAGGCACAGCGTGTCGCCTGGGCCGCCGTCGCGACACGCTAAGCACAACATCTAGATGTATCGCGTATCCGCACCAGCCCATCCATACACGATGTCCAGACGAGTTGAGGTAATCAGGGAAGTGCGGAAGCACAGATGGGGACTGCCGAACTGTGCGAGGAAGGGGTGAGGAGAAGGACGAGGCTGGATGGATGGATAAAGGAGTGGGGAGAAGGAGGATGAATAGGACGAGTAGGAGAAGGAGGAGGAGGAGGAGAAAAAGGGGGAGAAGGAGGGGGATAACGAGAAGGAGTAGGAGGAGGAAGGAGGAGCAGGAGGAGGAGGGCAAGCAAAAGGGCCAGAGGTCTCTTGGATGGCACTGGGAGCCTCTTGTGATATCTCTTGGGCGTTTCTTGGTGGCCTCTTGGGGCGTCTTGAGAGTATCTTGGCGGTCTTGGGGGGCTCTTCGGAGTCTTGGGTGCATGGGGGGGGGGGCCTCTTGGGGCCGCTTGGGGTCCTCTTGGGGGCCTCTTGGGGGCCTTTTAGGGGCCTCTTGGGGGCCTATTGGGGGCCTCTTGGGGCCATCTTGGGGCCATCTTGGGGCCTCTTGGGGCCTCCTGGGCGCCTCTGAGGGCTATCTTGGAGAACATCCATCAAAGAAGGGGGGGGTCCTTAATTAGCGCCCCCCCCACGGGAGCCCCCCAAAGTCGCTTCTTGGACGTTTTGGGGCGCTTTTGTAGCGCTATTGGGGCGCTCTTGGGGCCGTCGTGGGGCTCTCTTGGGCCCCATCTTGGGGCTCTTTTGGGCCATATTGTAGCCATCTGGAGGCCTCGAATGGCAATCGGAAGCGAAACGGCGAGAAATCCAAACAAGCTGATTGTCACATGTTTTTTTAATTGATTTTTTGGTTTCTCGGTTGCATCATTGGGGAGCTGTTTTTGGTCACTTGGCGCCGTCTTGGGGAGGTCTTTGGGCCTCTTGGAGCATCTTGAAAGCCATCTTGAGGCATCCTGCGCTATCTTGAGCCATCTTGGACGCCATCGTGGGCTCCCTGAGGCCCTCTTGGAGCCGTCTTGGAGCGAAACGATATGTACCACCTGACATCTCGCGGCCCCCGCATCCAAGTCCAGGGGGGGGGGTAGGCGGAGGGATCAAGACGCCCTCCCCGCCCGCAAGCCGTCTCGCTCACTCTCACCCGCCCTCCTAACACATACGTAGAACCCGAGCCTGACCCGAGCCGCAGCATATGCAGCAGTCGTCTTTGGATGGGCAGCTACTGGGTGCGAATCCGCCTCCGCCGCCGCCGCCGCCGCCGCCGCCGCCCCCGCTGCCAAATCGCCGCCGTCGCAGCCGCCGCAGTCGCTGCCGCCACCGCTGCCGCCGCCGCCGCCACTGCCGCCGCCGCCGCCGCCCCCGCCGCCGCCGCCGCCGCCCCCGCCACCGCCACCGCCGCAACCGCCGCAGCCGCTGCCCCCGCCGCAGCCGCCGCAACCGCCGCTGCCGCCGCCGCCGCCACTGCCGCCGCCGCCGCCGCCCCCGCCGCCGCCGCCGCCGCCGCCCCCGCCACCGCCACCGCCGCAACCGCCGCAGCCGCTGCCCCCGCCGCAGCAGCCGCAACCGCCGCTGCCAAGTGTACTCTGTATGGTTTTTTGACAGGGATGGTGGGGGGAGGCCGCATCGGGTTCGCTGCGCATGTTCCGAATTTGGAGGCAGAGTGGGTCTTGTATTTTTTTGTACAAGGGATGGTGGGGGCAGAATGTGTTTTGTATTGTTTTTGAAAGGGATGGTGGGGGGGTGCCCTCATGGACTCGGGTTGGCTCCAAGTCGCCTGGGGCAGGGGTGTATATTAGTAGGGAACAGTGATAAACCCTTCCCCAAATGGAAAGAAGGGAGGTGGAAGAGGAAACGCTCTAGACCACCTACGCCCAGAGGGTTGGTGGGATTCCTGATTGTAATGTCAGCTTGTGGTCAAAGAATGATCCCCCCAGCCCCTTCCGTGGCTGATGAAAAGACCCCGCGGGGCGCGAAACATTTTTTGATCACGCCCGCCAGGGTGTCGCCGCGGGCGCCGCCAGGGGGATTGCGCACCCCTGCGCGGCAGCCTCAAAATGGTTGCTTTTCGTATACAAATTGTTTTTGCAATCGTATACATCCGGGGCGACGTCTCTCCCCCTTCCAGGCTGATTGTTGACGTACCACAGTCGTCGTTGCCGTCGTCGTCGTCGTCGTCATCGCCGTCGTCGCCGTCGTCGTCGTGGTCGTCGTCGTCGTCGTCGTCGTCGTCGGCGTCTGCGTCGTCGTCGCGTCGGCGTCGACGTCGGCGTCGGCGTCGGCGTTGGCGTCGGCGTTGGCGTCGGCGTCGGCGGCGGCGGCGGCTCCTCCTCCTCGTCGTCGTCGTCGTCGTCGTTGTCGACAACAGCGGGCCTACGCAGTACCCCCCCCACGGGGCATCCGCAGTACGTCGTCGTCGTGCAGTGCGTCGTCGTCGTCCGTCCACCGCCGCCGCCGCCGCCGCCGTCGTCGTCGTCGTCGTCGTCATCGTCGTCGTCTTCGTAGGACATATTGTAGTGGAGAAGGAAAACGAGGAGCCCTTTCCGCGTGCCTTTGTCGCTTCGCACTCCCTCTTCCTTTCCCTGTTCGAAGCCATGCCAGCACCGCCCGCCAGCTGCGGCGCCTCTCCCCCCCGCTTCCACTTGCTCCCCTGTCTGTCATAACCATGTTTGGCCTAATCGCCCCGCTATAGCGGAGGCGCTGTTGTCCCCCATCCGCTGAATCGGCGCCGCTTGCGTCCATTTGTCAACAGGGTGTCGGCGGTAGTCACCGGCGCCTCAACCGTGTGTTTCACTCTGGCGGGCGTCCCCACCGCGAGATGCCTGGGCAGGCGAAAGTGTTATCGATCTGGTCCGAGAATGGCCACGTGCAAGAGGGGAGCGCGGGCTCCAGCCGTGCCATTCTCACGGGGTCGTGCTCTTCTGTCACGAGGCCGGACGCCACGGGCCAGGCCGCACCCTTCGGGAGAGGGATCCTTTCACCCAGGATCCGCCGTACTTTGGGCGACGCTGCAAGTGTTAAATCGGGCCTGTCCCCGTACAGGGGGAATACTTATTCAAATATAATCACAAAATAGCCTGGGGACATTTTTGTATTGTTATTGACCATTTGAGGGTATTGTTTGAGTACTTGTTATTTTTCCTCGAAAATCCCCCTGTCGGGGGACACGCCCGATTTAAAAGTAGGGCGCAACTTTCCGTTCCGCTTTTCAAGCTCCTGTGATTGTGATGTCTGCCTTGCTTTGCCGTCGCTGTTTCCGTTTGCGGGCATATGAGTCCTTGTTTCCCGAGGCACGAAGAGCCGTTTTACTTTTTCGCCTTGTTTGGGGTGCAGTTTCGAGTCGGAAAATCAACCAAAGTATGGCGGATCCTGTGCCAGGTGGGCCTAGACTGGGCTTGCGGAGGTTGGGTGTCGGTAGTGGTCGGTCTTCTTCTCTGTTGCCAACTTGTACCTGGCGCCAGCTTCCTCTCACCTGCTCCACCTCCCAGGATCCACTTCGATTCGATCGGTCCGATCCGAGGTCGATTCCAGCCAACCCGATCCGACTCGATTCCAATGTTACCAATGTTCCACCTGTGGCATCCAGACCGATAGCAATGAGGCTTTTCCATCTTGAGCCACAACGATTACAGTCACCTCTCTCTGCACTCTCCCAGTAGTGCAGACAGCTTCCCCTGCAACATTAAATATAGTGTCAAGCCAAACCTATGTGATGCACCAGAAAAACACGAAACGAAGTGGATTTTCGCACTCATCAAACATTCTAGTAGGTATGGCTCTCTAAAGCACTAAGGTCGGCAAATCGTGCCAGTCAGGCACGAAAGTTCTGCACAAGATAAAGAAAGAGAGAGAGAGAGAGAGAGAGAAAAACAAAAAAAAGAAAGAAAGAGAAAAAAGGAGAGAGGGGAGACCAAGGCAAAACACTTACCCCGGCTGATCTCTGGGCACTCGGAGACCCTCGATGACCCATTCTCGGACTCCAGCATCCTCTCGGAGGCGGCACGTGATCGGTCCTTGCGCGCGGGGTGGTGCGTCGGGCTTCCAATTCTTTCGGCTCGTCCACCACTACGGGCCTGCCCTGGGCCATGACCTGGGAAAGGGCGGCATTGGACTTCCCTATGTCGTCTTTAGTCAGCGCACCCACCAACATCTAGGAGTGAGGAACTCAGCGGATCACGCCCTTCGCTTTAGCCAGGCTTTCCGAGATAATAGCCAGCTCCAGAGCGGTACGCCTATCCTTGGACGAGGCGTTCTCCTCTTTCATCATCGTGTCGTAAACCGACTTGGCGTCCACAACGTGTGTTTGGGTCTCTCGTCCGTTTCCCAGCTGACACTGAGAACGCAACACCGTGGTGAAGGGTCTTGACGCTCTCACGCAATCGGGGACGTCCACATCGTGAAACACAATATCACGATACAGAACTTGGGCGTACTCGACTTCCGCAACAGCTGCGGGAAGGGAGAGAGTCTCCCCCGCCGGGGTGGACGCAACCTTCCTCCTTAACGTGCTGCTTCTCCATCCGAGGATGGACACCCGGACGGACCTATTCCAAGACAACTCCGTGTCAGCGGCGAGGATCATCCAGGCTCCTTGGGTCGGATCCTCGGGCAGCCCGCTGGAGTCGTCCATCCTAGCGTTAGCCCCGATCCTCCCCGCGTCCGAATGGGTCGCGAAAGCCATGCTTTCAGGACTGAGGGGCCACACCGTGATTCCTCGAGACGCTGTCGCCCGCGGGTGCCGCACTGACTTGTTGGCGCGCATCACATGCCGCATGGCAGGGGCCACCAGCCCGGACGCCAACATGCCAGCCACTCCCGAGGCCTCCAGACGACACTCACGACCCACCCAGCTCGGCTCGTAGATCAGAGATCTCCGGGCCTTGAGCTCTCCTCTAGACAGGGGGCTGTTCTTATCGGCCATCCGTCCGGACTCTGCCTTCATCGGTGAGACCTCGAGAATGTACTTCTCCACATCCACGACAGCCTTGGCATCTGAGAAGGTGAGCCTTCGGCCGGCGTAGTCCACGGGGCCCGAACGACGGTCGCGGTAGTTCCCGAACATCTGCTCTCGGGCTTCTCTCGAAGCCACGTTCGTTCGGCCTCTCCTTTGGACGCGACAAAGAAATCGTCAACTTCCAACAGTCTCATGCTTTGGATCTCCCGTTTGGGCCCATAGCGAGCTTCTTGACCACAGTCCGACGCCAGGCGAGGGGAGCATCATCAAGCCCGTACAGATTGACTAGCAATTGTATCAGTCAACCAGGGGGAACCAGAAGGCCATCACAGGGTTAACGAACAACTCACCCCCCGCACAAGAGATACTGTCCGACTGGCAGAAGGCGTTCTTAACGTCTCTCATCCTCAGGTTCATTGCTACCTGAAGGAACATCATAATCTAGCCAGTTTGGGGAGTAGGACTGCGGGGGTCGATCAATGGAGAGGCAGCATACTGCCAAATACTTTCCAGATGCCTGAAGCATGCTTCAAACATGTCCTAAACACGTTTGAGACATGTGCAGAGCAAGTTCTGCACATGTGAAACACATGTCTTTGACTTCAAGGGCAGGACTGCTAGGGGGTGCCCACTGTCGTGGCCTTTAATGAGCCCCCTCTTCCTCCTTCCTCGTCCCCGAAACTCCTGGGCCCGTTTTCTCGGTCCTTTTCGGCCCCCGCCCCTCTGGCGGGAGCATGTGTCGGGGGGTGACCCCCCCCACGCGCCTCGGGCGCGCGCGCGTAGCTTCGGCCGCGCGGACGGCTGCGTCCAACTGGACATCGAGCCGATAGCGATAGCGATAGAACTGTCGTGGCATCCACCAGAGCAGGGGAGCAGACCTCGAGGGCTCCGGCATCCGGATCTCGGTGCCCCTGGCGCGCACCGCCGAGGCCCGGCCGTGGGCGACGCCAGGGCACCTCCCGCTGGCCTCCGCCGGCGCACCAGCCGAGAGGCGACGATCAGTTCTGGCGCGACCTTCCGCACGGCTTCCCGACTCCTCCTCCTCCTCCTCCTCCTCCTCCTCCTCCTCCTCCTCTGCCTCCCCCTCCTCCTCTGCCTCCCCCTCCTCCTCCTCCTCCTCCTCCTCCTCCTCCTCCTCCTCCTCCTCCTCCTCCTCCTCCTCCTCCTCCTCCTCCTGACGCCTCGCCCAACCCGCGCCGACACCGACACCGAGGACTCTCTGTTCCTCCTCCTTCCCCTCTCTCTCCTCCTAACTTTTTGCGGTACGTCTCGCACTCTGCACGCATCCAGACACCTCAGATCCTGGAGGCCATGGCTCAGGAGCGAAAGAAGGACGTACATGTACATGAATCCATGCTGGTTTCGAGAGTACGCATTGCGCAAATGTTCGTATTACGCGGCCGGTCTCGCGGATCGAGGGGCCGTGTTCATGTACATAGCTGGGCGCGTACGTCCTTTGTGGGCTCCCTAATGGCCTCACCCACCTGGTCTGCCCTAGGCCCGGACGCTGTCCGCACGGTGGTCGCATCGCACCGCATCGCATCCGACTCCTCCTGAGAGATGATCTTCACGGCTCTGGATCCCGGAATCGACTCCCACTCCTCAAGATTAGGTTGGGCATGTCCCTCTATTCCAACACAGTCAAAAATGGTATGGAGACGATGTGTTTAAAGCACGTTCGAATTGTTTGTGAATGTGATTGGGGTATTTTTTTTCATTTTTCGTCCGAAATCCCCCTCTGTAGGGGGACACGCCCGACTCAACCTCAGTTCAGAGGCATCAGACTTGGCGCGCTCCTCTGCAAGAAAGACGTCCTTTGGTAGCCTCCGAGCCTCGACCCGCGGCGCAGCACTCGCACGGACGGGGCCGGGAAGCGAGCTCCCGGCGCCTCGTCGACGCCGCCTGCTGGGCCTCTGAAGGCGTGGGCTCCCCCTCGGAGGGCCCGCCCTCGCCCAGAAGTCCGTCGTCTCCTCCCTTCCTCCTCTCCTCCTCCTCCCCCTCAATCCTCCTCCTCCTCCTCCTCCTCCTCCTCCTCCTCCTCCTCCTCCTCGCCTCGCGGGTCAGATCGGCGCCGCACTTGGAGACCGGGGGAGAGGAGCGAGGAGCAGTCCACGGAAGCTCAGGAGGGGGAGGGGGAGGAGTAGGAGGAGGAGGAGGAGGAGGAGGAGGAGGAGAGGAGGAGGAGGAGGAGGAGGAGGAGGAGGAGGAGGAGGAGGAGGAGTTTGAGGGGGAGGAGGAGGAGGAGGAGGAGGAGGATTGAGGGGGAGGAGGAGGAGGAGGAGGAGAGGAGGAGGAGGAGGAGGAGGAGGAGGAGGAGGAGGAGGAGGAGGAAGGGCAAGGGAGAAGCGCGAGAGACCGAGGTAACTCGAGACTAGGAGGATGGTCCACCCTCGCTTCCGCCCGGGGCCTCTTGGACTCTGCCTCTCCACCTCTCGCCTGCGCTCCCGCGACTGGGTCCAGTCCCGCTCTGACTTTCTGAATGGGCACAGGGACGTCACTGGGCTGCCTCGGGCCTCGTGACCCGATCCGACCAGGAGGATCTCCAGGAAGAGGGGAAAGAGCAAAGGAGGCGGGAGGAAGAGAAGGGGATTCCCCAAGCCTGAGTCGCTAGGCTCACCAGGCGTTGCTGCTTCTGGCTGTGTGGGAACTAGATCCGACTGATCACCGCTCGGAGGGAGAGGTAGAGTCTCTTGGTCCTCCGCCATTGAAGGCAGTCTGGTGGACTCGGGATTCGGAGCCCTTGGGCCCCCTGGGGCCGGCGGGGCATCATCGCTTTCCTCCGGGCTTCGCTGGGCCTCCTCTGGTCCAGGGGTCGGAAGCGGATTGGCTCCCGGGCCTCCGAGGGAAGGGGTTGCTGCCAGGCTTCTTCTGACGGATCTCCTTCTCTCTGAACATCCACCGTGACCGCTCGCTGGGCGCCGATCTGACGCCGCAACTCCTGCCACTCTGGATCTTCGGTCAGACGCATTCCAAGCTCCTCGTCCGGGCTGGCGGGACGCACCTGGGCGGAGGAACACTTCCGAAGGCGGGCTCGCATCGCGACCCATGCGGTCCCCTGCTCATGAAGTAGCACGACCATCCCCGGGCCGCACCAGGCTCCCCGTCGAATCCCCGAAGGAGTCCCGGCGGGATGAGGTCCTGGACAGCCGGCGCCACGCGAAGGCCCGCCGGCCATCAAGGAGCTCGCAGAGCGGGGCAGTCTTCGCTCTGCCCGCGCGCTGGGCCTGGGCACGAGCCACCACCTTCAGGGCCAGCTCTTTCGCCCGATCCCGAACTCCCCGAGCCCTGGCGAACTCAGCTCCCACTGGATCCTGCTCCGAGGGGGATCAGACAGCGTCCTGCCAGCCTGGAAGGTCCAGTTGGTCGTCACCCAGCAGCTCGTGAGGGACTCCAGGGTTCTCTCCGAACACCAGTTGCATCGGGGAGAAACCTCCGCGGTGCCAGATACGGTTCTTGTGCCCGACGAGCTCGATCACCAGAGTTTCCAGCTCCTCCACGTCTCGCGGCGTATCCGAGCCGGCATCGATCTCCGCTTGGATACGTTCCTTCATCCACCCCCCGTGCCTCTCGCATCTTTCGTTCTCCCAGGGGGAGTTCGCGTTGGTGACGTTGTGTTTCGCTCCGGTTTGCGAAATTCCTCGAGCGAATCTCTCGTCACACTCGGGTCCTCCGTCCGAATCAACATGTGAAGGTACCCAAACGGCCGGACCCAGGCCCGAACACAAGCCTTCCACACCTTAGACGCATGTCCGACTTCTAATTACCCTCGCAACCACATGCAGGTTAGACCCATGGTCCACGATGTTCAAAAACCTCACATCATCCGTTCGACAGCGAACCTGGAACAAGTCGACAGCCACGATATGGTTGAACCGGCAAGTCCGTGGGAGAGCTATCTTGGGATGCACGTCCTGTCGAGCACGCTCGTCACATTCGCTGCATGAGTACTTGTGCGTGATCCATCGGAGGAGATGCGCCTTCACCCTGGGGCTCTTCTTCTTCCTCGGCTTCCGCGTCCTCCGCCGCTTCCGATTAGAAAAAGCCGGCCGCGGGCTGGAAAGCTATTCTTTTTAATCGTTCTCCTCCTGTCAGAAATTGTGCAGAACTAGCAGAAAACAATCTGTTGAATCGTTCCCTCCCACTTTTTTATGAATCGTCATCCCGCATTAGTCACCTCGGGTTCTGAGGGTCTGGTATGAGAGTCTCCGAGAACCTGGGAGAGTTGTGCCTTCGCCCTTCGGGACAGAAGCGTTGCACGATCATCGCTGAAGCGATCCCCGATCGTCCAGGACTCGAGGACCGAGGATGGGGCTCGGAGGGCCCGGAGGGCCTGCCTTCTCCGGCCCGGCGTCCTGCGACGCCGGCGCCGTGAGCGTCCGCCCGCAGAAGGCCTCGCAGGCGCACGTGCCGGGCTCCCTCGGACGTCGTCTCCACCGTTCAGCTCGCCCTCCTCCTCAGGCTCTGGTCAGAGCCCCGAATCGTCAGGGGTAACTCGGGTCAGGGATAACTCGGGTTCGTTTTTCGGGAATCCGAACCCGAATTACCCCGGACCCGAGTTACCCCGGATATTTCGAGCGTCCAGAGCCCCGAATCATCAGGGATAACTCGGGTCAGGGTTAACTCGGGTTCGTTTTCCGGGAACCCAAACCCGAGTTGCCCCGGACCCGAGTTACCCCGGATAACTCGGGCGTCCAATTTGGGCTCTCCCAGCCGTAGTGGTCCGGAAAGGCCACCTCCGGGCTCCCGGCCACCCGGCTTCCGTTCCCCGTCGGGTGATGCCACGGGTCCTCGGTAGGGGGCCTCGCGACGTTCTGGCCCAGCGCCACCACTATCGCCTGCTGCTAGTGCACCACCCCGAGGATGTGGTCGTGCAAACGGTCGATGACTACCTGCATTGCTCTGGAGGGCGCTCGCGCGCAGGGTCCTCGTCGCGGCCGCCGTGTCTCGGAAGAGCTGGACCTGGCCTGTGATGCTCACGACGCTGCTGGCTTCGTCCCAGTACAGCCGGGGCCCTGCAGAAGGAATCCTTTTCGTTGGGGAGGGGCTCGGTGTTCCTTGACTGTTCTACAGTTTGCCTTCTGTTTCCCTGAGGTTCTCCATGGGACCTCGAAATTCAACCTCTGGAGAACAGGGGCCTCGTTCCTTATTAGGGTTCCTTAGGTCAGCGCCCCGACTGTACTCCATTCAGCGCCTCGTGTAGCAACGAGATCTGCTCCTGCAGGGACAGCATGCTGTCGGCTCCGACCGCGTCCAGCACCCGCCGAGGCTTGCGGGCCGCTCCAGAGGCCGCTGTGAGCCGCTCCCCCGGCAGCCGAGCGCACGGGTTCCTCCGCGGCGCCGCCCGATCCGCTGGACCCGCCCGATCCCGTCTCGGCATTAGGTCGGGCGTGTCCCCCCACAGGGGGATTTTCGACGACAAATTTCGGCGGCGGGCAAGGGGGGGAAACGAGAAGGAGAAGACCTTCTCAGAAGGCGGCGGGACTTCTCAGAAGCCCTCGCGCTTTCTGAGAAGTTTTTTTTGTCTCCGGGGAAGGCTTAGACAACTTCTCTGAAGGCCGGGGAACTTCCGAGCCTTCTGAGAAGGCCCGCCCCGTCTCATTTCCCCCCCGGGCGCGCCGCCTAAAGTTATAGACATTCAGAAAATATTCCAAAATTGTCAATAAATGCTCCCAAAAATAGACCCCCGACTATTTTTTGACTCTGTCTGGATATTCCCCCCCTGCAGAGGGACGGGCCCGACTTCAGCTCAGCCTGGCCCTGCACTCGGGCTTCGTGCAGAGGACGCCCGAGCCGTGCTGGCCGCCGCAGCGCCGCGTGCTGGCGTGTGGGCAAGACGGCCCCCCCGTGGCTTGGCCCTTCGGCGCTGGCTTCAACGGAGGAGGAGGAGGAGGAGGAGGAGGAGGAGGAGGAGGAGGAGGAGGAGGAGGAGGAGGAGGAGGAGGAGGAGGAGGAGGAGGAGGAGGAGCGGCGGCGGCTTCTTGGCAGGGGCCGTCCTGAACAGTGTCCCCTCGGGAGCGGGCGCCAAGGGGGCCCCTCCGCCGCCCCCCGCGAGGCCCGCGGAGGCGCCGCCCGCTCCTCGGCTGGCCTCGGCGCCCTTCGGAGCTGCCCTCTGCCTCTGCCCGTCGGGCTGCCAGCTCGGAGTCCACCGTTCGGGAGGGAACAAGTCACACAGACACAATGAATCCTCGATTCCCCAGAAAATGCAGGAAAATATGGGAAGTGGGGGGGGAAGACAAGAACCCAGAAGGTGTGGGAAAAGATGGGGCATCCTTTTGTTTATGAGTGTATTTGTTTGTGTGTCCCAGGGCCCCTTCAGCCGTGGCCAGCGCCATCGGTGCTCCCAGGGCCAGCGCCATCGGACGCAGCTTCACGGCCGGAGAGATACGCAGGCGGGGAAGTCGAGCGCTGCTCGCTGGAGTGGCCTCCTGCTGCTCCCGAGCCACGGTGGTCTGCGGAGCCGTTCTGATCGCCGTCGGCTCTGGATGGACTGGCAGCGGGGACCTCCGGGACCTCCCGAGTCCTGCCTGGAGCCTCCTGGTATCCGTCGTTCGGGGGCCGACTGCCCTCTCGAGCCCCAGGGGCCTCTGGAGGCCAGTCTCCTCCTTCCGGGCTCTCGGACGTCGTAGGTGACGTTCGCCTTGTCTTCACGATCGTTGGATCGAGCAGGGCTTCCCGACGCACTCTCAGCCCCCGCCTGCGAAGCCCCCGCGTAGCCCACTCGGCCTTAGAAACCGACGACTCGTACTGCGAGGGCCTCTTGATGGTCTTCCGGGACGGTCCTTGGCGCACGTGAACCTAAGCTTGCCGTTGAGAGCCTTAGAGGAGCCCGAAACGTGGCCAGCCCAAGAACAACTCCAGCGACCGCTATGAACCCAGAGTTCCCGGGCCGCCAGACGCCGTAGGTCAGTTGGGAGGCGAGGAGTAGGGGAGCGTACATCGAAGCCAGCTGAACGACTCCCTTCTCGTCCATCTGTGGACCAGTGCTCGAGCTCGCCTGAAGCGAGCTCCCTTTCGAGAGAGGGTAGCGCTGCAAAGAGGACTCCGGGGCACGGGGCCCTCCGCTGGTCGGGCCTACGACCTGAGCCAGCCTGTGTCCTGAGGGAGGAGGAGGAGGAGGAGGAGGAGGAGGAGGAGGAGGAGGAGGAGGAGGAGGAGGAGGAGGAGAAGGAGGAGCATGAGGAGCAGAGGAGGAGAGGAGGAGGAGGAGGAGGAGGAGGAGGAGGAGGAGGAGGAGGAGGGAGGAGGAGGAGGAGGAGGAGGAGGAGGAGGAGGAGGAGGAGGAGGAACAGGGAGAGGAGGAGGAGGAGGAGGAGGAGGAGGAGGAGGAGGAGGAGGAGGAGGAGGAGGAGCAGGAGTAGGAGGAAGAGGAGGAGCGGGGAAGGCGCGGAGGGAAGCCGATGCAGCGGGGCATCCGAGGACAGGAGGCCGCTGAACACGCTGTCCCGGGGAAGGCCGACCACGCACTACAGGAGGTCCAGCAGCCCGACCGACGGGATGTGAGGAGCGTCCTCCCGCAGCAGCGTCGTCTCTTCGATCCCGAAGCCGCCACCCAGTCCCAGCAAGAACAGGATGGTCGAGGTGGGGTGAGCGTCTCCTCCCACCCCGTGCGCGGGTCGAGGTCGCACACCTGGGAGCACCACGTGGTGCGCCAGCATCCGCGCGGAGAGGTTCAGCGCCTTCAGCCCGATCAGGTCGCTACCCGCCCTTGGGTCCACGAGCGCCATGGTGGGGCCCACCGTCAGTAGTACCAGGTTGACTTCCTGAGTCACAGACTTCATCTTCGTCAATTCTAGACCCTTCGCGTAACCCCACCAGCCTTTTACTTTTTCCCCGCGTCTGCTGGCGACAGTTGCGCTGTGCCCACCGGCCTCCGCTCGTAGCACGACCTTTCCGACGCCGCGCGGGTGCCCGGTCGCGGTCGCGATCAAAAAAGTAACCCCACCCTAGGATGCCAAGATGTGGCCAAAACCTACGTCAAAGCAATGATTTTGGCATTCTCGCCGAGGCCTTTTGGAGCGTCTTGGGTGCCTCTGGGTGGCCTCTTGGGGCCTCTTGGGGGTCTCTTGGGAGCCTCTTGGGGGCATCCTGGCGGCCTCGTGGGGGCTTCTTGGGGCCACATGGGGCCATCTCGGGGCCATCTCGGGGCCTTCTGGGCGCCTCTTGGGGCCATCTTGGAAGAGATCGGTCACAGGAGGGGGGAGGGGGGCTGAATTAGCCTCCCCCCTTAGGAGGCCAAAGTGGGGCCAAAACGTGGGTGAAACCAATGATTTGGGCTTCCTCGCCGAGGCCGTTTTGGACGCTCCAACGCGTCGAGAGACCCCCCGTCCAGGTCCAGGGGAGGGGTAGGGGGAGGGGTCAAGACGCCCTCCCCGCCCGCAAGCCGTCTCGTTCACTCCCACCCGCCCTCCCAACACATACGCAGCACCTGAGCCTGGCCCGAGCCGCAGCATATTCAGTAGTCGACTTTGGATGGGCCGCTACTGGGTGCGAATCCGCCGCCGCCGCCGCCGCCGCCGCCGCCCGCCGCTGCCGCCGCCGCGCCGCCGCGCCGCCGCCGCCGCCCGCCGCCGCTGTCGCCGCCGCCGCCGCCACCGCGCCGCCAGCCGCCGCCGCCGCCGCGCCGCCGCCGCCGCCGCCCCGCTGCCGAATCGCCGCCGCCGCAGCCGCTGCCGCCGCAGCCGCCGCCGCCACCGCTGCCGCCGCCGCCGCCGCCGCCACCGCCGCCGCCGCCGCCGCCCCCGCCGCCGCCGCCACCGCCACCGCCACCGCCGCAGCCGCCGCAGCCGCTGCCCCCGCCGCAGCCGCCGCCGCCGCCAAGTGTATTCTGCATTGCTTTTGACAGGGATGGTAGGGGTAGGCCGCATCGGGTTCGCTGCGCATGCTCCGAATTTTGAGGCAAAATATGTTTTGTATTGTTTTTGACCAGGGATGCTGGGGGGGGGGCCCTCATTGGCTCGGGTTGGCTCCCAGTCGCCTGGGGGAGGGGGTGTATATTCATAGGGAACAGTAATAAACCCTTCCCCGAACGGGACGAAGGAGGTTGGAAGAGGAAACTGCCTAAACCACCTACGCCCAGAGGGCTGGTGGGATTCCTCCAACTCGGTCGCCGCGCAGCCCGTGAACGTGTGGCCCTGGTCCTGCTGGCTTGCCACGCCGGTTATTTCGTTTTTTCTTTTTTTATTATTATTATCCCAGTGCGACCCTACCTAGGAGTTGGAACCCCTAGGGAAGCAGCATTAGTAGTAACGGTAACGCTAAGCTGAAGCTAAGTTAAAGCTAAGCTAAAGCTAAGCCACAGCTAAGCTAAAGTTAAGCTAAAGCTAAGCTAAAGCTAAGCTAAAGCTAAGCTAAAGCTAAGCTAAAGCTAAGCTAAAGCTAAGCTAAAGCTACGCTAAAGCTAAGCTAAAGCTAAGCTAAAGCTAAGCTAACCGCTAAGCGAAAAGCTAAGCGAAACGCTAAGCTAAAGCTAAGCTACAGCTAAGCTAAAGCTAAGCTAAAGCTAAGCTAAAGCTAAAGCTAAAGCTCCCAGGGGACTGGGGGGAACCGCTCCCAGGGGACTGGGGGAACCGCCCGGGGCGCTTTGCACTGCCCGGCCCCTTTAAGCTAAGAGAGTAAGAACCTTTCTAGGCAGAGCCTAGGTAGGGACAAATTATCCCAGTGCGACCCTACCTAGGAGTTGGAACCCCTAGGAAAACAGCATTAGTAGTAACAGTACCGCTAAGCTAAAGCTGAGCTAAAGCTAAGCTAAAGCTAAGCCACTGCTAAGCTAAAGCTAAGCTAAAGCTAAGCTAAAGTTAAGCTAAACGCTAAGCTAAAGCTAAGCTAAAGCTAAGCTAAAGCGAAGTTAAAGCTAAGCTAAAGCTGAGCAACAGCTAAGCTAAAGCTAAGCTACAGCTAAGCTAAAGCTAAGCCACAGCTAAGCTAAAGCTAAGCTAAAGCTAAAGCTAAAGCTAAAGCTAAGCTAAAGCTGAGCAACAGCTAAGCTAAAGCTAAGCTGCAGCTAAGCTCAAGCTAAGCTAAAGCTAAGCTAAAGCTAAACGAAAAGCTAAACGAAACGCTAAGCTAAAGCTAAGCTACAGCTAAGCTAAAGCTAAGCTAAAGCTAAGCTAAAGCTAAAGCTAAAGCTAAAGCTAAAGCTCCCAGGGGACTGGGGGGAACCGCTCCCAGGGGACTGGGGGAACCGCCCGGGGCGCTTTGCACTGCCCGGCCCCTTTAAGCTAAGAGAGTAAGAACCCTTCTAGGCAGTGCCTAGGTAGGGAACAACAACTTTCGGCACTGTGGTCCTTCTGGCGGCAGTAGCTGCACTTAATTACTTTCGCGAGCTTCTCTGCTGATGGTCGTCGCGGTCCGTCTCGAGGGGGTCGTCGATCACGGGTGCCGTCGCGAGGAGGGCGACGATCGCGAGCGGGACGGCTGTCATCATGATGCTGCCTTGCCGGAGCCGAGGGTCGGCCCCGACCCTCATGGTCCTTCGTCTTTGGGCTGAAGAACTGTCGATCCTACCGGGCACCACGCTTGAGGTCTCTATTTTCCTTTTAAGATCTCTTCCTGGCAGTCTCTCTGCCCGCCAGGAACGCCTCTAGCTGTCCTTCGCTCAGGGCTACCCTGCTTCCAACCGCGGTCTTCCTGAACGACCGGGTCGCGATTTGGAATGATTCGGGAGGCGTCTTGGAGCCGTTTGGGGCTGCCATGGGGCTCTCTTCGGGCCATCTTGGGGCCCTCTTGGGCCGTCTTGAGGCTCCTCCTCTTGGACTGCCTGGAAGCCCTCTTGGTTAAATTTGGGGCGACTCTCTGACAGCCTCGTCCAGCTCAGCCAGGAGTGCTGCATCGGCCTCCGAAGAGAGAGGGGAAGAATCGTCCTCACCATCGTCGTCGTAGTCGTCCTGACCGGCCACAAGTACCCCGGCCTCGCCTGTCGCTCGCATGGGGTTGGCCGCTTCGGGCCTAACCTCCGACTCGACAGGCATGAACCTAATCGTGCATTTGGAAGCAGCTGCTCAGAACCCGTAGAGTCCATCTGCTTCAGGGCCCACGCAACCTGCGCGAAGTCGAGGTTGCCTCTGGTAAGCGTGCGGAGGTTCTGGAGGCCATGTGCTGAGAGTCCCGCTCCTTCTTCCAGGAGTAGGCCCTTGAACCTGTCGCTCATCCACAGGTCGTGGCCTTCTGCTTCAAGGAACTGCAATTCCCCCCTAGACACGAACCGTAATAAGGGTCTCGGGGCTGTTGCGCTTGGCCTCGTAGACCGCACGCAAACCAAGTCTCCGTACTTCATCTCCTTCTCGCTCGCCAATCTTCAAGTCCCTGCGCGACAGGATGGCCTCCAACCAGCCTCGGCCTGACAAGATCGACTCGCTGACGTCCCCGAACTTGGCCTGCATCGTCCAGTCGAACTGCTCCAGTAGCTTCTCGGCCCTCCTCCAGATGACCACGTCCGTATTCTGGTCCCAGCGCCGAACAGCTCGCTTCCGCTGGCGGTAGTGGCTCCAGCCGGGCCACGCTGGCGGGTCGGAGCAGTCGCCTCGGCCCGACCCTCCAGCGTCCAAGTCGCCGAGCTTCTGCTTCCGCCGGGCATCGCTCGGACGCGTGCACTCTTTCCTCGGCGAGGACCCCGGAGGAGCATCCTGGATCATCGGGCAAACAAAGACACGCACGAGACCGAACAATGCACAGGGAATGGGCGCCCGAGAGCGATGGCAAGTCCACGGGCTCGGCCCGCCACTCCGTGGACCACCATGCCCTCCAGTCGCCAGTCCGCCGCGTCTGCTCGGGCCCGTCTCCGCGCGGGCCAGCACGGCGCTGCCTCCAGGGGTCCTTCTCCTCCCAGGGGATTCGGGGGTGCCCCGGGGGGGGCCGGCGGAGGCGCCGACGGGGGGGGGGGGGACTGTCGCTCCCCCACTCGTGGTCGCAGCGACCACCTTCTCTAGAATTGTGGACGTCGACTACGGGAGAGGAAGCATGCCGCCAAATAATTGCCAGATGTCCAAAGCATGTGTTAAACATGTTGTAGACATGTAAAGAACATGCATAGAACATGTTTAGGACATGTTTTAGACACATTTTATACTCAATGAAATGACAGTTCGGGTGTCCATTGTCGTGGCATCCACAACTCTAGAAGTGCTCCAAGTCCCTCAGCCTGCTCTGCCGTGATGGGGGAGGGTGACGTGCCGCTGCCACTGGCGCGAGTTGCCGCGACCGCAGGCTTGTCGGAGGGCGGGGCCATGACTGCTAGAGTGTCGGCGCCGCCATCCATCTTCCTATCGTCCTTGCTGCTATCATCTTCGGGCTTGCCTTCTCCCGACATTGCCGTAGATCGTCCGCTCACTCAGGGTAGGGCCTCCTGCGTGTGCTCCGAGCTCTCGAGGTTACGACACGGCGCCGCTTAGCAGCACCCCATGGCAACCCCGCCGGGACGGTGCCTCACCACGAGGCTCCGCTACCAACTGTGGCGGCAAGACCGATAGCAATGGGGCTTTTCCAGCTCGAGCCGCAATGATAACAGTCACATCTCTCTGCACTCCCCCTGTAGTGCAGGCAGCTTCCCCTGCAACACTAAATACAGTGTCAAGCCAAGCCTACGTGATACACCAGCAACACACGAAACGAGGTGGGTTTCCACACACCTGGCCTATGTGGCCCGACGTTTGCACGGCATGGTTGTGCATCCTGGCGCGGGCCGATCCGATTCCGAAGTCGTGCCGATGCATTTTGGGCCGACGCGCTGCTGACTGGTCCTGCCTCCGAGGGATATTGGCTCCCCCTCAGGCAGCGGGAACAGCGACACTGGCAACAGCGGCAACGGAAACGGGGACAACAACGGCAGTTCTGGCGGGTCCGCCCCCAAGAGTGGCAAGGGCGGCTCCGAAGCAGCTCTCATCAGCGGGCTCACCGTTCCAGCCGTCTTGGGAGTCGGAGGCATCGCGGTCTACTTCCTCTTCTGCCGCAAGAAGCCTCAGGTAGACCTGGGCGGCGACTCCGCGAGCGAGATGGAGGACAGCGACCTGAAGAGCAGCGCGGACGACAACAGCAGCTGAGGATCCCAGCGGCCCAGCCGCTGACCGCCGCCCTGCTCGCTGTAGCCTAGGCCTCCTGGATGGGGTCGGAGTAGATGGGGTCGCAGGATCGCGCCGACGTCGCCGGTGCATCGGCGATGCGGCTCGATGTAGATCCAGACTTTCTCCGCGTCGGCGTCGCCGATGCATCGCCGACGTCGCCGGTGCATCGGCGATGCGTCGGCGGCGCATCGGCGAGGCACGGGCGGTGCGGCGCGATGCTTCGACCCCGTCTGCTCGGGCCCCATCTGGGAGGCCTCCCCAGACATCCGACGCCTCGCTTTTTTCGAGACACGGGCCCCCGACCTCCCGACCACTTTCCGGGGGGCGGTTTTTCGTCCCTCGAGGCGTGTTTTGACGGCCCCGAGGCCCGGCGAGGGCCTCGAGGGGCCAGAAGCCACGAGAAGCCTCGAGGCACGAAATCCACGGAGAAGCCTCCGTCTCGATTTCTTCTTCTTCTTCTTCTTCTTCTTCTTCTTCTTCTTCGAGAGAGAGAGAGAGAGAGGCCGAAAGCGTCGAGAGGCCGAAAGCTTCGAGAGGCCTCCGTCTCGATCTCTGCGAGGCGCCCGGCGTCTGGGGCCTCTGCGCAGGTCGCGGGGCCCATGCCGCCGGGCAGGGGCCTCCCCGCGGGGCCTCGGGGCCTCGCCGCCCGCCTCGCCGGGTGCCGCTCGCCTCCCCTCGGCCGCCGGGTCTGGCCCTCCCTGACTCCAGATCCGCCCTACTTTGGCTTTTTTTATAACTTAAAATTGCGTCGGAAATCCACCTATGAGAAGCCGAAAAAGTAGGGCGGAAATTTCTGCACCCAACATAGAATAGGGCGAAAATCCACAGAAGTAGGGCGGAAACAACAACAACAGAAAAGTAAGGCGGAAATTGGCATCAGCGGGGCTTGAAAAGTAAGGCGGAAATTCCAAGCCCTACTTACGAATTTCCCCAAAGTAGGGCGGATCCGGAGTCAGGGCTGCGCGGGGCCACCCACGATCAGGAGGGGGAGCCAAAAACACACAGGCACGATGTGATCGTCGATCCCCCAGAGAATGTGGGAAAGTGTGGGAGTGGAAAAAACGACAAAAGCCCTGCGCGGGGCCGTCCACGATCAGGAGGGGGAGCCAAAAACACACAGGCACGATGTGATCGTCGATGCCCCCAGAGAATGTGGGAACATGTGGGGAGTGGGGGGGACGACAGAAGCCCGGAACATTTTGGGAAATTTGGGGAATCCTTTTATTTATGTTTATCTATTTGTGTGTCCCAGGGCCTTGCGCGGGCGCCCACGATCAGGAGAGGGAAAACAAACACACACACACACACACACACACACACACACACACACACACACACACAGACACAATCAATATTAAGTCGGGCCTGTCCCTCTACAGGGGGAATATCCAAGAATAGTGAAAAACTAGTCGGGGACTATTTTTGAGTATTTTTTGATCATTTTGATTCCGTTGCACCGTGAGCGGTGTGCAGTTGCAGTAGCAGCAGTAGCTCCAGTTTGGTGCTTCGGATTCTTGCCGTGTGTGTGTATCTGTGTGTGCGTGACCATATTGGAATATTTTTTGAGTATTTTTGTTTTTCGTCGAAAATCCCCCTGTAGGGGACACGCCCGGCTTAAAATTGATCGTCGATTCCCCAGAAGAAATGTGGGAAAATATGGGAAGTGGGGGGGACGACAAGAACCTGGAAAATATGGGGAGTCTTTTTGTTTGTGTTTCTGTATTTGTGTGTCCCAGGGCCCCTCCACACGAGCCATACAGTGGGGGCGCGTACCAAGAAACCGGCTGCTTTACGTCGGGGCATCTTGGGTTACTTCGCTCCGCGCGGCCCGCGATGGTTTTCCCGCGGGCGTCAATCGGGCCGAACGAAAGGGGGGGATAGGGAAGGGGGGGGTTGCGAAATCTGCTGCACGCAGCTGGTTTCGGCCCCACCGCCAGGCCCATTCCTCGATACATGGGCGCCGGGAACATCAGCGACGCGAGCTGATTCTCAACCCCACCCTTTGCTACCCCCCCTCTTTCGCCCGGCCCGAGCGAAGAACCTCCCGCGTTCCGGAGGCCCTGGGTGTCCTCCCGGTGCCGCCTCGCGGAAGCAGCGCCCCGCCCCCGAAGAAGCCTCGCTGCGCCGCGGGTGCCTAGCGCGCTGTGGCTCCAGGGGCCCAGGCCCCCCCACACGGGGTCGGACCGTATTAAGTGGACAATAGATTCGAACCCGTACACGTTCGAGGGAGATTCTAAATCACCCCCGCGCCCCCGACATCAGTGTTGGTCTCAGCAAATGCGTTGCCTTGGGGTTCGAACATTGCTTTCGGGGGTCTGGGGGGCATCTTGGGCCACAGGGTTCGAATAGAATGTCCATGTTTAAGTCGGGCGTGTCCCCCCTACAGGGGGATTTTCGACGAAACATAAAAAATACCCCCAAAAATGCACCAACAAAAAGGTCAAAACATATTCGAACCAGTCCCCATACTTTCTTTTTTTTTGTGACTCTTTTGGCGCACTTTTGGGGTATTTTTTTATTTTTCGTCGAAAATCCTTCTGTAGGGGGACACGCCCGACCTGAGTACTGGAGCACACCGCACCGCATCGCCGGCGCGCCTCGGCGATGCGCGGCGCGAGGGGCGCGGAGGCCCGACCTGCCCGCGGCGCGGCGCGAGGCAGCCGCGGCGCGGCGCGGCGCTTCGGCCCCGGCCGCTCGAGCCCCACCCCGTGAGCTTGGCATCGCTCGGACGTGTGCATTTCTCCCTTGGCGAGGGCAATCGAGAAGCATCCTTGATCATGTGGCGGAAAAATCACGCACGAAACTGGAAATAAACACAGGGAATGGACGTCCGAGCGATGGCGAGTGAGAGGAGGGAAAGGTACCCAGACCGGTACCCCCCCCTCGTTTTCCCTTTTTGGGGGCTCCTGTGGGCCTCCGTCGTCGCCACCGCTGGATTCGCCTCGAAATCCGGGTCAGAGCGCACCCCAGGAGAGGTCCGGGGAGCAGCGGCATGGGTACCTCTTGGTTTCCCCACACCTGGGAGGCCTCTGAGGCGGCACGACACACTTCAGGAGGGGAGAAGCACGCGGACAACATGGATCGTCGGTGCCCAGGGAAAGATGGGAACGCGTGGAGGATAGGGGGGGGAGACGAACGCCCCGGAAACATGGGGCAGATATGTTGGGGAGCCCTGGGAGCTGTGGCATTGGTTTGCGTGTGTGTTGTGGGCCCCTTCAACACTGTATGCTTCGGGTGGCCTTCGGGGCCTGTGCGCGTCATACCCCATCAATCCTGCGCGGCCCGAGCGCGACGGCCAGGGCTCCGAAAACCGCCGGGGGCCGCGGCGGGCGGGCCCCGCAGCGGACCAGCGGGGCGGGGCGGGGGAAGGGGGGCCCTGAGGAACAGTGGGCCCAGACAGCGGGCGTCTCGAAACAATCGAGGCGGAGGTTGTTCGTGGTTTTCGGCCTCTCGAGGCTCTCGCCGGGCCTCGGGACCGTCAAAAACCGACTCGGGACGAAGAACGGGTCTCGGGGAAGTGGTCGGGAGGTCGGGGGCACGTGTCTCGAAAAAATCGAGACGTCGGACGTCTGGGGAGGCCAGTCCACAAGAAACCTTCCACAAGAAACCCAACCCTGAGACCCCAGGACGTCCACGGCTCTGTGGTGCGGGGACGCCGCGCTTGCCATGGCGAAAGCATCGAGGCCCAAGAAGCCCAGGGCACCCTGGGAGGCAAGCAGGGTGCTTCTTGGCATGGGTCTCCACTGAAGGGAAGGAGCGGGAACATCGTTTCCCAGCAGTAGCAAGGATGGATGGGGGAAGTTTTCAACTCGCGGCTGTCGATTTAGCGCCGCGTATTCGTTTGATTAGTTTCCACCAGTTGCACAGCTGGAAGGGGGCGTTTTTTGTAATGTGGTCACGCTTTGGTGCCGCGCGCATTCGTGCACTCTTCCAGCAGCTAGACGAGTGGAGGGCGCGTTTCTCTTCAAGAAAGGAGCGTCGCTTGACAATGACCTGATCCTGTGTCCGAGCAGGTGATGAGATTTGTGCAGCAGCTACACGGGTGGACGGCGACTCCTTTTCAAATCGGGGCTCTCGCTTGGGGAGTTCCGCGGACGCCATGTCCAGGCTGCCAAGATCGAGGAGCACTTGCACTGATTGAGGGCGGCCCTATTCCAAAGAGGGGATCTCGCTGGGCACCTCCTTGAGCTGAATGAGCCTACCTCGTCGTCGTCTGTTGATTCCCCAATCAGTGCTTGCACTGAAGGGGTCCTAGCGGAAGTTGAAAGATTTGGCGGAAGTTTCCCGCCGATTTTGGTAGCAGGCTGGGTTCCCAGGTTCCCGGTCCCGGGTTCCCGGGTTCCCGGTTATTGGTTCCGGGCCGATTTCGGTGGGTTCTGGGTTCCCGGGCTTCCGGGTTCCCAGGTTCCTGGTCGGTCTCCTCAGCGAAAACCATCCATTGATTGGGGTGTCTCTCTGTACTCAAGAAGCATCTATGGCAGGTTCTTCTCAAACCGGGGCCCTACTACAGGACCATGCCCGGAGATCAGATGTCGTGATTTTTTCAATGCGGGGTCCCGGGAAGTCCCGGCCTTTTCCCCAGGGGCGGTTTTCCATGCTGAGCCGTTTTTTGACGTTCCCGGGGCCCGGCGAGGGCCCCTTGAGACCGAAAATCCACCACCCACCAAACCACCCGAACCCAACCCGAAGGCCTCAATTTGCCCTCCATTTGCAGTGGGGGGGGGGTCCGGGAACATCGAAAAAACACACACATGGAGCCCGCACCCCCCCCCAACCCGAAATTCAGGTCTTCGGCTTGGGTTGGGGTGGTCTGGTAGGTAGTCAAAACTAGCGAAAAACCTCGGTCTTGCTTTTGTCAAGGCGTTGGGTCTCTGGGTGGGTCGGTCGTCCTCCAAAAAGGAGCCCTTCCCGCGGCGAACAGACAGGCAGTTGTGCACGGCAGGTTCGCGCCTTGCGTCGGCCGGCGGTGACCCCGCAGCGCGTGCGTCGAAGTTGGGACGCCGCCCGTGGGCCAGAGACCCAGAGATCCAACGCACTGACAAAAGCAAGACCGAGGTTTTTCGCTATTTTTGACTACCTACCAGACCACCCCACCCCAACCCGAAGACCCGAATTTCGGGTTGGGGGGGGTATGGGCTCCTTGTGCGTGCTTTTTCGATGTTCCCGGACCCCCCCCCCCCACTGCAAATGGAGGGCAAACTGAGGCCTTCGGGTTGGGTTGGGGTGGTTTGGTGGGTGGTGGATTTTCGGCCTTGCAAGGGGCCCTCGCCGGGCCCCGGGAACGTCAAGAAACGGCTCAGCATGGAAAACCGCCCCTGGGGAAAGGGCCGGGACTTCCCGGGGACCGCGTATTGAAAAAATCACGGCATCGGATCTCCGGGGAGAGTCGGCCCGCCGTGGCAAGATCCTGCAGTCGGCGCAACGCGGGCGATCGTTCGAGATTTTGAACGATCCCCGCGCGGTGTCAGGAACCAACGCCGGGTCGACACGACGCGATCCTGCCGTGTGAGGAGGAGGAGGAGGAGGAGGAGGAGGAGGAGGGAAGGAGGGGGAGGAGGAGGAGGAGGGGGACAAGGAGGAGGAGGAGGAGGAGGAGGAGGAGGATAAAGAAGAATGAGAGGGAGGAGGAGGGGGATAGGGAGGAGGAGGAGGAGGAGGGGTGGAGAATGAGGAGGGGGAGGGGGAGGAGGATAAGGAGGATGAGGAGGAGGAGGAGGAGGAGGAGGCGGATGCTGATGCTGATGCTGATGCTGATGCTGCTGCTGCTGCTGCTGCTGATGATGATGATGATGATGATGATGATGATGATGATCATGATGATGATGATGATGGTGATGATGATGATGATGATGGTGATGAAGATGATGAAGATGGTGATGATGATGGTGATGCAGATGAAGATGATGATGATGCTGCTGATGCTGATGATGATAACTTGCGACGGGCGGGTGTACAGTTGGGGGATTGAAGAAGGAACCCTTTTGGTTGGGGTGGGGCTCCGCGTTCCTTAAGTGTTTCGCAGCTTGCCTCAGGTTTTCCTTAGGCGTTCGATGTGAAATCGAAGTTTAACTCATGGAAAAAAGGGGCCTCGTTCCTTATTTAGGGTTCCTTAGGTCAACGCCCCGACGGTATTTCAGGCATCGTTGGTGCATCTTGGGCGTGCTGTGGTCTCTCCTCCTGTTCGTTTCCTCACGAGCGGCTCCTCCCCGTCCCCCCCGCACCGGCACTGGTCGGCCGGGCGGGGCCAGGTTTTTTGTCGGGCCTGTCCCCCCACAGTTACCAGCCTGGAACATATCCCTATCCCTATCCCTATGCTGGGCATCTCCTCTTCACGATGCCAATCTTAGGGATTCCCTTATTTTTTGAGGGCGCATGTTGTCATCGCCTTTTGGCGTGTCAATCTTAAGGATAGGGATACGCTCGAGGCTGGTAATACAGGGGGATTTGCGACGAAAAATAAAAACACCCCCCCCAAAATAGTCAAAAAATAGTCCAAAAATAGTCGGGTGATTATTTTTCCGTATGGTTTGACCTTTTTGGCGCATTTTTGAGTATTTGTTTTTATTTCTCGTCGAAAATCCCCCTGTAGGGGGACACGCCCGACATAAATTTATGATCCTGAAGCTTGAGCCTTGCGGCAGTTTCACGGATGGAGGGCAGGTCGATGTCAAAGTGTGGTTCTCGCCGTAGAGCCGCGCACGTCCGTCAGCTTCACGGCTGCAGGGTGGGTCGTTTTCAAGCTGCGGTTCGCTCCGTGTCGCCGCGCACATTTGTCTTCAAAGTTTGCAGCAGGTTCACGGATGGAGGGCGGCTTCTTTTCAAAATGTGGTTCTCGCTTCTGTTCTGCGCACATTCGTTTCAAAAGTTCGCGCAATGGTTGCAAGGCTTTGCATGGTCGAAGTCGCAGGACTTGTGTTTTGGCACGGTCAAGGCTTGTCAGGAACGCAGCAGTCCCTTTGACTTACTTGCGGCGTCCTGGCACGATCCACGCTTGTCAGGACATAACAACCATGTTGATCCGCGGCGTTGCAGTCCCGGGAGCGGTGTGTTGGCACGATTGCGGATTCTCCGACCGTTATTTTCGAAAGGGCCAGTTCCCAAAATGACCATATTGTCTTTCAGGAGCCTACGAGCTTGGAGGGAGGGTATGTTGCAACATCGTTGATGCCTTTTGGGTTTACACTGCTCCTCCTCCTCCTCCTCCTCCTCCTCCTCCTCCTCCCACGGAGGAGGTTGGGGGAATCACACCATCCCTGTAGCTGTGGCTGCCATGGCCCACGCATCCCGCTATCCCCTCAATGCCTGGTTAGGGGTGTGCGCGACTGCTCTGGCATGGAGAGCACACGACTCCACTGGCTCAATCTGCGAGAATCATAGCAAACACGTCATCATCGTCAGCAGCATAGTCTTCGTCGCCGTCGTCATCGCGGCGAGCACCGCGACATCTCCTGGGTGCTCCAGCTCAGTGTCGGCGGCGACATGCGAAGGCGGAGGCGGAGGCGGAGGAGGAGGAGGAGGAGGAGGAGGAGGAGGAGGAGGAGGAGGAGAGGAGGAGGAGGAGGAGGAGGAGGAGGAGGAGGAGGAGCGTGATGATAATGGCGGTGGAGATGGTAACGACCAGGATGGTGATGATGAGGAGGAGGCGGAGGAGGAGGGAACGAGGATGAGGAACAGGAGGATACGTAGCAGCAGAGCAAGGAGGAGGAGGAACAGGAGGGGTGATGATGATGATGATGATGATGATGATGATGATGATGATGATGATGGTGATGGTGATGGTGATGGTGATGGTGATGGTGATGGTGATGATGATGGTGCTGATGCTGATGCTGATGCTGATGCTGATGCTGATGCTGATGCTGATGATGATGCTGATGATAGTGATGATGGTGATGGTGGTGATGATACTGATAATGGTGATGGTGGTGGTGACGATGATGATGATGATGATGATGATGATGATGATGATGATGATGATGATGATGATGATGATGATGATGATGATGATCATGATCATGATGATGATGATGATGATGATGATGATGATGATGATGATGATGATGATGATGATGATGATGATGATCGACTTCTCGACCGAAGTCACAAGATGCACCATGCGCAGCTCCGCCGGCCTGAAACCACAAGCGCACCGGCCGCCTTCTCGCCATGTCGCGATCATGTTGCTGCGGTTCGCCCTCCTCTCCCTCGCGCTCCTCCCGAAAACTTCCAGGACGCCTCTAAGACCCCCCACTAAGCCTTCTTCTTGTGCTCGCACGCAAAAGAGCCAGGCAGAACCCTCAAACTATCCCTCCTTCCACGTCCTCCTCCTCCTCCTCCTTTTCCGTCGTCGCCGTCGTCGTCGTCATCGTCGTCGTTGTCGTCGTCGTCGTCGTCATCGCCACCACCACCACCACCATCATCACCACCATCATCCACCTCCTCCTTCTCCTCCTCCTCCCCCTCCTCCTCCTCCTCCTCTTCCTCCTCCTCCTCCTCTTCCTCCTCCTCTTACCCCCTCCGCTGAAGCCCATGCGGCCCAGAGCGCGCAGAACCTTCTGGATCGAACGCGTCATGGAGCCGCGCCCCGCGCTTCCACGTAGCGCTTGAGGGGCATCGGATCATCCGCGCCACGTTGCACAGCCGACCCCGGTGGCTAAGCGGGGCCAGCTCGATCGATGCTTCTTTTTCTGGTACACCACAGCTTTTGGGCAAAGGCGCACATACAGGAGAATCCACCATATCATTTTGGCATGGTGGTTCCGCAATGGGTTGCTCTTGGTCCAAGCGGTGGTCGATCTTGACCCTTCGACTTGTTCTGAGTTTCAGAAAGCTTGCCATTGGTGGATTCTCTTGTCACACACATACTATATATACATATGTATACTGGCCCGGGCAAGTATGTCTACCATATATACTAGAATCTTTTGATGTAGATAGCCTTCCAGGACACCCATGCTCCGCGCCAGCAGCGGTCTCGATGGACGGCAAGGTGGCGGGGCCCCTCGGCACGCACCCGCCTGCACTGCCGAACCGGGCTTCGCTCGAAGGCCTGCGCCACAACGCCGTACCAGCGCGTGCGAGAACGGCGAGCAGTCGCAGTGGCTGGTGCCGCTGCGGAACAAGGCGGGGAGGCGGAATATGCGCTTACCGTCATCAGCTGCAGTGCTCGGATCATTACGAGCGGAAGTGGTGGGCAAGGTTTTCGTAATCCAGACGGTACATGCGTTTGTCTCAACGAGCGTTGACACGCATAGTGCTCGGCTTTGTTATGTTCGTCCATGTACGGCAGGCGGGAAGAAAAGAACAATCAGTCTGGGATGCAGCGTGGTGTGCACATGTCAACTGACAGGGAAGTTCAGCCTCGTAAAGCCCGCTGCTGCCGGGGATCGTCTTCATGTGCCTGCGCAGTGTTTTTTCCTGCTGTTTGGAGATGCTCGCATGAGGTATCCGCAGTGCTCCTCAAACTTTCGGCATTGTCCTCCGCATGGGCAGACGGTATGCTACCTCTTTCTGTCGGTCGCGTCGCTGGGCAAGATCAGGGGGGTGGCATGCGCATATTCATCGCTACGTGATGGCAGCATCCTCAGGATCCTCTTTAATCCCTCCCCCCCTCCCCCACTCCTCGCCCGTGCGAGCTGGGCGCTGCCTCGCGCGCGCGCGGTCCCGAGGAGCACCTCTGCCGGAAGCTCCCGCCCCCGTGGCCGGGTTCGGCTCCTGCCCAGGGGCTCTGCGGGGGCCCCCTCCCAAAGGGGGGGAGTCCCGTCCAGCCCCTCCCCCTCCTGCCGGGCGTTGGCTTCGGCTCGCGCCCGGGGTCTGGTGGGCGCTGCCTCCTGCGGCGAGGTCCGTCCAGCCCCTCCCTCCCTTCCGCCCCCTCTCGTCCTCCTCCTCCTTCTCCTCCCCCTCCTCCCCCTCCTCCTCCTCCCCCTCCTCCTCCTCCCCCTCCTCCTCCTCCTCCTCCTCCTCCTCTTCTTCCTTTTCCTCGTTCAACTTGAATAACGACTGTGTGCTAATCCTACAATCACTCTTCTCAGACGCGGGCCACTGCTGTCTTTGCCCCCCGCTCCGAGCAGAGCCTCGCCGTCGCACCCCGAGACGGGTCGGCAGGGCGGGCCGAGCGTTTCGCCCGAGACCTTCTCGCCGTTCCTGATCCTGCAGCTTGAGCTTTGCAGCAGTTGCACGGATGGAGGGCGGGCCGTTTTCAAGATGCGGCTCTTGCGTTTTGCAGAAGCGCCGCGCACATTCGTCCCAAGAGTGTGCAGGAGCTTCACGGATGGAGGGCGGTTCCCTTTCAAAGTGCGGGTCTCGCTTTCAGGGCCAGGCGCAGTCGGATAACAATGCTTGCAACAGCTTCACGGATGGAGGATCGCCCACATCCCCGCATCCCTTGGGCGAGCCCCCCCCCCTGCCAGGAACCTCATCTCCTGCTACTCTTGCTCCTCCTCCTCCTCCTCCTCCTTCTCCTCCTGGGGTTGGTCTTCCTCCTCCGTAGCAGTTTTGGCTCAAGCCCAGAGGCCTGGCACGGTCAGAGGTTATTCATCATGACGGCGATTGTGCTGGGGTCATGCCCGTTCGTCGTGAGGTGGGCCCGCCCCCTCTTGTCCAGAGGCCCCCCCAGGAGCGGCCAGCAGCAGCAGGCGGCGAGCGCTGGGGAGGCTGCATGTGTCGTGGATCGCCACGCGGCACTTGATTTGCACTCGATTTCGAACTTGTGTTGCCGTGGAGCCCTGTCGAGATCATTCCGAATAGTTCCAGTTTGGCAGCCGACCACCAGGATGCGTCCACTGCACCGTGCGAGCATGGCGCAGTCGTAACAGCGTGCTAGTGGCAGCAACCCTGTACGGGAAGGCTGCCCAGTGGCAACCCACACCATTAGTTTCGGTGACGAGCCCTCCAGATGGGAAGAGTGGGAGTGTCAAGGCACCATCCGAGTGTGCAATGGCAGCAGTGGGGAGGGAGCGGAGACAAACCCTGCTTCGCCAGCTCCATCGCGCGGGCCGCCGTTTGCGAGAAAGGACGGCAGCGGTAGCAGGTGTGGAACTGAATATTGGAATCCAGCGTCATCAGTCACAGTGTTGAGTCCACAGCGCGTGAGGAAAGCAGTCAGTGGCGCCAAGCTGGTGGCTGATGGCTCAAGCCCACCGTCTGTTGTTACAGTGTTCGAGCCACCGCGGGCGAGAGGGGAGCCCGACGTTGCCGAGTGACAGGGCGTCATGCCGTGTTGACAGCATGTCGTGCACCGTGGGTCCGTTCGAAGTACAGAGCAGTGGCCGCAATTGGTTGCTGGGACTTGCCGTGGGCGGCACGCTAATCCATCGCCGTGCAGTGGGGGCCCATACCAGGAAACACCCTGCTTGCCTCCACGGTGCCCTGGGTTTCTTAGGTTTCGATGGTTTTGCCATGGAAAGCGCGACGTGCCCACACCAAAAATCCATGGGCGTCCTGGGGTCTCAGGGTTGGGTTTCTTGTGGAAGGTTTTTTGTTGACGGGCCCCTACTGTATCCAAGCGTATCCCAGCGGCCCCGACAGAGGCGATAAAGTTAAGCCGCGGCAGAGCGGGTTTTTCAAGCGGAGTCGTGAAGCTGACGGTCGTATGGGCCAGGAGAGCAACGCGGTCATGGATCCGAGTTGGCGTGCCATCAGATGCATCCCGCCGGATCTAGCGGAACGACGCAGCAGCCAAGTGGAGCAACCCCAGGGCGGACATTGATTCGTCAGCACTGACATCAGATTGCATGCAGATTGTTGAAAGATTTTGCAGCGTGGTGCACCCGGCTGATGTCCAACTAGGGCTTGCTGCTTGCTGGTGCTCGGAGAGGTCCGGCCTGCGAGCAGTATGTAGTGAAGCGAGGCCAGTGTCTCACCAGAATTTTCACTCACGATCACGCCGGACAGCTGGTGCTCAGTACTCCCCTCCTCCTTGCTCCCTCCTCCCTTCTCGGCCTACAGTCGGTCCAGGTTAGTAGGTCGACCCTGCCAGCTCAAGGGTACCCTTGTGTCCTGTGCCTCGCGGTCCTCCTTCCCTCCTCCTCCTCCTCCTCCGATCCTCCTCCTCCTCCGATCCTTCTCCTCCGATCCTCTTCCTCCCCCTCTTCCGATCCTCCTCCTCCTCCTCCGATCCTCCTCGTTCTCCTCTTCCGATCCTCCTCCTCCGTAGCCATTTAGGCTCAAGTTGGAAACCTTGCCCTGGGGCTTCCAGCTTGGACAGAGCCGACGGGGCGGCTCAAGAGCTTGCAGAGTCACGATCCTGTCAGCTCACGAGGGTCAACCACGGCCCGCCTGCTGGCAGTTCTTTTAGTTGTACTGCCGCCGTCCCTTTCGTTTCAGTGGTTGCCGCGATGGGCCGCTCTGCACGCAAGACCCGTGTGGAGAAGTCTCGTGCTGACTCGGAGTACAGCCTCAGCCCGTCACGGAGGACATCGACAACGCCTCAGCGTAGGCGCGAGGTCGATCGTGATCGTGACCGCCGTCCCCACAGTGTTCGGAGCAGTTCGCCAAATGAGAGGCGCGACAGTCGCAGCCGCAGTGGTGGCAGCGACGCAAGCGCCCGTGGTGAGAGTCAAGGACCGCCGTCTTGGATGAGGGATCTGATGAAAGAGGTTCGTGGCATGAATGCAAGCATCGCGAAGATGGAGCAGTCCATGATGCTAGAGATTAACGGTCTCCAATCGTCAAGGGAGAATCACGACGCCAACCTGCACAGCGTCCACACCCGCTTGTCTGAGGTCGAGCGAGGGTGCCAGAAAACTATCACTGAAGCCGTTGCTCCCGCCATAGATGTCCAGCTGGAGAACATCAAGAAAGAGTTGAATGAGTTGAAGGGGCCTCCATCGAGTGGTGCCAGTTTTGCGTCGGCACGCACAGGGTCGAGCACTGTACCGCAGCCGCGTGGAGGAGGCCAGGTGCCGACCAACCCGCTCGCGCGGTTCGTGGGCACCTTCCCGCGCCCTGTGCGCCAGACGGTGCGCGAGGCGCACTACCAGCAACTCTTGAACGCCAGCCAGACTCAGCTGCAGGACGCAGAGCCGATCTTCCACGAGGTCGCAGAGAATGTGAATAGTGCTTCGCTCCAATGGAGCGGTCCAAGAGATGGCCATGTTCACCAGCTACGCATCCGTCAAGACCTGCCGATCGACGTTCGCGGCCGCCAGCGTCAGACCAGTCGTATCTATCAGCCGATCCTGGACCGCCTGAAGACGCACCCAGAGTCGACCTGCGAGTGCAAGCTAGGTGTGAATGCATTCAAAGGTGAAGTGATGATCGCCACGCCTCGCGACATCTATATCATCGTGAAGATCGTGAAGCGCTCTGCTCACGTCGAGGAGTTCGTCGCCGTCCAGGAAGAGCTCGACCTGTGGAACTTCAATTCCGACGAGATCCAGCGCATCTTCAACGCCGCCTGCGCCGCCGCCCAGCTGGAGCGCTAGGATGCTCCCCCAGGGCAATTCCGCGTGCACGCTGCAGCTGCCGACGCCGTCGCTGAGATGGAGGGGGGCCAGCCTCGTCCGACGAGCCGATCACGGAGGGAGGATCCAGTCCATCCTGCGGGTGATGCCTGCGGTCCGCGCGAGGAGGCTTGCGAGGGCAATAATCTCGCGTCTGCTGCTTTGCTGCCGCCGTCCTTTGCATATCGTTTTTTCTGCTAACTGCACGTCAGATCCCTCCTCTTCCCCCCCCCCCCTCTTCCAATCGCGAGTTCCCGTGCCCTCCCAACCGCCAGCTCGGCATCTGCTCGTGGAATATCCAGACGATTCTCGGTTCTACTCATTCGAATCAAGCCAGCTTCCGACGCAAGACCGACCATGTTCGTTTACTGCTTCGTCGCTTCCAGGTCCCTGGGATTCAGGAGCCCTACGGATGGGGGGGGGGGGGGGGCGTTCCAAATATCCAACGTGAGATTCGATCGCGCCGCGTGTTGAAAACGTTATGTGGCGCGCCGTCAGCTGGCGGCAACTTGCTTCTTGTCTATAACCAGTTTCTTGCCGAATGGGATGTTGTCGATTTTAAGCCCGTCATCCGCGGCCGCATCTGCGCGTTGCACTTGCGAGGCTCGAGAGGCTCGCTGTCCAGAGTGGGGCGCCCACGAGCTGCGCGGCACCTTCGCGAAGACGACGCGCACGTCGGGGGGGCCGCAGAAAGCCAGGCTGATCATTCTCGGGGAGATTAACTCTTGAGAGACCGGGGAGTCTCGGGTGAATGCGTCGTCCGGGCGAAATCCTTCAGGGCGGTGATGCGCGCCGGTGGTTCCGGGGCTCGGAGTGGTCCTACGGCCGACTAGATCGCATTTATTGCAGCCGCCCCACTCAGGACCTTTTAGATGCTGGCCCCAAGACTGGCGTCGCGCGGCCCGCCTCCGACCTCCAGAAGACCTCCGATCACGCCCCCGTATTCCTCACCCTTTGTCCGTGGTCTCCCTTTGGGCCTACCCCGATTGCCAACTGGGTTGCAAAGCGCGAGGTTTTCGCGCCCACGGTTGCCGACCTGCTTGTCTTAGACGAGTTAGATGACGCACTCGACAGCCAACTGCGTGCCTTGAAAGATATGTTTCATTATGCTGCCCGCCAAGTCCGCGAATGCACTTGCAAGGGTGGTGCCGAAAGCTTGGAAGATATCACGTTGCATTAATCTTATGCGTGCTGTACGGCGGGGAGGTTCCATGAGGCTCGGGTAGCTGTTCGCGGTTACAGTTCCCTGGGGGCTTTTTTGACTCTGAGTTATTTGCGTGGACGGATCGCCAAGCTTTCGCGGACGCTGCTGCCCAGAAGCGTGCTGCTGTTACCCAGCGAGTGCGGCAAATATCCCGAGCTCGGAGAGTGCTGGTCGTCGCATCACCTTGATGCAGGTCACCAGTCCTAGTGGCTAGCACTTCGACGACGGCAATGAATGCGCCAAACTACTTGCCGAACATTGGGGGGAAGTGTTCAAGTACGCCACTGCTCCTCTTCCAGGTATTACAGCTGTGCGTCAGGATATTGACCCCGTCCCCACTCGCCCAGGAGTTCGTTGCTCAAGATGGTTTTCGGTACCCCTGGGTCGTTCCCGAGGCCAAGTTCCAGGACATCTCGGGGTGGCAAAAAAGGACACTTCTCCGGGCCAAATGGGGCCCCGCACGCCGCGTGGGAAGTTTCTGGTGACATTGGCCAGGGCATCCTATTCCGTCTGTGCGAGCGCTTGGTGAGCACAGGCCAGTTGCCAGATGACTTCAACGTGTCTCGTGGCGCCTTCTTGCCGAAGGAGCGCCCTGATGGAGCCGACCCCCCGGCCCGCGCGCCCGCCTGCGCCCGCCTGCGCGAGACCGCTGGCATTGAGCAACACCGACAACAAGGTTGTCACTAGCTGCGTCGGTTTCGCTCTTAACAAGGTAGTAGAGGACACTGCGGAGAAGTGCCAGAAGGGGTTCGTGCAAGGCCTTCAGTTGCTAGACAACCTGCTCTCGATCGATGCTGCAATGTTGCAAATGTCGATAGTGGATATCAGTCCGAAATTTGGCGCAGCCCGTTTCGACGCAGGAGCGGCGTTCCCCAGTGTCACCCACGACTTTATTTGGCTAGCGCTCAGGCGTTTAAGCCTTCCTCGCCATGTTCGACGTGCCATCCGCCCCCTCTGCTCCAATATGAGAAGGTGTATGTTCATCCATGGGTGTTAGCCCATCTATATATTAGTGGAACGAGGCGTTAAGCATGGGTGTCCGATTTCGGGCCTTATTTGTTATATCCGCATCAACCCATTCCTGAAGCGCATCAGGCTGAGGTGTTCGGGGATTCCGATCGTCTTGGGGGCCTTCGCGGATGACGTCGGCGTCGCGTGCCAGGACCTCCTCATCGCCTTTCCGCGTATCCTCAGCGTTCTTGCGTGTGCTGGGCGCTTTGCTGGTCTTGTCCTGAATAGGAGCAAGTGCGTGCTCGTGATCCCGAGCCCGGGCTTCTGCGCGTCTGTCGTTCAAGAGTTGTTGGAGTTGTGGGTGGACGTTTCCGAGTTTGCGGCGCTGGCCACCAGTAAGTATCTTGGGATTAACATTGGCATCAGGGGCTCAGGTGCGTCTTGGAGGCAGGTGATGAACACGCTCTGTAAAAGCGCCCTCCAGGTCAAGCAGCTTGGAGGGGACTTGTTATACAGCATCGCCGCTTATAGCATGCTTGGCATTCCTGTCATCAGTCGTGTTGCGCAGATGTGGGAACCACCGAAGTGCGTTGCTCTTGCGGAAAAAAAACTGTCTCCAGAGGTTGACCATTTCCCCGCGTTTCAGCTTCCCTCCAGAGAGTCTCTTCCAGTTGAAGGAGCTGGGACACAATGTGCAGGCTTATCGTCTCCATATCGTCGCCCGTGCCTCGCTGCTCCGAGCCGCTTTCAATAGCCTTCGGCTTCATGTCCTGAAGCAAAAGCTGGCCAGTTTCGCAGAGAGCGACGAAACTTGCATTGCGTGGCGGTGGAGCCCGTGCGCCAAGCACAGCCTCTTCCTGAGGACGTGGAACCTGTATGACGAGTTTTTCAGGGTGCACCGCCCGATCACCTGCCAGTGGAAAAAAGTGCAAGCTACCATCACAAAGATGCTTAACCAGGATCTTAGAATGACCCTCACCCCCGCCCCTGAACTTCTGGCCCCGCGGCTCCAAAAATGGTTGTCCTCTGCGTCCCCTGTGGATGCAGCTTTGATTTGTGCCAGCTATGTGATGTCCGCGTGCCTCCAGAGCTTTTTTAACAGCTGGATTACTACCCGCCGATATCGTCAGGGAGCCCAAGTGTGTGGTTTATCTTGTTGTGCGATTGGGGGTGATGACCTTTGATACTATGCAGGTTGTCCCGTCCTGCGAGAAGCTTTCAACAAAGTTCTGCCCTGGCTTCCTGGAGACTATGGAGAGACGGACTTGGCCACCTTCCTTCCTCACCTCTTCTCCTCGGAATTTCGTGAATGCTTACTGTCCCAGTTCGCAGCCATTGATTTGATGCATAACACGTTTCAGATTTTCCGTGCCAGTAATCATAGATGCTTTACCCCCGAGCACACCCTTAGCCTCTTCAGAGCCAGGCTGAGGGTTGGAGCTAAGAGGAGCTCGAATGTCCAGAGGCTGTCTCGGGGCCGCGGTCTTGCGTAGGGCTCCCCCCTTCCTCTTTTTCCCATTTTGCCTTCCTCCTCCTCCTCCTCCTCCTTCTCCTCCTCCTCCTCTTCCTCCTCCTCCTCCTCCTCCTCGTCCTCCTCCTCCTCCTCCCCCCTCCTCCTCCTCCCCTCGTGCAGCCGTCCCCGCGGAGCAAGGGGACTGGCGCCGAGGGCTCGCCTTGCCCTGGCACCCTCTCCCCCCTCGCCTGTGCAGGTGCGGGGCAACCCATGCTCTTCTGGGGTTGGGCTGGACGAAAGGGGGGGATTGGGAAAGGGAGGGTTACGAAATCTGCTGCGTGCAGCTGGCTTCGGCCTCACCGAGGGGCCCACTCCTCGATACACAGCCGCCTCCGGCGCCGGGAGGCGCCGGTAAAATCAGCTACGTGAGCTGATTGTCCCCCCCCCCCTTCGCTATCCCCCCCTTTCGCCCGGCCCGATGGGGGCCTCTCGTCACCGAGCGCGTTCGACTGCTCGCAAAGTGCCTACTCGCAAACGTCCGACACACACTTGTGTGGTTCGGTGTGATGTATCGCAGACCCCCGCGGCAGATCCATGCCATTTGCGAGTAGTTACTTTCCGAATAGTGGAACGCGCTTGTCTATTTGGTGCGCTGGTGGCGTCCAGTCCGTTGCCCCCCCCGCGGGGGTCCGTGCCAACGGGGGTCAGCTACAGCGCTGGATCTTGAAGACGATCTTGCAAAGACGGTATTGCAGTGGCCCGGGCTGGCGCTAACGACGCTGCAAAGTCTGACTGGCCCGGGTTTGCACAGACTTGGGTGAGTGGATCCAGGCCTCTTAGATGGGGTCCGAGTAGATGGGGTCGGAGGATCGCGCCGCATCGCCGATGCGTCGGCGATGCGGCTCGATGCGGGGCCCGATTTTATCCACGCCGACGTCGCCGATGCATTGCAGACGTCGCCGATGCATCGGCGACGCATCGGCGGTACATCGCCGACCCATCTTCGGAAACCGGAACAGATACATTACCAGTCGGGGGGTGTTCTTCAATCTTTGGACTTTTTGAAGGTTGTGGGCGACGTCGGGGTGGTGTTGTGTATCCTTTTTGTTCGCTTCCCGGGGGAGCGAAAAACACGTATACACCTGGATCCTGAATCCCGTATATACGCCAGGATCAGCTTTCCGGCGCTCTTGTCAACGCAGGGGCCGGAGAAAAACAGCGTCAGCGTATAGAGCTTGTATCTCTACATTTATTCGGGTTCCATCTATGAGGCCTCTTGTAGAAGCCCGACCCCCCCCGGAGTGGATGGGGTTGGAATACTAAGTCTGGCATGTCCCTCTACAGGAGGAATGCTCCAGAATGGTAAAGCAATTGTCTGTGGACGATGCTTCGATGATCTTTCGATTCCTGTTCCCCTATCAGGGCTAGCCTCTGTATGGGGTCCTAGCGGATTCATATGGTTGGGTGAACTTTGCCGCCGATTTCCGCGGACCGCCCGGGTGCCCGGGTGCCTTATAGCCCTATGGCCCTACAGCCCTATAGCCCTATTGCCCTATTGCTTTATAGCCTTATAGCCCTGTAGCCCCACAGGCCACTAGCCTTATAGTCCTATAGCCCAATAACCCTATAGCCCTATAGCCTTATAGCCCTATAGCCCAATAGTTATATAGCCCCATAGCCCTATAGCCGTATAGCCCAATATCCTCATAGCCCTTCTATAACCCTATAGCCGTATAGCCTTATAGTCCTATAGCCTTATAGCCCATTTGCACCTGTATAGCCCTATAGCCCTATATGCCTATAGGTCCATTGCCCTATATCCCTGTAGCTCTATAGCCTTATGGTCCGATAGCCCTGTAGCCCCATAGCCCTATCGACTCATAGACCTATGGCCCTGTAGCCCTATAGCCCCATAGTTCAGAGCCCCATAGCCCCATAGCCCTATAGCCATGCAGCCCTATAGCCCTATGGCCCTATGGCCCTATAGCCCTATAGCCCTATAGCCCTATAGCCCTCCAGACCTATAGCCCTATGGCCCTGTAGCCCTACAGCCCCACAGCCCTATAGCCCCTATCGCCCCATCGCCCCATAGCCCAATAGCCCCACAGCCCTGTAGCCCTAACAAGACTTTGATGGGTTTTTTTTCGCTGGTGTCCTATTTTTGGTCTCCTTCCACAATCTAGGAGGAGGCCCATCGAGGAGGCCTTGAGTAGAAGCCCGACCCCCCCCCCCTTGGCCCGCCGAGCGCCCCGAGCGGCGCCGCGGAGGCCGAGCGTCTGGCGGGCGGCCGGGGCGTTCCAGAGCGGGGGCCTCGCCTCTGGCGTCGGCCTCGGCTTCGGCGGAAGCCGGCGGATGGCCCCGGCTTCGGTCGGCCTTCGGCGTCCCACCCCTCGTGTTTCGGTCCTGCAGTCTGAGTTTTGAAAGTGAGGAGAGTGGCCACCTGACCCCAGATGGGGCACGGGTGCCGCTCCCACAGTGCCGCCTCCGCAAGATGCGGGGGCGCGTGGGTGCGGGGTCGTGGCATAGCTCTCGTCCTGCCCTCAGCGCTCCCGTTTGGGCCCGATCCCTCGTTAGGAATAGACATATCGTGCACCGACGATCGGTGGATTTTACCCTAGGCCCCTCACGAAGCGTCCCTCTGAAGGTGTTCGGGCGCAGTGCCGAGAAAAAAAAGGATGGCCCCGGGAAACCGTCGGACTCGAGCAGCGGCGAAGCGTCCCGGCTTGCCTAGAGGCCCACCAGGGAGGGTCCAGTAACCGTTTGCGGTTGGCACGACGTGTTCTGAGGGCACTTCTGGCTGAGACGGTCCTGCTCTCCAACACATCGGGCGTGTGCTCTAAGAACATTGTTGTTGTTCTTAGAACATGTCTGGGTTCTGGGAACATGTAGTGGTAGGCCTGTAGGAATGCCGGGACGGTCGAACCCTGCTCAACAGACGGTGAATGGCGGCGGGTCCGCTGCCGTCGTCGTCGTCGTCGTCGTCGTCGTCGTCGTCGTCGTCGTCGGCGTCGTCATCGTCGACGTCGTCGGCGTCGGCGTCGTTGGCGTTGTCGTCGTCGGCGTCGTCGTCGTCGGCGTCGTTGGCGTCGGCGTCGGCGTCGGTGTCGGCGTCGGCGCCGTTGGCGTCGTCGGCATCGTCGGGTTCGTCGTGGGCCTGGCGGCGCCGGACGAGGTCGAGGCTCTGGGGCGGGGGTTCGTCGGCGTCGGCGGGCTCCGACGACAACGTTTTGGGCTGCAGGGTTTCCCCTGGGGTGGCTCGGGCAGTCCCAGTAGGCCAAACTGGACAAGATCAGGTTCCTGGGCGCCCACGCCTCATCTTTCTAGGCCTCCTGGACGGGGTCGGAGTGGATGGGGTCGAAAGATCGCGGCGCATCGCCGATGCATCGCCGATGCGGCTCGATGTGGAGCCCGACTTGCTTCACGTCGACGTTGCCGATACATCCCCCGCGTCGCCGATGCATGGCGGATGCGTCGCGACCCTCTGCCTCCACCTGCTCCGACCCCAGCTGGGAGGCCTCTTACCCCTCGCCCGCCAGCCGCTCTGGCTCGCGCACGCCATGGCCTGGCCGCGCCGCCACGCCGCTCCCCCCTAGCCCGCCCCCAGCCCGGCCGCGGGCCCGTCGGGCGGCCGCTCCGGCCTCGCCCGGAGCGGGGGCGCCGCCCCGAGGCCCCGCGCGGGGCGCCATGGCGGCGTGGTGGGCCCGTGCGGGGCAGGCGGGGGCCGGTGGCCCCACGGAGTACGGGGAGCGCTTCGGCCTCTCTGGCCGCGTGGCGTCCGTGGACAGCACCACCCACCAAACCACCCCAACCCAACCCGAAGGCTTCAGCTTGCCCTCCATTTCCAGTGGGGGGGGGGGTCGGGGGACATCGAAAGAACACGAATGGAGCCCCTACCCCCCCCCCAACCCGAGATTCGGGTCTTCGGGTTGGGTTGGGGTGGTCTGGTAGGTAGTCAGGACAGCTTCTGGCTCCCCCCGGCCGGTGAGCAGCCCGGGATGCCGGCCGCGGTGGTGCCGCGCGGGTGGTTTCTGCCCGCGGTGAGCTGCCCTCCCGGGGCCCAGCCTTGGGCCTCGCAGGACCACCAGAGGTCGCTCAGCTCGCCGGGTCTGCCGTCGGGCGGGCGGCTCGGCAGCGCCGGCCCGAGCGCGACGCCGCGGTCGTGCCGCACCGGGAGCAGCGGCAGCTCGCGGGACGTGCGCGGGCACCGCCGCCAGCGGGGCGGCGGCCAGGCCGAGCTGGGGCCGGCAGTGCCCCCCTCGCGATTCGATGTCCGAGTGCCAGACCTGGTGGCCGCGGAGCGTTGCCGCCACTGCGGCGCGATGGCCGGGCTGTCGCGCTCGAGCAGCGGCCCTCTCAGCATCGGGCCCGTGATTGAGCGCGGTGGCTGGCTCGGGTCGGCGACCTGCCGCGGCGGCGTCTGGGACGCGGGGCGAAACAGCTCGTTCACGGACACCAACTGGTTCAAGTCAGGACAGCAGAGTCACGGGTCCAACCTCAGGCACATTGCCAGAAGCTCGCCAAACAGGGTCGTGCGCGTGCAGTGAGCGGGCAGTCGCGGGGCATGGGGGACAGGGGGAAGGGAGGAGAGCAACTCATCAGGCTGTCGCTGCACCCGCCGACCTCTTCACGTATGTTGAGGCCGCGATTGGCCTGCGCAGGCATGGATGGGAGGGAGGGAGGGAGGGAGGGAGGGAGGGAGGGAGGGAGGGAGAGAGAGAGAGAGAGAGAGAGAGAAAAAAAAAAAAACGGACACGTAGACGGCGGTTTCGCTACAGCCGGCAATTGCAGCTGCCAGGGCCGCAAAAGCACGCTTAGCGGAGGTGCCCACCTTCGGGTACGGGGGACGTTGAAACAACCACCCCCCGGCACAAAGCGACTGAAGTAGCAGGCGGAGAGAGAGAGAGAGAGAGAGGAAGAGGGGAGCGGAAGGTCGTGCAGTTACTGCTGTGGCGTGTCGGGACACTTTAGAGGGCCCTCCTGGGCCATGTTGGGGGGGCTCTCGTGGGACCCTCTTGGAGCGTCTCGGTTTTTTGGGGGGCCGTGTTGGGTCGTCTTCGGGTGCCTTGGGCCAACCTGGCCTTTTACAGTGTCAGGGGCGCCCTGTTAGACTCCTTGGCGGCCCCTCAGGTGTTAGGAAGGTCTGGGGCCACTCAAGGGCTGCCTGGGAGCCTTTTGTGGCACCCCCGAGGCCGTCTTGGGTTGGAAGGCGTGGGAGCAGCAACGTTTCGAGCACCGTGCCTCTGGTGCTCTGGGCGGCCTGGGGCCTCTCGTGGACCCCCCCGGGGTGTCACCGCAGGCCCGTTCGTGTGCTGCTGGGGACCTCTTGAAGCCTCTTGCGGTGTCTGGGTTGTGTGTTGGGCCCCTATTGGCAGCCTGCAGGACTCTCCAGCGGGCGTGTCCATCGGGGTTCGTGCCGCGCGCGCTGAACCGGGGCGCGTGCCGTGTGCGATAAACTCTCTGGGGGTCCTGGCGGGGGATGCCCGTAAGCAGGACCTCCGCGACAGGGTCACCCAGAGGTGGGGGGAAGGAGGGATCCTTCGGGGCTCGTGCTGCGTGCGCCGAACCCTCGCGGGGTTCGTGCCGCGTGCGCTGAACACCCTGGCGTTCCTGGATGAGGTTGCCGGGGAGCAGGACCTCGGTGCGCGGTCTCACGTGGACGGATCGGGGGGGGCGAGAAATTGTGAGATCTCAACGAAACGGGTGAGATCCTAACAGAACGGGTTATGTCCTTACGGGTTTGAACACTTGGACGGAGCAGATCCCAAGGTTTATTCGAGATTAGTCAAGCTGATTCGGCGGCTTGTGCACACATGTATATATATATATATATATATACATAGATGGAACGCCCGAACTATTCGTATGCATACAAGTGTGTATACATCTATAACGGTATGCCCATACTTGATTACACTTGCACACACATATTTCTAGACATACATACATACATACATACATACATACATACATACATACATACATACAAGTATACACGCATGCATGCATACATGCACGCCTGCATACATGCATACATGCATGCATGCATGCAAACATGCATGCACACGTACATGCATGCATACATACTCACCTGTACATCCACCCGTCCATCCATCCGTACATAGATACATACCAACATACATACATACAAACATGCATACATACATGCATGCATTCATTCCTGCATGAATGCACGCGCACACACGCATGCATGCATATATACGTACTTACATGCACGCACGTATGCTTGTATTCACGCATGTATGCATGCGAGCATATATAGAGACATGCACATACACACATAGTCATACAATTGACATACATGCATACATGCGTACATACATGTCTACATGTATGCAACCATGCATACATTCATACAAGTACATACTGACATATACACCAACATTCATATACACATACATACATACACACATACATGTATGCATGCAGACATGCATACACACATACATATTTACATGTACATGCACATACACCTACACAAACACGTACATACATGCATGCATACATACATACGTACGTACGTACGTACATACATACATACACACATACACACATACATACATACACACATGCATACACACATGCATGCGTGCATGTGTGCATAGACACATACGTGCGTACGTACATACGTAGTTACAGCGTGATGTGCCATGTGCACGCATCCTGTATGCATCGGAGGTGAGGGGGTGAGATCGAAGTGGAACGGAGAGCCCCCCTACCGGGAAATCGGTTTCGGTTTCGTGTTCGTGCGTGCCGTGCGTGCGGGCGAGGCGAAGCTGCGTGGGCGGGCGAGAAGAAAGTCTCCTGTGGCTGAGGCGCGGACGGACCAAAAGTCTCCCTTCTGGCAGCCGGTGCCGCGCGGTGTCCCGCCGGTGTCTCGCTGTGGCTGAGGCGCGGCCGGACCAAAAGTCTCCCTTCCGGCGTCCAGTGCCGTGCGGTGTCCCGCTGGTGTCCCGCCGGTGTCCCGTCGGTGTTCCGTCGGTGTCCCGTCGGTGTCCCGATGATGATGACGATGTCGATGATGTTGTTGTTGATGATGATGATGATGGTGATGTGATGAGAACGGTGTCCCGATGATGATGACGATGATGATGATGATGATGATGTTGACGATGTTGATGATGAGGATGGTGATGATGATGGTGATGGTGCTGATGATGATGGTGCCCCGATGATGATGATGATGATGATGATGATGATGATGTTGATGATGATGTTGCTGATGATGATGGTGTCCCGATGGTGATGTTGATGATGTTGATGATCCTGATGATGTTAAGGACGGTGACATGATGATGATATGATGATGATGATGATGAAGGTGATGCTGATGGTGTCCCGATGATGATGAGATGATGATGAAGTTGATGCTGATGCTGTTGATGATGATGATGGTGTCCCGATGATGATGATGTTGATGCTGATGATGATAACGATGATGGTGTCCCGATGCGGATGTTGATGATGAGGATGATGATGAGGTGTTGATAATGATTTTGATATGGTTGCCCGCTGATGGTGGTGATGATGATGCTGATGTTGATGATGATGATGGTGTCCCGATGATGATGATGGTGATGATGATGATGGTTACGATGATGGTGGTGTCCCGATGATCATGATGTTGATGAAGGTGTTGCTGATGATGATGATGATGGTGTCCCGATGATGATGATGCTGATGATGTTGTTCATGATGATGAAGAAATGATGATGATGGTGGTGTTCCGATGATGATGATGGTTTCCCGATCATGACGATGTTGATGATGATGGTGACGATGATGGTGTCCCGATGATGGTGATGGTGATGATGATGATGATGATGTTGATGACGTTGATGACGATGATGCTGATGACGATGATGACGTTGATTGTGGGATCGATTGTGATATCGATAATGAGATCGATCGTGAGACCGAATGTGAGATCGTTTGTGAGATTGATGGTGAGATCGATCGTGAGATCGATTGTGAGATCGATTGTCAGATCGATTGTCAGATCGATCGAATGAAGTAGATCGAGTGAGATCGATGGTGATATCGATCGATTGAGATCGATCGAGCGAGATCGATAGTGAGATCGATACCGATAGTGCGACCGATCGAGTGAGACGTTGGTTCCTCCCCCCCCCGAACCTCCTTATCACCGAAGGGTGGTCGTATAGGTACTTGTATATATGTATAAGTGTCGGATGTGAGGGGTGAGATCGAAGTGGAACGGAGAGCCCCCCTACCAGGAAATCGGTTTCGGTTTCGTGTTCGTGCGTGCCGTGCGTGCGGGCGAGGCGAAGCTGCGTGGGCGGGCGAGAAGAAAGTCTCCCGTGGCTGAGGCGCGGCCGGACCAAAAGTCTCCCTTCCGGCAACCGGTGCCGCGCGGTGCCCCGCTGGTGTCCCGCTGTGGCTGAGGCGCGGCCGGACCAAAAGTCTCCATTCTGGCGTCCGGTGCCGCGCGGTGTCCCGCCAGTGTCCCGCTGGTGTCCCGTCGGTTTCCCGATGAGGATGATGATGATGATGATGATGATGATGATGATGATGATGATGATGTCGATGACGTTGTTGATGATGATGATGGTGATGTGATGAGAATGGTGTCCCGATGATGATGATGGTGATGATGATGATATTGACGATGCTGATGATGATGATGATGACGGTGATGGTGGTGATGATGATGGTGCCCCGATGATGATGATGTTGGTGATGATGATGTTGCTGATAATGGTGATGGTGTCCCGATGATGATGATGTTGATGATCCTGAGGATGTTGATGATGATGGCATGATGATGATCTGATGATGATGAGGGTGATGGTGGTGATGATGGTGCCCCGTTGATGATGAGGTCGATGATGATGCTGTTGATGATGATGGTGTCCCGATGATGATGCTGTTGATGATGATGATGACGGTGATGGTGTCCCGATGATGATGATGATGTTGATGGTGAGGATGATGATGTGGTGATGATGATGATTTTGATGTTGGTGGCCCGATGATGGTGATGATGATGATGCTGATGCTGGTGATGATGGTGTCACGATGATGATGATGGTGATGATGATTGTTACGATGATGGTGGTGTCCCGATGATGATGATGATGATGATGATGATGATGATGATGATGATGATGATGATGGTGTTGCTGATTAGGATGGTGTCCCGATGATGATGATGATCTTGATGATGTTGTTCATGATGATGGTGGTGTTCCGATGATGCTGAGGATGGTGTCCCGATGATGATGGTGGTGATCATGATGGTGACGATGATGGTGTTCCCATGATGATGATGGTGATTACGATGAGTCTGATGATGATGGTGATGAGGTGATGATGATGATGGTGTCCCGATGATGATGATGATGATGATGATGATGATGATGATGATGATGATAATGATGTTGATGACGTTGATGACGATGATGTTGATGATGATGACGTTGGTTGTGAGATCGATTGTGATATCGATAATGAGATCGATAGTGAGACCGAATGTGAGATCGTTTGTGAGATCGATGGTGAGATCGATAGTGATATCGATTGTGAGATCGATAGTCAGATCGATTGTGAGATCGATCGAATGAAATAGGTCGAGTGATATTGATTGTGAGATCGATCGAGTGAGATCGATCGAGCGAGACCGATCGTGAGATCGATCGTGGGATCGATCGTGCGACCGATCGAGTGAGACGTCGATGTGTATGTGGCATGTATATTTACATTCATGTTATATACATGTAATGGCCTTCGGCCGATCACGCCACCGTGCCTGGGCTGTGGGTGATGGGTCTCCGGGATGCCTGCTGGGATGTCGCGGGGGGCCTCTCCGGGGGCCTCTTGGGGTCCGTTTTGGGGCATCTTGCGGGCCTCTCGGGGGCCTTTTGGGGTCCGTTTTGGGGCGTCTTCGGGCCCCATGGGAGGTTTCTTGGAGCCCCGTGGAGGCCTTTTGGGGTCTCCTGGGGGCCTCCTGGGGGCCTCTCGGGGCGGAAGACGCGGCTCTTCGGTTCACGTTCCCCTTCGTGGGCCCTTGTTGGGGTTGTCTTTGGGCTCTATGGGGCCGTCTTGGGCGCCTCTGGAGCCGTCTTGGGGCCCTCTTGGGCCGTGTTGGGGCCCCCCTGTGGGCCTCCTGGGGGCCGTCTTGGGGCGGTCTTGGGGGCCTCTTAGGCTATCTTGGAGCGTCGCGAGCTCGAAAGGTCGAGGACGCCCAAGTCATTGGAAAACCTATGGAAAATCAATGGTGTTGCCCTCTCGGGGCAGACTCTTGGGGCTCTCTTGGGGCTTTCTTGGGCCGTCTCGGACGCATCTTGGGACCATCTTGGGCGTCTTGGTGCGATCTTTGGGTGTCTCGGGGCCCGCTTGGACCGTCTTGTGGGCCTCTTTGGGCCCTCTTGGCCCGTGTTGGGGCCTCTTGGGCCCGAAACAGTCACGTGACAAGCCCCGAGAAGACGCGGGAAGGTCCAAGAGATTTGTGAATTTGGGGGGACCAGGTCCTTGCAAGACTCCTCAGGAGTGGGGATCTTTATGTATGTATATATACATACAGATACATATGATACATCTCTACAATGACCCGATATTTTATAATCTTGGACCTGCCCCCCCCCCTAACGGGACCCCTCCGCATCCTTGGTCCCGGGTGCACCCTGGACGCCCTTGCTGACGGTTTCCTGTGCTATCCGGGGAACCTGAAGCCCCTGCTGGACCCAGGTAAGAGGCCCAGATCGGTGAGGAGGGTGGCCAGACGGCCCCGCGAGAGCTCACAGAGGCCCTAGACTCCCACCAGACGCGCGAAGACGACCCAAAGAAGACCCCCAAGAGGCATTCGAAACGCAAAAAAGATTGATTGCGGATGGTTTTTGCGTGATTTTGGGATGCTCAGTTCTTCGATCTTCTGGGCGTTCGAGACCGCCCAGGAGGTCAGAGAGTCGCCCCAAATTGAACCAAGAGGGCTTTCAGGCAGTCCAAGAGGAGAAGCCCCAAGATGGCCCAACAGGGCCGCAAGATGGCCCGAAGAGAGCCCCATGACAGCCCAAAATCGCCCCAAGACCCCTCCCGAAACATTCCAAATTGTGACCCGGTCGTTCAGGAAGACCGCGGTTGGAAGCAGGGTGGCCCGGGGAAGCCCCCAGAAGCCCCCAGCAAGAACCCAGAAGGCCCCAACAAGACCTTAAAAACTTTCGTGGGACTTGCAAGAGGCTCTCCCAGGATGAGCCTCCGCAAAAAGAGCTTAGGATGGGGGCAACTTCGCAGGTCAAGGCGAAACTGAGGAAGAGGATGGGGAAACAGAAAGGACGGATAACCGATTACATTCTCACAACGACAATGCTGGAAAAGGCCACAACGAGTTATCGCTAAATGTTCCGTTTTCCCTGATTGCCCTTCTGCTTGCATGCCAAACCTCAAGGACCAAAGTGCATGGCGCGAAGCGCCAATGCGGCCTTGTGTATATCTGTAGATGCGTATACATACACACATATTTCTATGTATATAAATATACGTATGTACACATATACATAAACACATATCTCTCTCTATATATATACACATGCGTACCCACTCGTGTAGGTTCTCCTCTTGGGCCCCCTGGACGCCCTTTGAAGAGGCTCCAAGCCCTGCCGCGCCCCCCCCGGGCGCCCTGCCGGGCCTTGCCAGCAAGCTCCAAGCGATCAGAGAAGTGGACGAAGAGGCGCAGGGCAGCCCCACGGCAGCGCAGTACGGCCTCAAGACGGCCCAAGAGGCCCCCAGGACGGCCCAAGAGGCCCCAAGGACGCCTCAAGGGGCCTTCAGGAGAGCCCCCAAGAGGCAAGCATCGTGCCATTCTGGGAGGAAACCGTGCATGTTTTGCATATTCGCTGTTTGTGTCGTCGCAGCAGCCTCCAAGACGGCCCAAGAAGCCTGCGAGACCGCACCAAGGCGGCCCAAGAGGCGCCCAAGAGGGCTTCGAGCCAGGCCAAGAGGTCCCCAAGATTGCCCCAAGACGGCAGCAAAGAAGCTCACGAGGCCCCCAGAGGCTCCAAAGAGAGACCCACGAGGGCCATGGGAGGTCCACAAGAGGGCCCCAGTTTTTCAGGAGAGTCCCACGGCGCCGCAAGACGGCCTCAAGATTGCCCTCAAGGCTCCCAAGACGGCCCAAGAGGCCCCCACGACGCCCGAAGAGGACTCCTGGAATCCCCAAGATGCAAGCATCGCCCCATTCCCGAAGGAACACATCCATGTTTAGCATCTTCGCCTTCTGTGTCGTAGCAGCGTCCAAGACGACCCAAGAAGCCTGCGAGATCGCCGCAAGGCGGCCCAAGAGGCCCCCAAAAGGGCTTCAAGCTGGGCCAAAAACACCCCAAGGCAGCCCCAAGACGGCCGCAAGGAAGCTCACTAGGCCCCCAAAGCTCCCAAGAGAGACCCACGAGGGCCATGGGAGGTCCACAAGAGGGCCCCAGTTTTCCAGGAGAGCGCCTCCAGACGGCCCTCAAGGCCCCCAAGACGGCCCAGGAGGCCCCAACGACGCCCCAAGAGGCCCCCAGGAGAGTCCCCAAGAGGCAAAAATCGTTCCACTCCCTGCGGAAAGCGAGCATGTTTAGCATCTTCGCTTTCTGTGTCGTCGCAGCGTCCAAGACGGCCCAAGAAGCCTGCGAGGTCGCCCCAGGGCTGCCCGAGGGGCCCCCAAGAGGGCGTCGAGCCGGGCCTACCAAAAACCTAAGGCAGCCCCAAGACGGCCCCAAAGAAGCTCACGAGGCCCCCAGATGCTCCAAAGAGAGACCCACGAGGGCCATGGGAGGTCCACAAGGGGGCCCCAGTTTTTCAGGAGGGCCCCACTTCGGCGCAAGACGGCCTCCAGACGGCCCAGAGGCCGCAAGACGGCCCAAGAGGCCCCCACGACGCCCCCAGAGGATCTCAGGAAAGCCCCCAAGAGGCAAACATCGCCCCGTTCCCGAAGGAAACCATACAGTTTCAGCATCTTCGCTTTCTGTGTCGTAGCAGCGTCCAAGACGGCCCAAGAAGCCTGCGAGGTCGCTCCAAGGCGGCCCAAGAGGCCCCCAAGCTTCAAGCCGGGCCAAGAGCACCCTAAGGCAGCCCCAAGACGGCCCCAAAGATGCTCACGAGGCCCCCAAAGGCTCCCAAGAGAGACCCACGAGGGCCATGGTAGGTCGACAAGAGGGCCCCAGTTTTCCAGGAGGGCCCCACGGCGGCGCAAGACGGCCTCCAGACGGCCCTCAAGGCCCCCAAGACGGCCCAAGTTCGGGCCCCCTGGGCTGCTCGGAAGCCCCCCCGCGGGCTCTGCTCGGACGCCCGTGTAGAGGGCTCCTTCGTCGCCCTAGCTTTCTCGGAGGGTCTAAAGAGGCTTCCAACATTGCCCAAGGCAGCTCGTCGACGGCTCCGAAGCACACCAAAATGCCCAAGAGGCGTCTAAGTCGCACCCCATAGCTTAAGATCGTTCATGTTTTTTCGATGCTTGAAGGCTTTCGGCGTCCTCGCCTTCTCGCGCTTCCACGCTCCAAGACGGCCCAAGAAAGGCCAAGAACCGCTCCAAGAGAGGCTCAAAACGATCCACGCGGGCTTCAAGACGGCCCATGAAGCCCCCCAAAGGCTTCCCAAACGACCCAAGCGGGTCCGTAAACGGCCCAAGAGAACGTCAAAACGGCCCCCAACCAGACCAAAACGGGCCAAGACAGCCTCAAGAAGGCTCCAACAAAAGCCCAGGACATGGAACACGAACTCGCATTCCGAACCTATCGCTTCAAAACCGCCCCAGGATCTTCCCAGGGGCTTCCCCAGCGCCTCCGCGACGCCCCAAGAAGCCCTGTTTTTTGCGTCTTGGGAGTGCTCTTGGAGGCCTCTTGGGGCGTCTTGGATGCCTTCTGGGGCTGTCTGGGTGCCACCTTGGGCGTCTTGGAGCGATCATCGGGCGTCTCGGACCCCTCTTGGACCGTATGGGGGGCCTATTGGGGCCTTCTGGGGCAATCCTGAGAGCCTTGAAGACGGGCCCAGGAGTTCTGGCATCTTTGAGCAGCAGGGCCCAGGATACTTTTGGACCGGGCACCCCCAGGGGCTGCCACGCGCGCGCGAGCTAGACATTTCCTGAACCTGTCACCGGAGCTCTTTCTGGCCCGTTGGGCCGCCGAATTTGTACGTTACTCCCCGCGCGCGCAGGCGCGTGTCCCTGTATTTGCACATGGATACATACATGTATGTGTGTACACGTAGAGATATACAAGTAGGCATGATACATATGTATGCGCACCCACCGTTCGACGTTATACCATATATATATATATATAAATATTCATAGCAACATGCACTTACACACATATGTGATCACTATACAGATAATTATATATATGTATAAATAAATAGATGTATCTATGTATGCATGCACGTGCGCGTGTACACATGCATGCGCCTAGTCATGCGCGAATGTACACGCGCACGCACGCCGCCTGCGCGCGAAACTCAAGGGACAAGCGTGCATGGCGAGACGCGCCAACGCAGTCTTATATATATAGAGATATATACAGATATACATATTGTGTATCCTCCTCCTCATCATTATCACTATCATCATCACCGTCGTCGTCATCATCACCACCATCACCACCATCATCATCATCATCATCATCATCATCATCATCATCATCATCATCATCATCATCATTTTCATCATCATCATCATCATCATCATCGCCATCGCCACCATCACCATCATCACCATCGTCATCATCATCACCATCATCATCATCATCATCGTCATCATCATCGCCATCGCCACCATCACCATCCCCACCATCGTCATCATCATCACCATCACCACCATTATCAGCATCACAATCATCATCATCGCCATCATCACCATCATCACCATCATCACCATCGTCACCATCATCATCATCAGCATCATCACCATCATCACCATCATCACCACCACCATCGTCATCATCACCATCAGCATCATCACCATCATCACCATCATCACCACCACCATCGTCCTCGTCATCATCACCATCATCACCATCATCACCACCACCCTCATCATCGTCATCATCACCATCATCACCATCATCAGCAGAAGCATCATCTGCTGGAGTTCCGGGGGCCCGGCCCGGGCCAGGACACCCTCCCAGGCACCGGAAATCGGGACCCCCGTTCAGGGCTTCCTGGGCCTCCCTCCGGCGGCCCAAAAGAGTTTTTCAGGAGGGAAAGGACACACAGACATAATGAATCGTCGGTTCCCCAGGAAAGATGTGAAAATATGGGCAGTGGGGGGGAAGACAAAAACCCAGAAAATACAGGAAAACATTGGGAATCTTTGTATTTGTGTATCTTTATTCTCTTGCACAGCTGTGCTCTAGAGCTCGGACCTCTTTACTTTCGTGGTTCGTTCGTTCGTGGTTCGTCGTCCTCCCTGGCCCTCTCAGTCCCTGGATCCCACCCTCCCCCGAGCCTCCCAGGATCACCCGCTGGCCTGCCCCTGGCCTCCCCCGGAGCCTCCCGGGCCTCCCAGGATCATCACCCGTGGTTCGTTCGTTCGTGGTTCGTCGTCCTCCCTGGCCCTCTCGGGCCCTGGACCCCCCCCTCCCCCGGGCCTCCCAGGATCACCCGCTGGCCTGCCCCTGCTTGAGCCCTCGACCCCTCCTTCCCCCGAGCCTCCCAGGGCAGCCCCCCTGGGCCGCCGAGCCTTTATTTTCGTGGTTCGTTCGTTCGTGGTTCGTCGTCCTCCCTGGCCACCTCGGGCCCTGGACCCCCCCCTCCCCCGGGCCTCCCAGGAGCTGGCCTGCCCCTGCTACCCCTCCTTCCCAGGGCAGCCCCCCTGGGCCGCCGAAGCCTTTATTTTCGTGGTTCGTTCGTTCGTGGTTCGTCGTCCTCCCTGGCCCTCTCGGGCCCTGGACCCCCCCCTCCCCCGGGCCTCTCAGGATCACCCGCTGGCCTGCCCCTGCTTGCCTGGCCCTCGACCCCTCCTTCCCCCGGGCCTCCCAGGGCAGCCCCCCTGGGCCGCCGAAGCCTTTATTTTCGTGGTTCGTTCGTTCGTGGTTCGTCGTCCTCCCTGGCCACCTCGGGCCCTGGACCCCCCCCTCCCCCGGGCCTCCCAGGATCACCCGCTGGCCTGCCCCTGCTTCCCTGGGCCCTGGACCCCTCCTGCCCACGGGCCTCCCAGGGCAGCCCCCCTGGGCCGCCGAAGCCTTTATTCTCTTGCACAGCTGTGCTCTAGAGCTCGGACATCTTTACTTTCGTCGTCGTTCGTTCGTTCGTTCGTCCCCCTGGGCCCTCCCCTTGGGACCCCTTGGGACCCCCTGGGCCTCCCCCCGCTTCTCTGGGCCACCTCCCCGTGGATCCCCTGGGCCTCCCCCCGCTTCTCTGGGCCACCTCCACGTGGAGGCTCTCTGGGCCTCCTCCTCCTCCTCCTCCTCCTCCTCCTCCTCCTCCTCCTCCTCCTCCTCATCCTGTCCAGGCTGGAGACCCCTCCGTCCAGGCTTCCCAGGGCCCCTCCGTCCAGGCTTCCCAGGGCAGCCCCCCTCCGTCCAGGGGCGCTGTTGCCACCTGGGTCCGTCACGAACGCATCTTGGGCCACTCTGCTGGAGTCGGTGGACTACCCAGCTCGTGCTCGAAATCAATTTCGACCCAGGCATATTCCGTATGGAGGTCTCCCTTCATTCGGGTACCCTTCTCCCTCATCCTGCTCCTCCTGCTCCTCCTGCCGAGCCTCCCAGGATCACCCGCTGGCCTGCCCCTGCTTCCCTGGGCCCTGGACCCCTCCTGCCCACGGGCCTCCCAGGGCAGCCCCCCTGGGCCGCCGAAGCCTTTATTCTCTTGCACAGCTGTGCTCTAGAGCTCGGACCTCTTTATTTTCGTCGTCGTTCGTTCGTTCGTTCGTCATTCGTCCTCCCCCCCACCCCCCGGCCACAGAAGGAAACTCCTGGAGGAAGGAGGCGAATGCCTCCTGTCCCTCTCAGCTCCTTGGTGCAAGAGCTAGGGCACGCGTGCCACTTGTTTGTGTGTCCCAGGGCCCCTTCACAGTTGTGTGGAGCGAATGCAAAAACGACCAGAGCTTCAAGACGGCCCAAGTGGATCAGATCCCCCAAGGGTGTCTCAGGATCTCGGCTGCAGGGTGCAGGGGGCGTGCCAGCCACAGTCGTTGTTGCGCCGATGCCCTGGGAGGCAGTCTAGTTTCGGGCGGGTAGTCAAAGACTTTTCTGCCTTGCTGGCTCGCGGGCACGAAGCCTCGCATGGCTGAGCCGCAGGACCTGGCCGATCCCGTCGATTGACGTTTGTGTCGGCCAGTCTTGGCCTTTTTCCGAGGCGCCAGAGCCAGCGTGCGAGAGGGTTGCTGTTGCCGCACGTCCTGCCTCAGCTTTAGCGCCTCCTACCGAGGCAGTTGACAGGAGGTACGAGCAGGCGGGGTCTCATCAACTTGAAAAAGTCACGACGTCGGAGGCCTGGGTGCGTGGAGGTCCCCAGCGGTCACACAGGGCCTCCTGCAGCGTCTGGTGGCCCCCAAGCTGTCGAACATTGGATATATTCGGTCCTCGAACTTTGGACCTCGATCATCGATCTTCGGCGACGGACAGTAAGGAAGGAGGAGTGCATGAGCAAAGATGGTGACGTTGATGAGGAGGAGGACTTGGAGGAGGAGGAAGAGCAGGAGGAGGAGGAGGAGGAGGAGGAAGAGCAGGAGGATGGTTGTTCCTCTGCGAGCCGTGAGGCAGGACCGAGGGGGCCAACAGTTGAGCCCACGATCGAGGTCGCGCTCTGTGAGCGACCTCCCTGAGACAAACGAGTCCGACGCTGTTCGTCGGACCACGCGGCGGGCAGCCGGCTCAGCCCAGGAGGAGGAGGAGGAGGAGGAGGAGGAGGAGGAGGAGGAGGACAAGCCCTAAGGGCGCGGGATACAGATGCCAAAGGACGAGCCCGTCCAATGGCCCAGGGGAACGGAGGCGCAGCCTGCATCGCGCCTCTCCCGCCACAGGCAGGGCCCATGGTCCGCGCGGCCAGTCGGTGGGTCGGCAGGCTGGGCACCGCCCACGGAGAAAGCACCACGGGCAGCACGGGACGAGAGCGAGGGGGATGCAGTAATGTAAAGTCCAGCCTGGCGACAGCCGAAGCAGGGCTATCCCTTCAAAGCACGGCCACGAGTCAGAGTCATCCGCATATCCAGCCGTGACAGCAGTTGCTTCACTTTACCATTCTGACGTAGCACCCCGCAGATGCGGATAAGAGTGAGGGGGCGGTGGGGACGTCGGCAGTTTGCGAGACTCTGGAGAAGCCCGCCGTAGGCACAGAAGCTTCACAAATTATGCAACGAGCCCGCCGCAGGCGCAGATTTTTTCGTTATACCAAATCTGGGTAGGTCGCGGGTGGGTCGCAAATGGGTCGCGGGTGGGGCGCGGGTGTAGAGGGTAGAAAATCCACCCCGTAATAATCACCCCGACAAGCGAAGCCGTTTAGTAAACGCACACAAGGAATGAATCGAACATGGCAGGGCTGTTAAGTCAACGCCAAGGGCCGTTTAGTAAACGTCAACTGTCGGGTCCGGTGGTTTTTCCGCCTTTGAGGGTTGGTCGCGGGGTGGGTCGCGAGCGGGTCGCGGGGTGGGTCGCGGGTGGGTCGCGGATGGGTCGCGGATGGGTCGCGGGGTGGGTCGCGGGCGGGTCGCGGGGTGGGTCGCGGGGTGGGTCGCGGGGTGGGTCGCGGGTGGGTCGCGGGGTTGGTCGCGAGTGGGTCGCGGGTTGGGTCGCGGGTGGGTCGCGGGGTGGGTCGCGTGGTTGGTCGCGGGGTGGGTCGCGGGGTGGGTCGCGGGGTGGGTCGCGGGTGGGTCGCGGGTTGGACGACGACAACAAACAGCAACGATGTTTCCACAGGAAGCATGCGACCATCATGCTAACCATCCACATCATGGGGGACTCTTGTTCTATAGCGGGGTCCGTCATTCCCATTCCCAGATCTCCCGCCCAATGAGGTCTTGCAAACACCTCCTCCGAGGAATTTCAACATATCCCGCCTCGAAAACACATGGCCGCGCCTTGCTGCGCCGATGCGAAACCGCCAGTGGAACCCCAGCGAAGTGGAAAGCACAAGGAAGTATCGAACGACAAGATTGCCTTGGTGGGGATGAGGGTTGTCGGCGGTGAGGCAAGCACCTGGCCCTGAATAGAAAGGGAGGAAGTCTCGAGCAGGGCTGCTGTTGTTGCTGGGAGCGGCGCCAATGTTAAAGAGAGTAGAGGGCTAGTCCAGCGTAAAGCAAAACGAAGTCTCGAGAGGGAACGCTGGTTTTGTTGGGACGGCGGCTTTCGGCGGCGAGGAGGAACACCGCCTTGAGAAAGAAAGGTGGAAACATCGAGCGGGAGCCGTGCTTTTGTCGGGACGGAAGCTGTCGGCGGCGAGGAACAGCACCGTCCCGAGGAAAAAATAATCAGGACATCTCGAGCGGGAGCGTGGTGCTTGCTGGGAGCGGCGCCAATTCAAAAGAGAAAAGGGCGCCAGGTCAGCGTAAAACGGAAGGAAGTCTCGGGCGGGAGCGCTGGTTTTGTCGGGTGGCGGTTTTCGGCGGCGAGGAGGAACACCGCCTTGAGTAACAAGGGAGGAAGCATCGAGCGGGAGCCGTGGTTTTGTCGGGACGGGGGCTGTCGACGGCGAAGAAGAGCACCGGCTTCAGGAAGAAAGGAGGAAGCCTCGAGCGGGAGCGTTGTTCTTGCTGGGAGCGGTGCCAATTCAAAAGAGAATAGGGCGCCAATCCAGCGTAAAACGGAAGTCTCGGGCGGGAGCGCCAGTTTTGTCGGGGCGATGGTTTTCGGCGGCGCGGAGGAGCACCGCCTTGAGCGGGAGCGTTGCTTTTGCTGGGGGCGGCGCCGATGAGAGAAAGACTAGCGCGCCAGTCTAAGGTAAAGCGGGAGGAATTCTCGAGCGTCGGCGGCGAGCAAGAACACCAGCCCTGAGTAAAGAAGGAGGAAGTCTCGAGCGGGAGCGTTGTTGTTGTTGTCGTTGTTGTTGTTGTTGTTGCTGTTGTTGTTGTTGTTGCTGTTGTTGTTGGTGTCGTTGTTGTTGTTGTTGTTGTTGTTGTTGTTGTTGTTGTTGTTGTTGTTGTTGTTGTTGTTGTTGTTGTTGTTGTTGTTGTTGTTGTTGTTTGGGGGACGGTTTTGGCGGTCCCCCAAACCGCTTGAGCGTGAGCCGCATTTTCAATGACAATATGTAGCCGGCGCCTCGGTGAGAGCGCTAAAGCGCCTTCAAGATGTCCAACAATAATATTTGTTTTTAGTAATTAACACTCAACAGCAACAACAGCAACAACAACAATCATTCTAAGACTGTTCGCTTTTACTTACCCGTGTGTCGTTCAAAACGAGTTCGTTCAAAACGATTTCCCCACACCCTCGATGCCCGCCCTTTCTTTTCTTCGATACCCCCTTTGGGGGGATTGTTTCTCTTTGCGGGGGGCGGCGGGCTTAAACAGGCGGGCAAACCTGAACGTGCGGACGATTCTTGGTGGGCGTACATGTGCCCGCCATTGGAATTGGTGTGGGCCTTGCAAAAGCAGGAGGGGGAGAACGAGGGAGAGTGGGAGGAAGGGAAGGGGAGGGACGAAGGAAACGAGAAAACGCCAGGAGAGAAGGAGCGAAGAAGGGGGCGGTTGATGAGAGGCAGAGAGAGAGAGAGAGGGAAAGAGACAGATAAAAGAGAGGTAGAGAAACAGAGAGAGAGAGAGACACACACACAGAGAGGGGAGAGAGAGAGAGAGAGGGAGAGAGAGAGAGAGAACAAACAAAAAATAATGAAAGAGGGAGGGAGGAGGCAGGTGAGGGGAGGGATAATGGAGGAGGGAGAGGAGGGAGAGAAGATAGGACAGAGAGGCATGAGGATGAGGGAGGAGAGGAGGGAGACAGAAGGAAGGAGAGGAGGGAGGAGGGAGGAGGGAGAGGGAGGAGGAGCAGGAAGGTAAGAGCGTAAACGTTCGAGGAAATCCTAGGCGAAAGCGCCGTTCCTGAAGGAAGTTTCGGGCGGGAGCCCACGACGGGCGGTCGATCCCCTGACGGGCGGGTCGGGCGGGTGGGACATTCAAGCGGGATGCCTGAATACGGCGAAAGCGCGATTATTCAGTCGATTGTAACGGCGTCCTTGGCGCAGCGTGTTTCCTGAGCGTCGAAAGCGCGATTTCTGCATACATTGCATGGAAGTAACAGGCGAGAGCGCACTTCCTTAATAAATTGTGAGGGGCTCTCTGGCGGGAGCGGGGGTCTTGATTAAATTGCGAAGAAGTCTTGATTCAACTGCGAGGAAGTCTCAAGCTGGAGCGCCGTTCCTGAGTAAATTGTGAGGAAGACTCAGATGGGAGCGGGGGTCCTGAATTAATTGCGAGGTCATAGGCGGGAGCATCGATCCTGAGTAAATTGTGAGGAAATCTCAGGAGCGGGGGTTCTGAGTAAATTTGGAGGAAGTCTCAGGCGGGAGTCGTTGTTGTTGCAATCCGGGGGGCCAGGGGCCCAGTTTGAGCAGGAATTTCTTCTTTGTCAAAAAGCAGGATGAGAGCGTCCAGGGCCACACTTTGATTGAGAAAAACAATGTGCACCGGTGAGGGGGGATCAACGATAATGATTCTTCATGAATGAGAGTTCAACAACAACAACAACAACAACAACAACAACAACAACAACAACAACAACAACAACAACGACAACAACAACAAGAACAACGACCAACAACAACAACAACAACAATCATTCCGTAGCCATTTTGGATCAAGACTCTGGCCCACGCAAGGACCCCACGTAACGCAATACTTACACGACCCCCACGCCAGCACACGGCACATCGGAAGCTGCACCCGCCCGTGCCAGCGAAGCGCCGCCATGACCCGCGGGACCCAGCTCGACCGCCTCCCCGGGGGCGAGGGCCGGCGCGGCGGGTCTCGCTCGCAGGGCGCGGCCCCGGCCCCCGCGCCCGAGCTCCCGAGCTGCCGACCCGGTGCCGACGGGCCCCCGGGCCTCCCCGCCGACCCCGCGGAGGGCGGCTCGGGCCCTCCGCGCCGCGAGGTCCCGCTCCCGGCGCTGCACCGGCCGGGGTGCCAGGCCCCAGGGCCGCTTGCAGGCGTGCCTCCTGCCCGCGAGGGAGCGGCGGCGGGCGACTCGCAGGCGAGCGTCGCGCTGGCCTGCCCCGAGGAGGCCAGCGCCCAGAGCCGGCGCACGCCGCTCAGCTCCAAGGCCTACGCCTACGTCCCCACCGCCGTGCCCACGGCGGAGGCGAGAGCGCCCCGCAGGAGCAGGCAGGCTCCGAGGGCTCGGTGTGGGCAGTGGCAGGACCCGACCACGGTGATGATGCGCAACCTGCCCTACTGCTACACGCGCAAGAGGCTGATTGACCTGTTCGACTCCCTGGGGTTCTCAGGCAAGTATGATTTTTTCTATTTGCCCATTGACTTCGCAACTGGGTACCACGTCGGCTACGCGTTTCTGAACCTGACAGCTTGGGAGCATGCCGTTCACTTCATGGAGGTCTTCACTGGGTTCAGTGACTGGAAGCCAAAGCGTGACCATCGGATTTGTGCTGTTTCCTGGGGCGCGATACAAGGATTCCACGCGAACGTCGAGCGCTTCGAGATCTCGCAAATGACAATGCCGGGAATTCCTGAAGACTACAAGCCTGTGCTGTTCTGGGATGGTGTGCAAATCTCATTAGATTTATATTGCCAGGCGAAGAAGGTAATAAGCGGAGAGGGGGATCCCAGTCAGTTGGGTTTGCAAGTGTCGGCTGTGTTTGGTGGACAGGTCGCCGAGAAGATGTTGCAGTAGTAGCAGGGTTATAGGCGTACTTGGTTCGCCTGGTGAAACTGGGCGTGTCTGGATTCTGAGGTAGCTGCCCGATGGTCGTATTCCATATGTCGAATGCTGAATCTACTCAACTTTTGCATTGCTGACACTGCCGATTAGGTCTTCGCTTGTATGTTTCTGGGCCTGTGTATTATAAGCAACATCCTCCTCCGCCTCCTCCTCCTCCTCCTCCGCCTCCTCTTCCTCCTCCTCCTGCCGCCGTGCGCAGCCCGGCCGCCAGCAGCCCTCGCGCTGGGCACACACGCCGCCCGCGCGGGGCAATCTGCTGTGGCAAAGGCTCGCGCCCGCCACAGGCCCTGCACGCCCGCGGGTCCCGCGTGAGCCTGGCGCCGCCAGCCTTGAGTCGGGCCTGTCCCCCTACAGGGGGAATGCCCCAAAATAATATATTTTCGGGTTTTCGCCCGGAATCTGCCTGCAGGGGGACATGCCCGACCGAACCCCAGCCCCCTGTACAGCTCGCGCTGCCCTCGCCCGATGCCGGGGCTGAGAGGTATCCGCCGCTTCGGGGGGAGGTGCTCGCCGGCTCCTGGAGGCAGTCGAGAGGAGGAGGAGGAGGAGGAGGAGGAGGAGGAGGAGGAGGAGGAGGACTGGCCTCCACTGCATCCGCTCGTTCCCGGAGCTTGGGTTGGCAGGGCTGCGGTCGCGCGGCGCACCCAGCACAACTTCTTACCTGCTTCTGCTCGCTCGCTGGCCTCCCAGACTCCGACTGCCAAACCCCGAAGTATTTGGCAACACGCTTCCTCTCCATGGATCGTGCTCCACAACTCTACAGGCCGGGCTGTGCGCGGGTTGACTGCACCAGCTCCCGGCGCGGTGAATCTGTCTGCGGCTCGAGCCTCGGAGCTCGGGCGCTCTCTCGGGCACGAGGGCGGCCCGCGGCGGGGCCCCGGCTCGACCGGCCGGCCTCTCGCGCCCCAGGGCGGGCGACCCGCTGTACAGAGCCTTCCTGGAGGCTGGCGACCACAGGAACATCTTGCACTCTTGACAAAAAAAAACAATCATTTGAAGACTGTTCGCCCTTATCTGCTCGAGTGTCCAATAACGCGTATTTCCCAAACCCTCGATACCCGTCCTCTTCGTCTTCGATCGCACCCCTTTTGGGGGGTATACTTTTCTTACCTGCAAACGGGGCCCCGGCAAGCGGCGGAGCGGCCGCATACCGTCGGCCTGGCCAGCGGCAGCGCTGATCGGCGGGGCGGCCGCGGACCGTCGACCCGACCCCAAGAGGGACAGACATGGGACCGACCACGACGACGACGACGACGACGACGACGACGACGACGACGACGACGACGACGACGACGACGACGACGACGACGACGACGACGGCGACGACGACGACGACGGCGACGGCGACGGCGACGGCGACGACGACGACGACGGCGACGACGAACGAAAGCGAGAGCGAGAGAGAACGACAGCAGGGCCACGAAGGACACGAAGTAGGCCACGAAGGGCGACAGCTGGGGCACGAAGGGAATGCGTATGGGGCCACGAAGAGCGCGAACGAGCGGGGGCCACGAAGGGCAGATAATGCGGGGCCACAGAAGGCAACGATGGGGCCACTGAGGGTAGCAACTGGCCCACGTAGGACAGTGAGGGGCCACAAACGGCGACAGTGGGTCCACGAAGGGCATGCACATGGGGCCACAGCGGGCGCGACTCCTGGGTGCCAGGAGCGCGGCGCTTGAGCAAATTGCACGAAATTCCAACGCAAGGGCGCCATTCTTCAGTAGATTGCAAGCAAGTCTCCAGCGAGAGCGCGACTCCAGAGCGCCGGGAGATAGGCCGACGACGACGAGGCCGACGATGACGACGACGACGACGACGACGACGACGACGACGACGACGACGACGACGAGGGAGCAGGACAGCGTCCTTCCCCTCCCCTTCTGTGATATCGCTTGGGGAATAGACATCCGGTAGAAGGAAACAATTAGTGAACACCCCCCTTGCCCCCCAAACTCAAAGTTGGCACGCGCGGGGAGACTGCGGTCGAGGTGCAACTCATCAGACCCACCGCCAACTTTGAACATTGGGGGGAGGGGGAGGCGTTCACAGATGAATGTGGCATGGGTGTTCGCTATTTTTGTTCCGAGGCCTGCAATCTTACGTCGGGCCTGTCCCTCTACAGGGAAAATATTCAAAAATTGTCAAAAGATAGTCCGGGGACGATTTTATGACTATGTTTGACTATTCCGGGGCATGGTTCTCGTATCTTTTATTTTTCGTCCGAAATCCACCTGTAGGGGGGGACAAGCCCGACCTAACACTGATCGACGCAGCCGAACAGCCTGCTCATTCAGACGGAGTTGCACAGGAGCGACGCGGCCGTCCACTCCACTGTTGGTCGCACTCAGCTTTCTCGGCCGTTCTCGAGAAGGGGGTGCTGCACAAGCAAGAATCGCTGTTGTTCAACGAGCTGGCGCTGACACAAGTACAAGAGGCGGGAGTGAACGACAAAGCGCCCAGTCTACGAACTTCCCCCTTACTTTCCACCAGGGTCGGGTCCAAATCCCACTCCCCTTGCAACGGAACACCTGGTCCCCAGTAGAAGACCGGCCCATGGCTTTCAGACGCGAGATGTTGTGATCGCACGACCCCGTGCCAGACGTGAGATACACGCCTACAGTGTTGACCACCGGCCACTCGGGAACATGAGCCTGCAACTTGATCGCTCGAGCGGGGGCGAGGATCCCTCCCCCTATCGGGCCGTCGCAGCCCCAAAATGCTTGCGGACAGGAGCAGCAGCGCCCCACTCGGGTCGACCCCTGGCCCCAAGAACAGGGTGGGACGCAGGCGCCCGCCAGCCCAGCTCACTGACCGCTTCACGCTTCTCTCCTCGGAGGTCGTCCGTGAGCCCGCTTTCTGGAGCCAGAGCGATAACAGCAGGGGTCACCGCCAGGCTATCCCTATCCCTCAGGGTCCCCCAGGAGCTCACGTTCTAGGTCTCCTCGCATTCTCCATTACCGAGCAAGCCCCCACGGCTTGGGTCAAGGCGAGGAGGAGAGGGAGGAGGTTGCACCGTGCCATACTTAGTCAGCTGGAAGCCACAACAGCTGAAGAACATTATGCCCTGACGACGTGGTGCCTGAATTGCAACTCCGAGCGCGTGACAGCTCGAATCCTCCAGCCGATCGGGTGGGCAGCGACCTTCCAGGCGGCCCGCCCAGCCTAGCCGCCGTGGGTGCAAGTCTGGAACCAACCCTCTCAGCTTTCTCAGGCCCCAGCCGCAGGGAGTACGAACTCTCAGAGGACCCACCTTGAAAGCGTTGAAGATGTCTGCTGCTGAATACCCGCTGCTTCTTGGCGAATAAGGCGGCGATCTTCTCGGCAAACTCGCGTTTCTCCACCCGTTGGGCGGCGCAAAGCAATTCATCCATGTCTGTCGTCGCAACCTGCGGGGATGCCAGGCCCGTCAGCAGGGGCCACTGCGTCCGCTGCACCGTACTTCCACCGTGTGCGCTGCCACCTGGAGTGCGACAGCAGCCCGCCCCTGCTGCTGCTCAAGTATCTCCTTGTGCTTCTGGAAGGCCTCCGACTGCAACAAGCTCTGAATCTCGTCTCCATCGGCTCCAGGGTCCAAGCTCGTGCAGGTTGAGCTGAGGAGTAGCCACGGTGCAGGGCAAGTTGCGCACCAGCTCGCGGTTGAGTTCCTCGATCTCCCTGTCGACCACCAGCTGCTGCTCCATGAGACTGTCGAATCTCTCTTGCGCTTGCCGCATGATCTTAGTTTGATCTTCCACATTATGAGCCAAGTTTGAACGCTTGGCCTCCGCCCTGGCGAGCTTGTGGCCCGTGTTGGTGTGCTGCGTGAGGGCTGGCCTGAGAAGAGCCAATTCCTTACGAGCTGCTTCAAGTTGTCCGTCAAGCGATGCCTTGGCCTCTGAGCCACTGCCACCGATTTTGTCGACCGCACTGGCGGCGCTCTCGAGCCCCTTGATCTGCTCACGAACGACCTTCTCCTTGTCACTCTCCTTCGGCGCTGCCTGCTCACTGCCACCAGCACCTGGAGTATGATGGGTGGAGGTAGACTTGAGCAACTCGTCGCAACGGCTCTGAAGGGCGTGGAGTTGCTTCTACCGCTTGCCATTGTTGGAGGAGGACGAAGACGAGGAGGAGGAGGAGGAGGAGGAGGAGCTAGGAGCGAGGAGGAGGAGGAGGAGGAGGAGCAGGAGCAGGAGGAGGAGGAGGAGGAGGAGGAGCAGGGAGGCAGGGCCGAGGCAGGCAGGAGGCGCGCGCCGCAGCGGCACGCGAGAGCGCTGGAGAGCGGCCGTGGCCTCTCGCTCCCGCGGGGGTCCGCGGCGCACCCTCGGCTCAGCTGGCTGGGCCTCCCCGCGGGGGCGTGTGCCCCGCCGGCGCCGGGGCCCATGAGGGCCGGCCGGGGGCGGGGCGGCGGGCATGGAGGCCTCGGGCGCTCGCGACGTCGTCATCGTCGTCGTCGCCGCCGGCGAGCCATCTTCGGCATCGCCGTCGTCGTCGTCGTCAGCGTCGTCATCGTCGTCGCCGTCGTCGTCGTCGTCGTCGCCGTCGTCGTCGCCCCGCCGGGAGCGGAATCCAAATTGGGCCCTCCAGATGCAATCTTCAGCCCCCGCTCGCTTCAGCCTCTGAACTAGGATAGCCGCGAACAGCTTGTAGCCGATGGGCGAGATCTAATTGGGTGGAAGTTTTAGCATTCGGCAGGGTCGCCTTTCTTGAAGAGCATCGACACCCTCGCGTGCCTCCAACCTTCCAGGACCTTCGCTTGTCTCCAAACATCAGTCGCCCACGTCGCTGGAGCCGCCGTTGCCGACTCCGCCGTCGCCAGCGCCGTCGTCGCTGCCGTCCCGAGCGCTGTCGCCGCCGCCGCAGCCGTCCTCGCCCCCGTCGTCGTCGTCGTCGTCGTCGTCGTCGTCGTCGTCGTCGTCGTCGTCGTCGTCGTCGTCGTCGTCGTCGTCGTCGTCGTCGTAGTCTTCGTCGTCGTCGTCGTCGTCGTCGTAGTCTTCGTCGTCGTCGTCGTCATCGTCGCCGCCGCCGTCGCCGGCAAGCCCATCTTCGGCATCGCCGTCGGCGCCGTCGTCGGCGCCCCCGTCGTCATCGTCGTCGACGGTGAGGCGCTAGTTTTCCAGGCCCGGACCGCCCGCGACATCGGTGCCACGCCAGCGACGGGCAGGCTGCAGTTTTGCGCGCGCTGTTCGCAGCGTCTGCGCACGTAGACTCAGAAGCCGCTCGCCGCTAATTCTTGACGCGTCGCGTGTCCCCACCAGCTTTAGGTGTGCGGCTCTGGTTTGCTCCTGTTGTCAATTAGTAGGCCCGCGCCCCGGACTTACGACTCGCCGTTTGCGCGCTCGCCCGCGGCCGCGACCAAAAAAAAAAAAGTGTCCCCACCAGCCCACCTAGAAGAAATTGCCAGGGGAGCTGTTCGCATCCGGGCAGCGTCGAAGATTGCGGTGGCATTGTTTTTTCTTGGGAGCGTGTCGGAGGCCGCGGAAGCGGCGGAATGGCTGAAGAGCCTGTCTCTTGCAGGCCCGGCTTTATTTGGGTTCTTTGGGACGACTGCATGAAGTTCTCTACCACTCATCTCCGGCTTGAGAAATTCACGGTCGTTCGCTCCGTGTTGCGTCCAGGATCGGGCACGCGGCTCGTTGCATCCAGGACTGCCAGGCGCGATTGCCAGGCGAGCTGCCAGAAGCAGATAGTCTTAGAGCTGCACGAGGGGAACTGTTGCCTCGGAGGCGCGCGGGGGCCGCAGGAGCTGCGGGAGCAGTGGCCGAGTGCGTTAACCTTGTTCTCGTGAGCCCCGTGTTTTGTATTTGTGGAGTTATCTTGGAGTTATCTTCTTAGGGGTTATGGTTTAACACTGTTCTCGGGATGCCTTCTTGGAGTTATCTTGGGGTCTTTCCGCCTTCCCAGTTTCACGGGAGCTTGACTTTTATGTCATGCAGGACGGAGCGAAACGATTGCCAGACGAGGTGCCCGAATATGAAAGTGTAGATGTATACAGCGGCACGGCCGCCTCGGAAGTATGTCGGGGCCGCAGAAGCGGCGGGAGCATATATAGGATACTTTAACACGTGTTCCCACGGCACGGTGGCCTTAGATGAGTTTTCGTTGGCTTTTTTGGAGTTCGCTAGGGGTTCTTTCTGCCTCGAAGGATCCGCGGGAAATATAATATGATCGGCATCCAGAACCGATGCCGAGGCGAGTTGTCTGAGGAATTGCTTGGAGATCCCGCGTGAGCAACCACTGAGGGCCACCGAGGAGGAGGAGGAGGATGAGAAGAAGGAGGCGGAGGAGGAGGAGGAGGAAGAGGAGCAGGTCTTGACGGATCTGGAGAAGCCTGATGCGCAGGCGTGGGAGGAGGAGGAGGAAGAGGAGGAGGAGGAAGAGGAGGAGGAGGAGGAGGAGGAGGGAGGGGAGGGGGAGGAGGAAAAAGGGAAAAGGAGGAGTAGGAGGAACGCGGCACGAGCTTTGAGCTTCGAAGTTCGCACCCCACTCTTCCTGAACAGCAGAGCGTAAGGCTCCGTATCCAGCAAAAGAGGGCCCCCTCTTTGCAGTGTCTTCGCAGGGGCTTTGCAGGGTCTTTGCAGGTTTGCTTCTTTACAGGGGGGGGGACCGGTAAAGCCCCTGCAGAGTTGAGACCTGGGAAGTCTCTTGAGGCTGTCTTGGCCCCCATGGCTCAAAAGGAGGGGGGATTACATTAGCCCCCCCCCCCCCCTCGGAGGCTGAAACACGGCCCCTCGGGGCCCTCTTGGGTCGCTCTTGGGCGTCTCCCTCCCCCTCGGAGGCTGAAACATGGCCTCTTGTGGCCCTCGTGGGCCGCTCTTGCGCGTCTCTAGCGCTCTTGGGGCTGCCTTGGGGCGCGCTTCGACCCCTCTTGGGGCTCTATTGGGCCATCTTGCGGCCAGTTTGGGACTATCTTGAGGCCACAGAGGCCCATCGGAAGCGAAACAGCAGGAAGGCAACCACACACTGCTTTCCTTCAGATTTTGAAGAATTTGGACTTCTTGGAGGGTGCCTAGGAAGGCTCGAAGGGCACTTGGAACTCTGTTAGGGCTGTCTTGGAGCCTATTGGAGGTATGTCGGAGGCCATATGTAGCCATCTTCGGCTATCTTGAACCATCTTGGAGGCCGTCTTGTGTTGCCGAGGGCCCTGTTGGAGCCATCTTGGGCCATCTTGGACGTTCTGACCCCTCGCCCCCCTCCCCCTCCCAAGCCCAGGGGAAGGGGGTACGGGAGGGTCAAGACATCACCTAGATGGCAAGGCGTCTAGCTCACTCCCACCCGCCCTCCCAACACAAAGTAACACCCGAGCCTCAGCATGTTCAGCGGTCGTCCTTGGATGGAAAGCTACTGGGAACCAAAACCGACCCCATGTGCGCGACGCTGGGGCGAGGTGCGCCGCGCGTGCCAGGCGCGCCACGTGCGCCAGGCACCTCTGGGGCCCGAGCGTGCCAGGCACGCCTGGTGCTGCCAGATGCGCCACGTGCTCCGCGTGCGTCAGTTGTGCCGCATATTTTAGTCGCGCCTGGTGCGCCACGTTCGGGGAACGTGCAGAGTGTGTCAGGTGCGCCTGCGCACGTGACAGCACACATCGGGAAACATAACGGCCCCCACCATCTGTCGAAAAGCAACGCCCATCATTGTGTCTGGTGGGCCTGCGCACAGGAGGCCATATGCCAACACCCCCGCCGTCCCTGTCAAAAGCCACTTGACAGTGATCGCGGGGTGGCCGCGCATGATCCAGCCGCGGGGTACATGTTGTATTGTTTTTGTTAGGGATGGTAGCCCTGCGGACAGGCAATATACTAAGACCCCCACCGTCCCTGTCAAAAGCAATACGTGCTCGCGGGCCTCACGAATGACTCGAGACTTTGCCCCAAGGTGTATGTTATATTGTTTGTTGACAGGGATGGCGGGGGGGGCCATCGGGTTGGCCGGGCATGCTCCAAATGTAGAGGCATATTGCGCTTTGTATTGTTTTGTCGACAGGGATGGTAGGAAGTGCCCGCATGGTGTCCTCATGGGTCCTGGTTGGCTGCGGGTCGCCTGGGGGATAATAGGGAACAGTGATAAGAAGGGGTTGTGTAAGAAAGAAGACAAACACCTACGCCCAGAGGGCTGGTGGGATTCAAGGCAGAGGCCTCACTTTTTGTCAGTCCGCGGGCGCCAAGTGGTCCAAGACAGTCAGAGGCTGGTCAGCAAGCGTTGGGGTGCACCGTGAATGAGTTGAGGCGCGAAGACGAAAAGGAACAGGGAAGAAGGAGGAGCCCGCTCAGACCATGAACGCCGGCGCGGGGATGCCGTCGTAGATCTTGTCTGCGAGCGGCGTGCGCAACAGAAGCCCCACACGCAAAAACACATAATCCAACGCAAGGAATTGCAACGCAATGGCACGCGAAGCAGTCGAAACGCAGTGTGAGAACAGTATGCTGCAAGCGAAATGTGATGCACCTCAGCGCAACGCAATTCAATGCAACAGCGATGCGAAGGCAGCGCGGGATGATTACAACACGACGCGCGCCAGAGTCACTGCAAACCAATGCAAACGCATGGCGTGGTAACCTTTCAGTGATGCTTGTGACCACTCTGCCACAGCGCGAATGTGAATCGAGGTGCGTGGCGCGAGCCCATCCTCAAGCGATGTTGCGTCGAGGCAAAGTGTCCATGAGCACAGACACCGCCCACCGTCGTGATACAACGGCGCGGAGTGAGTTCCAGACAACGTTGAGAAAGTTATTCCTGCAGCGTGGACAAGCGGGGTGCGTGCACCCCCGACGGCGGAGCGTTTCCCGTATGAAGAGCACGTGCGGAGTAAGTTGTAACACGGTAGTGAACCCATCAGATCTAAAGAGAACTTGGGTGTGGGCCGAAGCCTACGCCGCCGCTGGACCCCATATTGTAGGATCCTACACGGGGATGGGCACAACGCTAGGAACGCCACCGGGGCCAAATGAAGTCTCAAACGAGAGCCCCGATGTGAAAAGGAACTGCTCTCCATCCGTGTAGCTGCTGCACAAGCTTCTATTTCGTAACGTTACAAGTCTCAAGCGGAAGTCCATTCTAAAATGGATCGCTTTTCATCCGCGTAATTGTCGGAAGTTTTAAAGCGAATGCTCGCGGCGCTAAGCTGATAGCCACGTTTAGAAAAACGACCGCTCCTCGATCCGAGTAAGTGCTGGATGCTTTTAAGACGAATGTGCGTGGTGCTCCAGCGAGAACTACATTTGACTACCCCCCCGCCCTCCATCCGAGTAGTTGCTGGAAGTTTGTAGGGCGCATGTGGGCGGCGCTACGGCGAGAGCCACACGATGAAAATCACCCGTCCTCCATACGTGAAATTGTTGAGATGTTTCAGATTTCGGGGCCATGCGTGGGGAAGGATACTCGGATAATCAGACGCGTCTGGTGGTCAGATGGTCTGTGGAGTTGTCCATGATGACGTGGGATGATGGAGAAGGAGGAGGCAGGACGCACAAGTGATGAGTAAGAGAGGAATCGTGCCACTCGGGCCATCTCAAGGCGATCTCGGCCCCTCCATGGTTAGCTTGTCCTTGGAGAGGGGTCTGGGGTTGTCCTGGGCCGTCGAGGGCCCCTGAGAGGGTCCCTCAAGAGCTGCATGTGTAGTGTCTGCCACGGCAAACCGACAAACAGTAAGTGGGGTCCTGGGAGGCAAGACGGGCCTTCGGTGCTTCCTTGGGTGGTCATCGAGGGCGCCTTGGGGACATATTGCGGTTCGCGGCTGTGGATTGAAATATTGTGGAGCTCGAGCAGCGAAAACGCTGTTCAGGGTCACAAGCGTGGTTATAGATTCGGCACGGTCTTGAGAAATTCAGCCAGGGAGGACAGACAGCAACTGTGCAGATTCTGAGCAGAGTATATGGGGGGGGGGGGGCAGTGTCTTGTCTAGACTGGTCCAGCGCTCTTGGGTGCCGCTGCTGGTGCCGGTGGTTCAGCTTGTGCCAGACAGGGAAACGACACTTGCGCTCACCAGAGGGATCGCTGGGGCTTCCGAGTGCAAGAGTTGTTTTTGCTCCCGCGTGCTGGGGCCGCGAAGTTCGAACTGGCTTCGTGTTGGACGACCTTCGGCCGCATCTTCGCACGCGCGTCGTCCTCGTAGTCCTCCTGCTCATCTTCCTCCGCCCTCGCTCCCTCGCTCCCTTCCTCCCTCCCGCCACTTCCCTCCCTCGCTCGTTTCCTCCCTCCTCCCTCCTCCTCGGCCTCCTGCCTCCTGCCTTCCCGCCCTCCTCTGTCATGCGCGAGGGGAGGAGGAGGAGGAGGAGGAGGAGGAGGAGGAGGAGGAGGAGGAGGAGGAGGAGCACGAGGAGGAGGAGGAGGAGGAGGAGGAGGAGGAGGAGGAGGAGGAGGAGGAGGAGGAGGAGGAGGGGGGGGGGAGGAGGAGGAGGAGGAGGAGGAGGGAGGAGGAGGAGGGGAGGAGGAGGAGGAGGAGGAGAAGGAAGAGGAAGAGGAGGAGGAGAAGCAGGAGGAGGAGGAGGAGGAGGAGGAGAAGGAGGAACCCGTGGCCGTTGTGGCTCAAGGTTCGGGGCAGTCGCGAGGTTGAGTGGGGAGCTCCATCCTGCAAACGATCCAGCTGCCAAAGGCTGGCGGACACCTCTCTGTTTCTTCCCCATCTTGGCGTTCATGCCTGACGCGGCCATGATCGCGAGCGGTCCCCACGCGCAGTCGCTGGTGACCGGAACGCCCTTGGCAAAGGCAAGGGTGGCGCACCTGGCCAAATGCAAAGCCGATCTCCTTCTTGGTGCTCAGCAAGTCCCCGTCGCGCCTGGTGGCTTCTTCAGCGCCGAGGAGCTCGAGCGCGAGTTGGACATGCTCCCCACCTTCGCATCTCAGACCCAGAGGACTGGCGAAGACCCTATTCCTCCTGTCACTGATCTCGTGCTTACGTCGACGAGACTAAGAGCGACATCTTGGGTGCCATGTAGCTGCTGCAGCGGGCCACTGGCCGCCTCAACAAGTCCGTCACCGCACGCGTCTCGGCGGCCTCAGCAGGCGGGCCGAGCAGCGGCTGGCCCGCATCGAGGCCACGCCGTCGGACTTCGGCACTCGCACAGACATCACGGCAATGGAGATCGCAGAGCTCAAAGCTGCGCTTCACCTCGTCCAGATCACCGAGCCCGTCGCGGTTCCAGTCTCCAGCATGTTCGCGAGGCGCACCGACCCGCGCATCGTCGCGGTCCGCGCCAGCGACCCCATCGCCACCCGTTCGAGGAGGTGTTGCCAGCTGGCTGGTCGACGCCAATTTGTCCGACGACGCCTGGCCCTTGAGGGCGAGCCTGCTGCCAAGCCGCGTTGCATCCGCCTGCGTGGGCCCCGCTAGCTGGGCCTCTCGATTGGTCAGCCAGTACCCCAGCTGCATGCGCCAAAACGACGGTTCCTACCGCCGTCTCCAGGTTTGCGTCGCCACGGGAAACCTCGCCGAGCTGCGCGCCTCTGAGGACAAGAACCCGCGCCAGATCCGCCGCGAGCGGTCGACGAGGCCGGCGAGGAAGGCGCCCTCGGGCATCGTCAGCAGCGACTGCGAGCCGCTGTTCCGCAAGACCCCCAGGCCGAACGATGCGCGCGTCATCGAGGAGGAAGAGGACGAGGAGGAGGAGGAGGAGGAGGACGAGGAGGAGGAGGGGGACGCGGAGCGGGAGGAGCAGGAGGAGGCGGAGGAGGAGGGGGAGGAGAAGGAGGAGGGGGAGGAGGAGGAGGAGGAGGAGGAGGAGGAGGAGGAGGAGGAGGAGGAGGCGGCGGTGGCGGCGGGGCGGGGAGAGACCACCCTGGGGGCAGTCGGCCTCGGCGGGGCTCCGACTGAGGAGCGCGCCGCCTCGGCTCTCGCCCGCTCCGCGGGGCCCGCCCTGGCAGCTCCTGCCCGGCGGCGTCTTCGACGATTGTTTTCGCCTGACAGGTGGCAGAGTTTTGTCCAGAGCTCGTGCTTGCCACTTGGAGCGGGGGAGCTCTATTCCGGCGCGAGGCCGGCGGGCGGCCGCCGGAGCGGCGCCGCCTCCATGGAGCGCCCCGCGGTTCCGGGGGCATTGCTCTCCAGCATGCCCGCGGAGACGACTTTGATGTCTCGGATTTCCTGCGCGTGGCCCCCGCGGGCCACGCGTCCGCGTCCTCCTTCTTCCCCGTCCAGAATAAAGGCGGCGTTGTCGCGTTGTTCCCGATGCTCTCGAAGCTTCCAGGCCCAGGGGCCCGCGCCCCCCCCCCGAGGTGTCGGTTCGGGACCGCGCCCTTCGCGCGGCGCTCTGTCCAGGCGCTCCCCCTGCGTCTGAATCTGGCACGGCGCTCGCTAGATCGCGGCCCAACGTGCCCAGCCGCGACATCAGCGCGCGCGACGCGAGCAAGGCCGCGCAGAAGATAGGGCGGGAGTTGGGCAACGCCGCTGCCGATCCAGAGCGCTATCTCGTCGTCGTCGCCGGCGACTTACGTCGAGGGGGAAAAACCACCCGGGCCAGACAATCGGCGTCTACTAAACGGCCCTGGGCGTTCACCGAACAGCCCTGCCCTGTTCGATTCCTTCAGCGGGGGCGTTGAGTGCACGGCGGCGCGCGTCGGGGCGGTCATTATGTGGGTGGATTGTTCGCCCTCTACCGCCGGCGACGCGAACATCTCGCGGGGGCCGCCTCGGCCAGCTGCGCCGAGCGAGCAGCTGGCCGCCGAGGGCGCCGCGGCCCCAGAGAGGGGGGGGGCGGGCGCGCCCCCCGCGGCAGCGGGGCTTTCGGAGCCTTGTCGAATTAGATTCAAGTCGGGCGCGTCCCTCTACAGGGGGAGTCTTCAAAAATAGCCCACAAATAGTTTGGGAACGATTTCCGAATATTTCATTATAACTTGGGTGTATCTTTCTCTTTAAAAGGGAAATGCTCCCCTCCAAAATCGGCCCGTGGGAGGACGTGTCCGACCTGGGATTAGACCCAGGAGAGCGCGCGAATTGCGACGGCTGCAGCCGACGCCCGCGCCATCGACCGCGCGTTCGCCTCGCGGTCTGGCTGGGCCCCCTCGGCCGCGAACCCCGTCTCCGAAGTTGGAGGCCGCCCCGACAACCTTGAGCAGCGGAAGATTTAGGATCGCGCCCCTGTTGTCGCGATTCTTCGAGCTCGCCCAGACTCCGACCCCGGAGCTCCAGCGACCCCGAGGCCCGTCTTCGAATGCCCTGACTTCCAAAGATTTGTGGAAACCGCTTGGCCGACCATCGACATCTCCGACCCCCCCCCCCCGTTGGTCCATCCGCGCAGAGTTGGGCGCAGCCGATCGTCTCCTCTCGCCTGGCCAGGCCAAGCCGAGGTTACGGAGGGGGCTGCGACGGCTGGCCGAGCGGGCCAAACTGCGCGCCTCCTTCGATAGGCGCACGCAGCTCGTCGGGGTTCGAGCTGAAGATGGCGCCGCGCTCTCCTTGTCCGCCGGCGCGCGGCGCGAGGTCCCCCAGCCCCGAGAGATCGGCGCCGAGTCCGCCCGCGCGTGCCTCCAGAGGTTCTGCCCCGCCCTCGACGGTTCAGACATTGCCCGGCCTCGCTCGCAGGCGCGGAGAGATGCGCCCAGAAGCAGGCGCGCGCGGCTCCAGGCCCCGATGGGCCACCATATATGGCTTCCCAGAGGCCCCCGTTCTCGGGCACGATCTTGCGTGGCACCACGCGGCGGGCCCTTAACGGTCAGGCCATGCCCCTTGACTACAATGACTTCTTAGGCATCCTGATCTCGGAGGGCTGATGAGCAAGGCGCCCCCCGCGGCCGCGTCGGGGCCCCCAGGAGACCCCGCCCCCTGGGCTCGAAGAACACCGGCGACAGAATAATCGCGAGGGCGGCGGTTCGCTCGCTTTCCACATGTATTCCTGAAGTTGCGGGCCATATCCAGCGGGGACTCGCCCCCTCTCACAATTTCGGGGGCAACGCCGTCGAGGTCGACGCGGTGTCCAGGGCCTTTTCCTCGCGGCCTCGGGCCGCCGCGACCGCGCCGTCACTGCGCAGCTTTGATTTCGACAGCCCTCTCCGAGCGTCGCCCGCGACTGGATTCGCGGGCCCTCTCGCGCAGTGGATTGCCCGTGGCGCTGTGCTGGTTCTTCGGCGAGCTCGCCCGCTGCGCCCGGCGCCTCGCGGCGACGGGCTTCGGAATGGCGATCCTTCGCGCGGATCGGCGTCGTTCAAGGGCGCCCCCGGCCCAGCTTCTTGTTCGCGATTGGCGCGGGCCTGTTTGCGCGGGACTTCCACGGTTCGATCGGCCCGCGCGATCCTAGATTGGCGCGGGCCAGCGCTGACGACGTCGGCGCTGCCATTCGGAGGCTCCGCGCGCTGCTGGCCTCCCGCCGCGCCCTTCGAGCTGCTCGACGGATATCGGCGTGGGCGCCCAAGGCGGCGAAATCTAAAGTCGTTCCTCTCAGAGAAGCAATTTCGCCAGAAGTTGCGCTTCGGTGCAAAGACCGGCTTCGAGACCGCGCTCCAGATTGACAATCCTTTGATGTGGCGCCCTTGCTGCTCTACCTTCGCGCGCGCCTTGGGCTGGCGGCGCATCTTGGTCGTTGGAGAGTCCCCTTGGCAAAGCGGCGGTGTCGCGCTGGTCTCGCAGCTGATAGCGCAGCGCCTTGCAGCGCAACTGCCGCGAACAACGACGCTCGCTGCGTCCCTGTCTTCAGCTGCGCGGGCCGGCTCCTGCCGCTGCCCGCGGAGATGGGCGGGGCCGAGGCCGCGACTCTCTCTCGGCCGCGGCGCGCGGCCCACTGCCCCCACCCCCTCGCTGGCCAGCGCAACATATGGCAATGGGGCGGCCCTAGGTTTAACAGCGTCACGATTGCTGCTGGCGCGTCTCTTGTTCGCGCCAGCCGCTCCGCCCTTAGTAGCTGGCGCGCAGCGGCCCCGCGTCTTCGCCCTGTGGCCGACGCCGCCCTTCCCGCCCCCCGCGTGGCCAGAGGGCATTTCTACCCCCTGTCCTTTAAACGAGCGCCCTTCGCCGAATTCCTGGAGGCCGCCCGCGCGTGTTTTCCGAGCCCCGTCGAACATGGCCTGATCATCTCGCCCCTCGCTCGGTTGAGCCCCTCTCCCGCGCCGCTGCCGATGCAGCCCTTTCGGCCCCCTCTCCCGGGCCCCCCCCTCCCCCTCGCCCCCCTCGGCCAAAGGTGAAGATCCGGGGCCGCCTTTCGAAGGCTATGCTCGAAAAGTTGTTCCCCGACCCGCTCCCGTCTGCGTTCGTGGCCCGCCTGGCCGCCTGGCCCCCGAGGCTGGGGATAAGTTTCACGCGTGGCCTCGGGGTGGAGTCCGAGGGCTCTGCCGCTGGCTCGCCGTGCGAATGCCGCCCTGGAACTTTCTGCGCGCGGCTGGACTACCGACCAGCGTTTCCAGCAAGGGGGGAACTGTCTTCTCGGATGCACCCCGTGCGGGATCGATTTCGCCTGTGGTCGTCTCTCTCACTGCTTGTCTTGCCTTCGTCTTGTCCACGTGCTCTGCCTTGTCCTCGCGGTCCGCTCGTTGCCTGGCTGCGCCATCCAGCGCCTCGGCCTGTGCGACCCCTTGCCTGCTTCTCTCGTCGCGCCTGCTGCTGCCAACATCTGGTATCATCCGCTCAATTCGACTCGAAGATTTGAATATCTAGGAGACCTCGCTGCTGGCTTCATAGCCGCCTCAGTGCGGTTGTAGATTCGGCGGCGTTGATGGACAAAGACCGGCTGCGCCATCGGCCACGTGTGAGGAGGAGGAGAAGGACGAGGAGAAGTCGAGTCGACGGTGACGACGACGATGATGATGATGCTTATGGTTATGACAATGAGTATGACGATGGTGGTGGTGGTGGTGATGACGAGGAGGAGGAATATTGTCAAAATGAAGATGACGACCGTGATGATGATGACGAGAATGGCGGCGATAATGATGCGGTGGGTGATTTCGATGTTGAAGATGGCGGGGATGATTTGCAAGAGAAGGACGGGGAGTGACGAGGAATGAAGAGGAGGAAGAAGAGGTTGATGATGGCGGTGGTGGTGATAAAGATGATGACGGTGACGACAACGATGATGATGATGACGATGACGATTATGATCATGGTGAACAGGGTGACGATGATGGCGATTATGATGATGAGCAGGGATGATATTATGTCGAGGACGAGGACCAGGAGGAACATGATAACGGAGGAGGTGGAATGTGAGTCAGAGGGCGAGAGAGGAACAAATATACAGAAATATAAGGATAAAGAGAGAGAGAGAGAGAGAAAGAGAAAGAGAAACAAAAGAAACAGAGAAAGAGAGCGAGAGAGCGATTTTGAGATGTACACATATATATATGTAGGGAGAGAGAAAGAGAGAGAGAAAGAGAGAGAGAGAGGGAGGGAGGGAGGGAGAGAGAGAGAGAGAGAAAGAGAGAGAAAGAGAGACAAACAAATGTGAAGGACGATTCCCATGTGTGTTGCGCTGCCGTGTATCCACATGGCCCCTGAAAGCTGCTATAGAAACGATCGGCCGATTTCGAACGGCGCGGCCAGGGTTTGTTGTTGCTCTTTGGCCTCCTGCTCGGCGCTTTGCCTCCTACGCCCCCGCGCCTTGCCGCCAGCGAGGCTTCGACGCCGTGGCCGCCGCGATCATGCATCTCCCACGTGCAGGCGCTCGAGTGAGATGGGTTGCTGAAAGTGGGAAACAGTCGCTTCGGGTGGGAAGGAGGAGGAGGAAAGAGGGCAAATCGATGAGGAAGGAGTGAGGAATGATGCTGAGGGGTGATGGTAACGATGATGATGATTTTGATGATGGTGGTGGTGATGAGAGTGATCGTGATGATAGTGCTGAAGATGATGTTGATGATGATCATGATGATGGCGACGGTGATAATGATCATCTTGGAGATGATGGGGATCGTGATGATGAGGATGTTGATGGCGCTATTGATGATGGTGGCGATAACGATGATGATGATTGTGGTTGTGGTTGTGATGGTGATGAGAATGACGATGCCGATGACGATGATGATGATGATGATGATGCTGATGCTGATGATGATGATGATGATGATGATGATGATGATGATGATGATGATGATTGATGATGATGATGATGATGATAATGATGATGATGATGATGATGATGATGATGATGATGATGGTGGTAATGGTGGTGGTGATGATGATGGTGATGAAACTGATGTTTCTGCATTTGCTGATGGTGATTATAGTGAAAGTGATGGTTCTGATGATGATGCTGATGATGATGATGATGATGATGATGATGATGATGATGATGATGATGATGATGATGACGATGGAGGAGGAGGAGAATGAGGAGGATCAGCCTCCAGGTACCCCCCCCTTACATCCAGCGATGTTTCTTAATTGCATGCCCTCCTTGGTGGCTGAGCGCCACCTGGGAGGGGAGGGCAACGTCGACCATCGACCCTGGTGCCCGCAGCATGCGCAGCGCGAGTGCGGAGGAAGTGGAGGCGAGGGTTGTCGCAGGAATAGGAGAAGCGAGGCTGAGGCCGAGGCTGATGATGCTTCGATGATCCTCAGGACGCGTGTTCGCCCACTGTGCATCTACACTGTGCAGCTCCGCTGATGGCTCGCAGCCTACGTCGTGCTCAGAGGCTTGAGGGACAAAGGCGCTTTGACGCTACGGTCGGCCCGGAATAGTAGGTCGACCCTGCCAAGTCAAGGGTATCCTTATGATGCTCCAACCTACTTTAGCCTTGACCACCAGGAAGAATTTCGAGCGCCCAAAAAAATACCGAAACTCAAGGGTTTTCACGTGCCGGGCCCTGGGAGCCACTGTTTCGACATTGTTTCGGCACTCTTTTGACACTTTTCTGGGTGCTCGAAATTGTTTCTGGGATGCGGTCCTCAAGTAGGACGGGAACAACATACATAAGAGTACCCTTGTGTCCTGTGCCTCGCGGCCCATGCCCTCTCGCATTCCCATGGCAATGTGGCCCCCGGAAGGGTCTCGTGTCCTCTCGCGTGTCCTCCCCAATGAAGTCCGACTGTCGCACACATTCTGAGGGTCACCGAATGATGAGTTTCTGCCGGATCCTTCGTGTTCCATGCCGTCTCTCCTTGGCCCCGGCTTCTTCGAGCCTCCCGCGAGGCCGGCTGGGCCAGCGACGTCTTTCTGGTGGATGTTTGTTCCGCCTCGCCCTCGTTCCGTTAAGAGCTTGCCGAACGAGTTGCTGCTGTGGTACTGTACATCGACAAAATGTTGCACCACTTTTGCTGTGCATTGGCACCTGTACTGCGTTGCTCTTGCCCCCCCTCTTTCCCCCGATCTTAATAGTGGATGCATGGCGAAGAACCCCTGTTCCGCCCGGGGGCTCCCGACAAAATGTTGCACCACCGAGCTGTTTCGAACAGCCCAGACGGGGGGGGAAACAAACCATTGATATAACAGCGATGCGATTTATTGTCAGCGCCAGGTGGTGCAACATTTTGTCGATGTACCGTAGAACTAGTTCCGATCGAGGGACGCGCCAGCAGATACGTCCTGAACACAAAATGTGGTGATCCGGGCCGTTTCGCTCGAGACATCCTCGCAAGTCGCGTTTTTCTGAGTTGGCTGGGATGGGGCGTTTCGCCTGAGACAGCCTCCTAATTCTGAGCTCCGAGATGCAGCGCTCGAGGTGGTCCAGCCCGTTTCGCTGGACACATCCTCGCAATTTTGGGCTCCGGCGCGAGAGGCTCCAAGACGGCTTCCAGGCGATCCGCGAAGGCTCCAGAAACCATAGCAACGGCCCAGGAAAGCCGCAGGACGGTCCCAAGATTAAGTCGGGCGTGTCCCCCTTACAAGGGGGTTGTGGACAAACATACTCAAAAAATGCCTTCAAAACGCCCCAAAATGGTAAACAAATCGTCCCCTGACTATTTAATGACTATTGTGGGATTTCCTTTCTGTAGAGGGACAAGCCTGCCCTCCCGAGCTGCCGCGCGGGATGCGGTCCAGCGCGTTTCGCCCGAGGCATCCTCGCAATCCTGAGCTCCGAGAGATGCCGATCGCGAAATGGTCTGGCGTGCTTCACTTGAGACATCCCCCTAAATTCTGAGCTGCGAGATGCTGCGCGAGAGGCGGGCCAGCCCGTCTTGCCTGAGGCATCCTCGCAACGGAGCTCCGAGCTGCCGAGCGCGAGGTGGTCCGGGGCGTTTCGCCCGAGACATCCCTTGCAATTCTGCGCTCCGAGCTGCCGAGCGCGGGGTGGTCTGGCACGTTTCGCCTGAGACATCCTCGCGAGTCTGGGTTCCGAGATGTCGCGCGCGAGGTGGTCTGACGCGATTCGCGCGAGACATCCTCGCAGCTCTGGCTCCGAGACGCCCGCGCGAGAGGTGGTCCAATTCTGGGCTCAGAGATGCCGCGCGAGAGGTGGTCCATCGCATTTATTTTGAGATATCCTCACAACGCTGAGCTCCGAGATGCCGCGCGCGAGGTTCTGCTTGAGACATCCTCGTAATTCTGGGCTCAGAGATGCTGCGCGCGAGGTGGTTTGCCCCGTTTCGCTTGAGACATCCTCGCAACTCTGGCTCCAAGACGCCGCGCGAGAGGTGGTCCGGCGCTGTATTCTGAGAACTGCTAGAAGATGTGCGCGAGGTCGTTCGGTGCGTCTCGCCGCAGACGTACTCGCGCAATGCTGCACTCCAGGATGCCACGCGGGAGGTGGTCCGGCGCGCTTCGCCTGAGGGATCCTCGCAACTCTGGGCTCCGAGAGGGAGGAGGGAGCAGGGAGAGGGAGGAGGGACGGGAGGAAGGACGGGAGGAGGGAGGAGGGAGGAGGGAAGGAGGGGAGGAGGGGTCAGGGAGGAGGGAGGGAGGAGGGAAGGGGAGGAGGCAGGAGGGAGGAAGGAAGGGAGGAGGCAGGAGGGGCGAAGGAGGGAGGAGGGATGGAGGGACGGGAGGAGCGAGGAGGGCCCCGGCGAGCCATTGGAGCACACGGCGCTTGGCGGACGGTGCACCTGCGAGGGCGGCCGGGGCGCGCCGCCCCTGCCCGCGACGCCACCTCCTCGCGCCCCGCGCGAGGAGGTAGTCCCGCGGCGCGCCGCCGTTCCCGTGGCTCCGCGCGCCGAGCTGCCGCGCGCGAGGGGCGGTGCGGCCCTGCTTCGCAGGGCGCTCTCGTCGGTGCCTCCGACGCGAACTTCGGCTCTTCGGCTTCGGCTTCGGCTTCGATGTGGCCTGCGATGCCGAGCCGCTGCGGCCCGGGCCGCCGCCGTGCGCTCCCGACGTCTCGCTGGGAGGCGTGCTGGGCTGCCGGTGTGCGCCGCAGGCCTCCCTGCAGCCCTGGGCTCCAAGGCGCGGCGCGCGGGGGGGGGGTCCAGCGCGGTTCGCCCGAGGCGTCCTCGCAGCTCTGAGCTCCGGGATGCTGCTCGCGAGATGATGGTCCAGAGCGTTGCGCCTGAGGCATCCTCGAAGCTCTGGGCGCCAACAGGGAGGAGGGAGGAGGGAGGAGGGGTCAGACCCAAACGAAGCATTTGGTTGCACCTCTGTTGTCGAATTGTGCTGTGGGAAGGGGGCGCCGCCTTAGGCATCCCCGCAACTCTGAGCTCCCAGATGTCGCGCGCGAGGTGGTCCGGCTCGTTTAGCCAGAGACATCCTCGAAACTCTGGGCTCCCAGATGCCGCGCGAGAGGTGGTCTGGCTTGTTTCGTATGAGACATTCTCGCAATTCCAGGCTCCGAGAAAATTTGCGCTACGTGGTCAAGCCCGTTTTGCAGAAGACATTCTCGCAAGTCGGAGCTCCGAGATGCTGCGGGGGAGGTGGTCTGGCCCGTTTCGCCTGTGGCATCCTCGCATCTCTACGATCGAGAAGAGGGATGAGGGAGGAAAGAAGGAGGGGTTAGACCCAAACGAACCATTTGATTCTCCTTCTGTTGTTAAGTTGTGCTTTGGGAGGGGTCTGGGCTCCAGCCTTTTTGGGGCCTCTTGGGGCCTGACTCTGGAGGGCCTCTTGGGGGCCTCTTGGGAGCCTCTTGGGGCCTCCTGGGGTCCTCTTGGGGCGGAAGGCTCCGATTTTCGGTTCGTGTTCCCTCTCTTGGGCCCCTTTAAGGCCGTCTTGGGGCCCTCTTGGACTGTCTTGGGCGCCTCTGGGCCGTCTTGGGGCGCTCTTAGGTCGTCTTGGAGGCCATCTTGGAGGTCTCTTGGGCCGTTGTGGGGTGGTCTTGGGAGCCTATTGGGCCGTCTTGGAACGTCAAAAAGCCGAAAAGGCGAGAACGCCGAAATCGTTCAAAAACCGGAGGAAAATCAATGATGTTTGCATTTTGGGGCCCTCTCGGGAGGCCTCTTGGAGGCCTCTTGCGGCGTCTTGGAGGCCTCTTGGGCCATCTTGAGGCCATCTTGGGCATCTTCGAGCGATCGTTCGGCGACTCGGGGCCCTCTTGGACCGTCTTGGGGGCCCCCTGGGCCATGGGAGCCTTGGAGAGCCCCAGGGAGGCGCCATGGCCGCCCATGGGACCCCCTGGGAGTACGGGCGATGCAGTCGGGTGGGTGTGACCGGGAGGATGGGGCGGGGGTCCCTTAGAATACTACAAATACCCTGCCAGGCAGCCCTTGGCATTCTTCCACGCCTCAACGTGCCGCAGGCACGGTGGCGGATAGCCAGCGCTTGGCCCCCAGAGCTCCCGCACGTGTACCCGGTCGCGTGTGCTTCCAGCGTCCCGCCCCGCGATAGCCCCTGACCCTGGCTCCGCCGTCCGTCGCTTGGTGTTGCGGGGTGGGCTCGTGTCGGAAGTGCACCCCAAAGGGTGCGAAAAAGTAAGGCGGGAATTTGCGCCTCTGCAGGGATGGGGCTGATGCTCTCGCCAGAGTATTGCGGAAACACCGAGATCGTTTTCTGATGAACTGTTTTGCCGATCGGCGCGGGCCCTCGCACCCTCCCCTCCCCCCCTTCCCTCCATGGAGTAGATCTTGGCTGTTTCTGGCAACTGTCTCAGGCAGGCGGGGTCTCCCCCACTTAACGCACTGTTGCAAACAGTCGCGTTCAGCAGAGGTCGCGTTCAGCAGAGGTCCAGAGCCCCCCCCCCCGCTCCCCCCCCCCTCTCTGCCCAGTGCCGAAACGCCGAGTGGAGGAGACGCGCAGAAACCAGGGCGGCAATCGGCACCAAAGGAACCCGACCAGTGGGGCGGGAACCTCTGCCCCACTTGCGAAGGCGCCCAGGGCACGGCGGATCCTGAGCCAGGGGCCCCAACCCCGCGCCTCCCGGCGGCAGCCTGGGCCACGGCGCCCTGCCCGGGGGAAGGGAGACTCGAAAGCCCCCCCCCCCCCCTCCTGGCTCCTCCCAGTGGTGGTCCTTCGTGCTGGTGCCGCTTCTCCGTCGCCGCCGTCGTCGCCGCCGTCGTCGTCGCCGCCGTCGTCGCGCCGCCGCCGTCGTCGTCGTCGTCGTCGTCGTCGTCGTCGCCGCCGTCGCCGCCGCCGCCGTCGCCGCCGTCGCCGTCGCTCGTCCCTGGTGGCGGTGCCGCTGTGCCTCGTGCCTCCCCCCTGGCGCTCCGAGTCGGGGCCGCGCGCCGCCGCGCGGCGGGCCCGCGCGCGCGCGCGCGCCCGTCGCGCATCCCCCGGCGCCGATGGCCAGCGGGCCCCGCCGGGCCGAGACGCCCGCGCCGCGGGGCGGCAGGGAGGTCGCCGCGGCGGCGCCCGCCGCGGCCGACGGCGCTGCGAAGGACGGCGGCAAGAGGCTCCTCCTCCTCCTCCTCCTCCTCTCCTCCTCCTCCTCCTCCTCCTCCTCCTCCTCCTCCTCCTCTCCTCTTCCCCTTCCTCGTCCTCCTCCTCCTCCACCTCCTTCCGCCTTCCCCCTCCTCCTCCTCCTCCATCCTCCACCCCTCCTCCTCCTCCTCCTCCTCCTCCTCCTCCTCCTCCTCCTCCTCCCTCTCAAGCCACTTGGGCTCGAGCACCATTTTGGTGAGCTCGCACCCAACCTCGGTGCTTCCACGGAGCGCTTGAGGGGCGCCGTTCCGACACCACTCTTACATCCAGGTGTCTCTAGCGGCGGCGAAAGCCGAGGATGACGCGTTTATTCTCGAAATGTGCAGGATGCGGCACGTTTGAATACAATGACTTGCTGGAGCAGAGGGATCGGAAGTGTGGTACCTGTTGTCGGCCCGTACGTCTGTTCGTGCCGAAGTCGAAGACCCGATCCCAATCGCCAAGGCGGGTCACCTTTGAAGATCCTGCAGGTAAAGGGCGTGATGGCAGAGGTCCGAAGTCTATCCTGAAGACGCAGCCCGTTGGAATGGGAGGTGACATTACGTTAGCGGATAGTCTCAGGGCGGCCATCGCCCAGTCCACGGATGATGAGATGAAACTCACTTTGGAGAGGCAACTCAAGAAGTTGACGGAGTCCGCGCCGAGCCCAGATGACGGCATCTCACCAGCGGAGCTCGTGCGTCAGACGCACTCTGCCTGGAAAGACGCCGACACCAAGCACGAGCAGGCGGTCATGGCGGTCCGACGGCTCCGCGAGAGGCTGGAGACGGCAGAGACCAAGGAGTCTGAGGCGGCTAAGGTCTTGGCCCGTGCCACGATCGAGAAGATGCAAGCAGCCCAGCGCCTGGCGTCGTCTGAGGGTGTCATACCAGCGGATGGAGTTAAGAATGGCAAGTCCTTGTTCAACTTATCTTGGGATCCGACGCTTTTCAGCAATATCGAGCAGATGGATTGCGAGCAGGCCGAGAAGGACGCCTTGGCCCAGCTCGAGAAAGACTTGCTTAGCGCCCGAGACACGCTGAAGACCAAGGAGGACCAGGTCCAGGCTTGGTTGGCACGTGCTGAGGAACTACGACAGTCTATCAAGGAGCGCATGCTCAAGAAGCGGCGCAGTGATGATGGCTCGGCTAAAGCAACAGGTGGAGGTGATTCTGATAATACTAAAGGTGACAGTGCTACCGACGCGGCTGCAACCACGGAGACTTCGCAGGAGCAGAAGGCAGCTGATGAGGCGGCGATGGAGAAGCGTATTCTGGAGGAGGCGAAACGGCTTTCGAGAGCCAAGTTCGCGGCAACCCAGCAGGCCAAGGGCATGGGCTTGGGCAAGGGCAAGGCTAGCGCCAAGGATGGACTTGGCAAGGGAGTCGGTGCCCCCGACTCTGCGTGACCCGACCGCAGGTCCCGCTCCCCGACGATGTCAGCCAGAACGTCGGCGAGCACAGCGACCTCTACTACCTGGCCAACCTTGTCTTCGACACCTGATGCTGCAGATGCCCCGTCCTCACGAGGAGCCCCAGCTGGGCTACCAGACGATGGGGAAGACGCAGCGAGTTTTACTACAATTCTTTTTGGCAATGTTACGTGCATGGGAGACAAGATCTGGAAACATGTGACCCAGACGAAGGCTTCCATCCAGCACTACTGTTTCGTTGAGACGCATATTGGTCGCACAGACATCAAATCTTGGGACGTCAAAGCTAGAGCTGAAGGGCTCAAGCTGTTTTGCAATCCAGCAAGGCCGAGCAGGAGGGATGCTAGAGAGTTGGACAATGGGCATGCCAACGAAGGGGGCGAGTGGATCATCACTCACGGGCATCTTCGAGTACATTCCTTGAGTCTAGCTTCAGCACCTTTGCTGCAGAGCGACGGGTCGCAGACCAACGACGGCTTCTGTGCGGTCCTAGTCCACATGAAGGGCTACTCCTTCGTATTGGTGACCTTCTACGGCTTCTGCTCCTACGGGTTCACGGGCCCGAACATCATGCGGTACCGTCGTCTAGGGGCTTTGCTATATGCGCTGCAACTGCCATGGGTGGTGGTAGCTGATTTCAACATCAGTGCGGCAGCGATCAACAAAGCAGAGTTTGTTTCACGAATAGGAGGCCACATCCTCACGGCCAATGTGGACTACACATGCAACAAGGGGGAGAAGGGCTCGCACATCGACTTTGTGGTGTGCAGTACATCAGCTCTTTCTTTCATCCATTCTGTGGAGCCAGAGCTTGCCGTTCCATGGAAAACGCACATTGGCCTACGTCTCAAGTTGCGGGACAAAGGGGAGCAGCTCATAACACGAGTGTTGACATTGGCTGCGAAATTACCTCAACTACCGAGACCTGGTCATGAGCCCGATCCTAATTCCAAGGCCAGTCGTGCGAGAGCCGAACGCAAGGAACGTTCTCAAGTTACTGCGACCAAGCGAGAGGAATTGTACGAACTTCTTTTTGGGGAGGTCTTCTCGGCCATTGACGAGGTCAAGTCCAAGGGCCGCCAGCAGCCTCCCGACGCAGGTACTCCTGAGAGCCCTGAGCCCCAGCAGAGTGCCGCTAGCTCGGACATGTTTCACGATGATCTTTCAGTCTGCTCGGAGGAGGATCCTTGGGCGGACGAGCTTAATTTTGCTGTGGAGGAGAAGAAGGGCTCAGAGGCCCTCCCTCCCACGTCACCTTCTGACTTTAATGGCGCTGCTAGCTCTGTCTCGGTGGAAGCTGGCGGTCGCGTCGCCCCCCGCGGGGTCTCTGCGGAAGCCTGGTGGTGGTTCCGTTGCCGGTTGCGTGCCGCGGCCCTGCGGCCCCGTTGGGGTCACGGCCGATCCTAGCAGCAGCCAAGACCCTTGTTTGGCGTCGACCCAGCCCCCCGAGCCCCGAGGCCCCAGCACCATTAGTTATATGATTCCTGAGGCCCTTTGGGAAAGGCATCGGCAGGAAGTAGGCTTCTCCTCCTCCTCTCAACTCCACGTCCCCGCGTACATCAAGAACTCCAGAGCCTTCCAGGTGGACCCTGAAAAGACCCTGATGATTAGTGGGATGTATGCCTCTTGGGTGACCACAGTTGAGAATACCATTCGAGCTCACCATGGATGCGAAGCCAACCAGGGAGCACTGCGATCTCAGGTGCCGACTTTTGAATTGCAGAAGGTGCGAGTCTCGGACAGATGCAGATCGACACCGCTGCGAGATCAAGCGGCAGGCTGGTGGACGAGATTGCACACTATTTTAGATTCCTTGCATAAACATCGTTCAAGGAACAACGGTGTGTCGCAGCGAGCACGTCTGGAGCGAGAATGTCGACGCCTTCTTGAAGATCGGCCCGATCAGGTCCACACTTGTGTGAGTACGTGCTTGGTTCCACCCTGGTCTGAATGGCTAAACATTCTCGCGTCCGTCGACAAGTGTTCGATCATGCACCTTGATATGTTTTCCCAGTATTCGGCTAAAGTCATGCGTGCTAGTCAACGGAGAGCCCTCCACGCCTCTCTTCGTGAATTCCAGGACTGGGCCATCACGGGGAACTCTCTGGGTGCTCTCCACAGGGCCATGCGTCAGGACCCCGTCCCCACCTTGGAAGTCTTCGATGGTACCAGTATATTACATCATCCTAAAGATATTGTGGATTACAAGACGTCTCTTTGGAAACGTAAATGGGCCCCGAAGTTATCCGAGCCCCACGAGTCCATCATCCACGTCTTGGGTATTGTTAGACAGGCCGTCAGAGATGATCCCGATCCTCTTCCAGAATTGGGTGTCCCTGAAGTGCGCAAGGCTCTCAGAGCCATGAAACCTCGTGCTGGTCTTGGTGCGGACCAACTCACACCATGTGATATGGAGCGACTCCCAGATGCAGGAGTTGCTGAATTGGCTGCCCTATTCAACACAGCCGAGGAGATCCTCGCCTGGCCTGTGCAGACCATGATAGTCATCGGTCGACTCCTGCCCAAAAAGCTTTCGGGAGACAGGGTGATCGGGCTCATCACGATGTTATCCAGGGTATGGAGTATGTCCAGGGAGCCCTGGTCCAAGGCTTGGTCCAGTCGGACCGAGCCTTCCTGGGACGCCGCGGTCCGTGGAAATTCGTCGTTGCGGGAGGCTTTCAGGAGAGTCCTGGATGAGGAGGTCGCGGGTATCCTCAATGTTTCGTACGGACATGCCCTCACCGATATTGACGGCTACTACGATAACATGCTATGGCTCAAGCTTTCCCGAGCGGCCCTCCGACTGGGCTTTCCACCCACGATCTTGTACATGGAACTATTACAATGTGCTCATCCACGCACACTCAATCAGATTGGTTCTTTTTCGATGGCGTTTGAGCCGACATGCAGTATCATTCAAGGCTTGCGAGCTGGCACCAGACTGGCCAGAGCGATGACGTTCTTCATCATGGAGGCGATCACCACATCGCAAGTTCGGTGCTCGCACCGACTTTGGATAGATGATATCTCGCAGGCTACGAGAGGCTCTGAATCCCAGGTCAAGAAGGATTTGGTTCAGTGCGTGGCCGCGACCGCTAGGGGCCTCCACAGGCAGGGTCTCAAGATTGCATCCAAGTCGACAGTGGTCTGCACCAAGCTGAGTTTGGCCAAGGACGTGGTTCGAACCTTGAAGCTTCGTGGGATCACAATGACGGCGGCCAAATCTACCAGCTACCTGGGCATTGATCTGGGAGCAGGAGTTAGGCATTCTCGAGCTGAACGGCGCAAGCGTGCTGCACGGCATCTCAATCGGCACAGGAAGGTTGTCAAGTACAAGAAGGTTATTCGCAGGACAGCGATCACTTCTCGACTGGAGCGCCAGGGCGCCCAAGCAGCAGGTAGTTACGGATATGAAATCTTCGGAGTTGGTGGACAGGAGCTCACTCGATATCGACGTCGACTGGGCGCAGCTTGTAATGCGCGGGGTAAAGGCCGATGTTTGACGACACTTCTTGAACTGGAAGCCCACGGCCAAGACCCCGCAGCACGCTTCATTCAAGGTGCTTTCGCACTGTGGTTGCACAACTGGCGTGCACGGCCTGAGTCCCGAGCGAGTATCATTCGGTCATGGCCTCGTCTTCGCCAGAAATTGGAAGCTTTGCCTCAGGCACAGAGATCAAGACACATTCGAGGACCTCTATCAGCAGTGTTATGTCATCTTTTAGAGATTGGTTGGGCACCTCGCTCACCGACTGCGTGGGATCCTCCAGGTATGACGGCATGGGAATTCCCCGACGAGAACTTCACGGGCGTTGAGGCGATAGACGAGGCCAGTTTCAAAGAATTCTATGTTGATCTTCGTGCGGCGGCGATGAAACCCTTTTGGATCAATGCTTGCAAGCATCACGAAGGTGAAGGACTTCAAGATGGAACGGACAGCTATTCATATCGCAGGTTGCTCAAACAACTTAACAGTATTTCTGGAAAAGGGAAGCGTTTGGCAGGATTGTTGCTAAACATTGCTATCGGAGGGGCTTGGACCAAAGCAAGGAAGAAGGCTGAGTTGAAACCCCTGCAGTCGGTCCAAGACCCGAGCCTGAATGGTATTTGTGACAGGTGTAAGGAGCATGAAGAAACGTCATTGCACAGATCATGGTTATGTAGCTGTAACAAAGACAACCCAGTGTACGACAAGAGCGACTTCATGATTCCTCGTGCATGCAGTCAAGGAGAATCTCAACCATGTTATTGGTATCGCGGCCTCATTCCGCGGGCGTGGACGGACACGCCAGCCCCGCAGCTGACAGATGATTGGCATGTGGACGGGCTGAGTCATGGATTCACAGCGGACTGTTTACCAGCAGGATCCGAACGGGCACCGACGCGAGTTTTTGGAGATGCCAGCGGGGGCCCAGACACAGCGGACCCCCGAATGCGCCGAGTGGCGCTCGGCATCGCCGTTGTCAGCCAGGTACTAGGTGATACTATTATTGAATGTTCAATTGCTGGAGGGCTTGCTGGTATGAGGCAGACCGTGGCGAGAGGAGAACTCAAGGCGTTTTGGCTTTGTGTATTCACATGTTGTGGACATACACAATTCATCACTGATTGCGAGAACGTACTCAAAGGATGGAATGCCCAGTTGTATCTCAACCCCAAGGGGGAAGATGCAGATATATGGGCGATGATTGGTCAGATTCTCATGACTAAGAGTGCGTCTCTTATCGAAGTTATTTTTGTACATTCCCATCAAGGGGCAGAGCAGATGGTGTCAGGCCAAGCCCCAGCTTGGCAGATCGTCGGCAACACGGTGATCGACGAGATCGTGGGACTGATGGCGTTGGAAGTTCGACTGGAGCCAGGAGTTCGACATCGTATTCATGTCTTGGAGAATGAGACGTATCTTCTCAGGCATCGGCTATTGCATGCTGCTCTGGACAGTGTACGAGCAGGAGCTGGACATGTGAGAGGAAAGCGCCTTCCACCTCCTCCCCCACCTCCTGCTAAGTCAGTTGTAGTTAATTTTACGACCTCCCACGTGTTGTCGGAGAGCGGCAAGAGCTGCACCAGGTGTTTTGGTACGGCCTCCCTGGCCACCGCAGGCCTCTGGAAGGCCAGCCCTTGTTTTCACCCTGTGAATATAAATGGTTCGTTTTTCACCCTCGGGGCTGAAGATAATATTCACATAGGGGGGGGCTGGGTCCATAAGAGCCACAGTATGAGATTATGTACTAAACTTCAGTTGTGGTTTTGTCATGTCTGCGGTAGCTGTGCCAGTCAGAGGAAGTGTAACCTTCACAAGGAGTGTAGTCTCAAGGCCTCGCCCACGGGAACCGAGTACCTTCGGAGAATCGAGCTAGGCCTTCAACCTAAAGTGTTGAGTAAGACCGAACAACAGAATCGGCTGGCCTCTGCTCGGAAGGATACCTCCCTGGGATAAGGCCCCTTTTCCTTTTTTTTTTCACTTAGTGAACAGACATTCCCATTCCCATTCCTCCTCCTCCTCCTCCCTTCCATCCTCCACCTCCTCTTCATCATCCTTGTCCTCCTCCTCCTCCTCCTCCTCCTCCTCCTCGGTCGGTCGGTCGGTCGGTCGGTCGGTCGGTCGGTCGGTCGGTCGGTCGGTCGACGCGCACGACAGGTCGGAGCGCATGCTGGCGAGAAGACCAGGGCAGGGGCAGAGGCAGCGGCAGCCGAGTGGGGGCGCCGTGCCTCGGGCGTTGACGGCGCGGGCCGTCCGGGAGCGGACGGGTTATCGGGGCACTACATCCCCAGGACGAATGTTTTTTTTTCCTCTCGGGCCCGGAAGGCGAAGGTTTAAAGTCTTGAGCAGACGCGTGTTAGATACCCGCTGTCGGATCCGATGAAGTTCGCGCGGGTCCACTTTTGGCTAGGGCTTGTGTTTCCGTGGATCCGAGTTCCGTCCGCGCGGATCCGATTTCGGATTTGCTGAGTCCGCGTTCGGTCTTATTTTTCACGGCGGATTCGATTTCTTCCCTGTTAAAAATGTATAGCATTAAATTAAAACATGGAACCAGAAGAAATCGGATCCGCGGACCCCGCACCGCAAACCGCCCGTGTTTCAGATTCTACGGGGGATGGGGGGTTCGGTAATCAATTTTCCACGATGGGCGCTGCGTCGTCTCGCGCACTCCCATCAACTCCCCGCGCGAACGGGCCCCATTCAACATAAATACATACATCCCTCTCACCCCGGTTGCTGCAAACAGCTCGTCTGGTCGCCGTCCGTTCGGCGGCGCCGACGTTGCCTCGTGAACTCCTCATGGCCGTTGTCACCTCAAGAGGAAAATCTTTCGTCCTGCGTAAGTATCGCTTAAGTCGGGCCTGTCCCTCTACAGGAGGGATATTATGGGGGCGATTTGTCCGGGTATGTTCGGTCATGTTGGGGCACGTTTGGGCTATTTGTTTTATATGTCGTCCAGGATCCACCTGTAGTAGGGGGCATGCCCGACCTAAAACTATCGCTTTAAAGTGGACGGACACTCGAGGGCCAGAACAAGGAAGGAGATGAAAGGTACACGCTGTTCATTTTTTTTGTATTCGAAAGTTCTTTGATTTTGGGGGGCCAAGATCCTTTCAATTCTAATTGTTCTATCCTGGGCCTCTTCCTGGCCACTAGGGGGCCAGGCACACTTAGAAACGAGCCCACTCAGAAATGAGCACGATTAGAAATGACCGACGTGTAGAGGAACATCATCGACCTTCCCCCACAAGGCGAACTCGCTACTCCCCTGACGGGGGCGGCCAGACCCCCGAGGGCCCCTGGCTTTTCTCGGAGGGTACTGTCTTGAGGACGTCGCAGGCAGCAAGGGTCTGGTTTTGACCCGGGCATCTCCTCCTTCCCCCCCTAAGCCCTTCACCAGCAACTGCAGCTGCAAGTCACTCTCAGTTTTGGAACTTCCTTCCAAAAACAACTTACAGAGGGAGAGAGAGAGAGAGAGAGAGAGAACAATCAAAGGAGAGAGAACGAGAAAGAGAGAGAGAGAGAACGAGAGACAGAGAAAGAGAGAGAGAGAGAGAACACGAGAAATAGAGAGAGAGAGAGAAAGAGCGAGATTGAGAGAGAGAGATAGAGAGAGCGAGAAAGAGAAACGAGCATGACATGCCGTCGTGGTGATGGCGTACATGTGGGCACCCTGCGACCTGGACAGCGCAGCATGCAGTCCATGGCCATACCCGTCTCGATGTAGGGGTCCCACGGTGCTGCACATTTCCTCAAACCGTACGGAAGATCCCACCCATCAGCAGCCGGACCAAGATGGATCAACCCCCGCAGCAACACCTCATCAGCACGCTTCCGGTGGAGTGGCGGCCTGGCGAAGTCAGCGGGCACGGGCCGAGGTGAGGAAAGTCGCGGCACAGCTGGGGAAACCTCACTCGGACTTCCTGCAACACGCTGGCCGCGAGACAACGGCAGCGCCCCGAGGGGTCTGTCTTGGAGCGGGCGGGGCGCCGCAGCCCAGCGACGCCCACACCCGTGAGGAGGCCCCCTGTGGGGCCTGGCGTGCGTTCACAAGCCCCCCCCCCCCCCCGGTTTGGTTGCCGCCACGGTGCTCATAGCCTCAAGGCGCACCGCAGGGAGGGTTGGGGACCCAAACGATCTACACCACCACCACCACCACCACCACGCCGATGCCTCCTCTCTCTCCTCTGCCCTCCTCTTCCCCTCCTCCTTCCCTGGGAGAGGGATGGGGGGAGGGAGGTGGTGGTGGCGTATATGTTTGGGCCCCTCGAGGGTGGTGAGCTTGAGGTGGCGGCTTGAGGTGGCGGGCCCCGATTATACACTGGTTGACATGATGCAGACGGGCCCCGGGCTGAGAGCACAGGCGGAGCACGGGGTGTGCTACGAGCTCGGGGCCTCGGGAACACGGGGATGAACTGAAGTGTGCTCCATGATTGTGGAGGGCGATCAATGGAGAGGAAGCATGTTGCCAAATAATTCCCCGATGTCTAAAACATGTGTTAAACATGTTTTAGACATATAAAACATATGATTAAGACATGTCTAGAACATCTTTCCGACATGGTAAGCACATTTTTAAATTCGATGATAGGACTGTCAGGAGTCCATTGTCGTGGCATCCACAGCTCCATGAGGGCTGGCACACCGTGGACATATGCATCACAGAGAAGCCGCGAAGCAGTGCGTAGTGGGGCACTGCCCAGCAACAACTGGGCTGCTTCACGGTGTGCACGGGGCTCCTCCTCGTCTTCTTCTTCCTCCTCCTCCTCCCTCCTCCTCCTCCTCCTTCTCCTCCTCCTCCTCCTCCTCCCTCCTCCTCCTCCTCCTCCTCCTCCTCCTCCCCTCCTCCTCCTCCTCCTCCTCCTCCTCCCTCCTCCTCCCTCCTCCACCCTGCTCCTCCTCCTCCTCCTCCTCCTCCTCCTCCTCCTCCTCCTTGGACCGAAGGGGGCGGGGAGGACGGGCACCCCCAGGAGCGCCCGGCGGGCACGGGGGGAGTGACGAGCCGAAGGCCATGTCTCACACGATGGGCTTGCGGGCCCAGCTGCCGCACGTCCCGAGCGAAGCAGTTAAACGCATAGCCCCTCCTCCTCCTCCTCCTCCTCCTCCTCCTCCTCCTCCTCCTCCTCCTCCTCCTCCTCCTCCTCCCTCCTCCTCCTCCCTCCCTCCTCCTCCTCCTCCTCCTCCTCCTCCTCCTCCTCCTCCTCCACCACCCTCCTCACCCTCCTCCACCCTCCCTCCTCCTCCTCCTCCTCCTCCTCCTCCTCCTCCACCCTCCCCTCCTCCTCCTCCTCCTCCTCCTCCTCCTCCTCCTCCTCCTCCTCCTCCTCCTCCTCCTCCTCCTCCTCCCTCCTCCTCCTCCTCCTCCTCCTCCTCCTCCTCCTCCTCCCCCTCCACCGCCTCCTCCACCCTCCTCCTCCTCCTCCTCCTCCTCCACCCTCCTCCTCCTCCTCCTCCCTCCTCCTCCTCCTCCTCCTCCCCCTCCTCCTCCTCCTCCACACCCTCCTCCACCCTCCTCCTCCTCCTCCTCCTCCTCCTCCTCCTCCTCCTCCTCCTCCTCCTCCTCTCCTCCTCCTCCTCCTCCTCCTCTCCTCCTCCTCCTCCTCCTCCTCCTCCTCCTCCTCCTCCTCCTCCTCCTCCTCCTCCTCCCTCCTCCCTCCTCCCTCCTCCGCCTCCCTCCTCCCTCCTCCCTCCTCCACCCTCCTCCTCCTCCTTCTCCTGCCCCTCCTCCTCCTCCTCCTCCTCCGCCTCCTCCTCCTCCTCCTCCTCCTCCTTCTCCGCTCGGAGGTCATGTTTACGTGCTCACGGTGGTTCGCCGCATCCACACTGAGCACATTTGCACTGGTCGGAAAGGGCTCACACATCGCATCAACGTGCCATTGGAAATCCCCTTCGCGCCTATGTCTTGAAAACAAGCGCAGCAGATTCATCACAGGACGGAGGGGGAGCGGACGGGGACGGAAGGAGGCAGGAGAGGGAGGAGCAGGAGGTGCCAACCTTGCAACCTGGTCCGCACCATCTCTTGCCTTCTTGCGCGAGTAAGGGATTTTTGCACCGACGGGTGACCCCGCACACTGAATCGGGGAATGCTCTGCACAGGTATCTGGCCTAGCGTTGTGTCGGTTGCAAGCCATCTCGTGCTTGTACTTTAGGCGGGCATCCTCAAGCTCCTGACCACTTGGAAGAGCACCAGACCTAGCCCATGAAATCCTGCAACTCGGGACGTTGCGAAGATGCTGGACGAGCCTATGGTTGCTGCAGAAGTCCCGAAGACACATCTGGCAGAGGGAACCAGCAGCGAGCCTGATTGGGGCCTCAGGGAGATTGAGAAGCTTGCCACGGTGAGATCTCAACTGATGATCTGACTGGGCCACAAAGGAGCAGTCAGGACAACTACAAGCGAACAGAGGCGCAGAGGAGGTCTCACGAGAGGGGTCGCTTTAGAGCGAGCCTCGAGATGCATTTCCCAGGTGGTCCGGTGCAACTCGTCCCAGGATGAGCGCTTGGCCTTTACAGTGGCTGCGTTGACCAAGCCCCCCATCGGCTTTGGGGTGGCCGTCCAAACCTGCATCATCCTTTGAAAGGTCGTCCTCGGGTTGTTCTCTGGGCTCAGCTGAAATCGCAACCACTTAAGTAGAATCTGCTTTTCCCTACCTAGGCTCTGCCTAGAAGGGTTCTTACTCGGTATGCTTAAAGGGCCGGGCAGTGCAATTCGCCCCGGGCGGTTCCCCCAGTATCCGCTCCGCGGTTCCCCTAGTGACGTTCCCTTAGCTTAGCGTTGCTTATCTCATCTTAGCTTAATTTATTTCATCTTAGCTTAGCTTCATCTTAGCTTAACTTAGCTTAATATAGATTTTGCTGTCCTAGATCCTCCAACTCCTAGGTAGGGTCGCACTGGGATAATTAGAAGCTGCGCCCACGCAGCGCTTGCCTGCCACGTGGCATCAACCAAGGCACTGGAAACGGGGGCGCAGACAACATCAACCTTCGAAGATATCGCAGCCTGGCAGTGGTCATGACAATGTCATGAGGGAGGCGACCAACACGGTATAAGCACAGGCATTGCGTTCATGCGAGACTGCATTGTTCGAGCCTGAGAGATTCAGCGCGCTTCTATATACCGCCACATGCGTAGTGCACACTCGTCTGGCTTGAGCACCAGTGAGCCGCGGCCAAACACCCACCGCGTAGAACAAAACGAAGGTCCGTTGGGGCTCGGCGAACATGGTCTTGGCCTGCAGTGACAACCCTGACTCCTGATCCGCCCTACTTTGGGCGATTTCGAAAGTAGGGCGGAAATTTCCGCCCTACTTTTAAGGCCCCTTTGAGCGTCGATTTCCGCCCTTGAGGCTCCTTTGGCGTCGATTTCCGACACAATTTTAGGTCGGAAAATCATCCAAAGTACGGCGGATCAGGAGCCAGGGAAACCCTCCCTCGGAGCAATCACAGTTTTGATGGGCCCAAGTGCCCCCTGCACTTGGAGCTCCTCGAGGCCACTCCGGCAGCCACGGAGCTCGACGCGGATACCTGGAAGCGCAGAGTCTTATGAAGCTGCACCACCGGAAAGGAGAAGCCCCTTTTTGGTTGGAAGAGGAACAATCGCCCCCACCGTGCGGTCGGAGAGGCCAAGCATTCCTCCTCCCTTCTCCTCCCTCCTCCTCCGCCTCCTCCTCCTCCTCCTCCTCCTCCTCCTCCTCCTCCTCCTCCTCCTCCTCCTCCCCCTCTCAGGCTTGAGCCGCCGCCGCGGCCGGAGGGCCTCCGGGGCACGCTGCTGCGGCTCTACGGCGCGCTAGCCGCGGCGCTGGCGCTCTTCGCCGCGGCCGGCGAGGGCATGCGGCGCCCCGTCCCGGAGGGCAGGTTCGCGCTGAAGAACGGCACGGTCATCGACGTGGGGGACTTCGACCCCGTCGAGCTGGGCCCCTTTCCGAGGTCCCGGGTCTTCCAAAGTGGAAGAAGAAGAAGACACGCCACAAGCATGAGCGTTTGGCGCTCCGCGCGGAGCGCCAAAAGTTTATGTTTGTGGCGTTTTGTTTTTCTTCTACGTATGGCGTCCGAGCAGATGGGGTCGGAGGGTCGCGCCGCATCGCCGAGGCATCGGCGATGAATCTCGATGCGGGGCCGCTCGATGTCTTCCACGCCGACGTCACCGATGTATCGCCGACGTCGGCGACGCATCGCCGACATTTGCGGCGCATCGGCAATGCGGCGCGATCCTCCGACCCGGCCTACTCGGACCCTGTTCGGGAGGCCTCCAGAGGTGCCATCCGCATTTTGAGCAGCACGAGGCGGTGCTGCCCACCGGCGAGCGTGGCTGGGTGAGGAACGCGGACGTGCTCGGCAAGGGGCCGTTCCCTCCAGGCCACCCCGAGAACCCCGAGTGGGTGAGGAAGTCTCATGAGAGAGCCCAGAGGGAGAACGTGGAGAGCAGTTTCCGGTGGGTCGGGCTGCAGCCGAACCTCCACTTGCTGTCGCTGGCCACGCTGTGCGTGTGCCTCGGCGCCAAGGAGGGCGTGTGGATGTTCACCCAGCCCCCAGCCCTGAGGGAGACGACCCGGGTCATCCAGACTCAGGACGCCTATTGGTTCCCGGTCATGGGCTCCTGCGTGCTGTTCGGCATGTTTGTTTTGTGCACGTACATTGGCAAATATTGGATCAAGCAGTTGATATCATGTGGTGTTGTAGTGATGTGCACTTTCAGTTTCGGAGCAAATTTGGACCATTTGGCGACCTTGGTCTTCAACAGAGCACTGCAGCCCATGTCCCGGATCCCGATCGCAGAGGAGAGTATGAATTCTGCAGAGTTGTTAGGTATTTGCATAGGGGGGTTGATGGCGGCTGGCTATTTCTGGTGTCAGCATTGGGTCATCAATAATGTTTTCGGCGTGTCTTTTTGTTTGTTTGGGATCAAGCTGATAAATATCTCAAGCTACAAGACAGGTTTCGTAATGCTAAGTGGCCTCTTCATCTATGACGTGTTCTGGGTGTTTTGCAGCAAATCGATTTTTGGAGCCAACGTGATGGTAACTGTGGCTAAGGGCGTGGAAGCGCCAATCAAGTTGATGTTCCCCAGGCTAGCGGGAGGGTGTGGGGAACTGCAGCATTCGATGCTGGGCCTGGGGGACATCGTTGTGCCTGGGCTTTTCATGGCATTCCTCGCCAAATTCGATGCTGTCAAGATTGGCCAGAAGGCATCGACTGGCTTCGTTTACCTACACGCGACGCTTGTCGCCTACGTGCTGAGCCTCATGACAACCATTGCAGCAATGCTCTTCTCCAACGCCGCGCAGCCAGCACTGCTCTACATAGTACCTTACGTCCTCATCACATCTGTCGCTATCGCTGTCTCCCGGGGGGAGTTCCGGGAGCTCTGGACGTACGACATTCCCGAGGGCGAGGCATCAGATGGGGCCACGCCGATGGCTGGCAACGCCGCTGGGGAGAAGAAGAGCAGTTGAGGCGTGCAAGTTCGGTCATCACCGCATCCGAAGAAGAAAGTAACGGTAGGAACATACACTTCCTGAGGTCCGCGCGAATTTCTTGGATCGGCGCTGGATCCCCGGGCCACGCATGGGGCGCCGCCAGGGGTGTCCAGCGCCGATCCACGAGGTCCGCGCGAACCTTCAAAAGTTTATGCTGATGCGGTTGTTTTCTGGTTCTACGTTTGGCCAATCTCATGTTCATTCTTTTGGATAGGTCACCGCCAGGCCAGCGGGCTGCCCAGACCCCAACGTAGGCGGTGGAGGCGGCCGGAGAGGAGCGGACGGAGCAGTGTCTCGAGTCTGGGCGCCAGCAGCTCTGTAGCGAGCTGTGCGAGCTGGATGCTCTCCTGTGCCTCTGCCAGAGATGCGGCGAAGTGCGCGTAAGCGAGACCGGCCCTTGGCTGGGGTGACTTGTGGCGCGGGCCCACAGGGGTGCCCGCAGTGTTGGCCTGCACGCCTTGGCTTGGCCCACCCCGCGAACCCCCAAGGCAGCGCAGCGACGGCGACTCTTGCCTGGGGTCACTCTTGCGTGTAGCCGATCGGCGCCTTCTGGAAGGCAAGGAGGAGGTGCGTCGCAGGACGAACTGCCTACCCCATTTTTGCTTGCAGGCAGAACCCAGTCGTATCACGCGCTTCCTCGTCAAGCAGCCTGACCGTTGTGGGCCACCTTAGGGGTAGCTTGGTATCGTTTGGCTCCCGTTTGGAAGCGGGGGTGGTCAAAGGCGAGGTAGATTCGTTTGCTTCGTAGCGCGGGAATGCATCTCAAGCACGAGCGTAGTTCTGCCATACGTGCGTAGGCCAGGCTGCCCGCCCGGCCTTCCTCGGGTGCTGCTTGCATGCTCTGATACCTCCACATTGGGGGGGCGCCGGGCTTGAGGACCAAACAGAGCGCATGCCTCCGCGATGGCGACGGGGAGGAAGATGAGGAGTCCGAGACGGACCAGCAAGAGGTGTTGAGGGAGGACAATGAGGGGGACGAGGTATTCCTCTTCCCTCTCCCCCCCTCCTCCTCCTCCTGCTCTTTCTCCTCCTCCTCCTACTCCTCATCAGCATCCCCTCTCTTGCTTCTTCTTCCCCTTCTTCCTTCTGAAGTGTCATCTTCCTCCTCCTATTCTGCCATCGTCTCCATCTCCTCCTCCATCCGTTTCCCTTATAGATAACCCCCAGACGTGTCGATAGAGCGGGCCAGGCGTTTCGCTTGAGACCTCCTCCTCACTCAGGATTCTGGAACTTGAAATTCGCAACCGGTTCACGGATGGAGGGCAGGGTATTTTCAAAATGTAGGTCTCGTTCTAACGCCGCGCGCACTCGTGTAGGAGAATGGCAGCAGCTTCGAGGATGGAGGACAGGAGGTTTTCAACATGTGGTTCTCGATCTTACGCAGCCCTCGTTCGTCTCCAAAGGTTGGAACGGAGGGCGGCTCCTCTGCAAAACGTGGTTCGCGCTTCAGCGTCGCGCACATTTGTTTTGAACATTGGCGACCACGTCAAGATTTCGCATCGCCGACGTTCAGGAAGGGCGTTCTGGCACGGTTTACGATTGCCAAAACGCAGCGGTTCCGTTCTGATTCGCGGTTTTCGAATCCCACTATTGGTGTCCAGGCGCGAATCGGATTGTCAGGACGCGACTGTCACGTTGATGCGCGGAGTTGGAGTCCCAAGAATTGTGTTCTGGCAAGATTGAAGATTCTGCGATTGTTCCTCTACTTGGCCACTTCCCGCAATGAGAATGCATGCTTCCAGGAAGCGGTGACGAGGGAACTTCAGGGAGGGTTTATTGCAACTATCATGGATGCGTCTTGGGTATACACTGTTGCTGATCTTTATTTGATGAGGAGGTGCTTAGTTCAAGTGGGAAAAAAGTTCGCCAACACTCTCGCAGAGATATCACAAGTCACTCGATGAGAGCAAGCGAAAGTTTTGGCACGTCATCGACAAGTAGTCGGTGAGATAGATTGCTTCGCGAGGGCCGCTTTCCGACGAGATTTGATCAAGGCCGCCTTCGAGACGAAGTGGCCGAACCATGATCCACCCAGATCAGACAGCAGCTACACACCGGGAAAGATATAGGATCAGTGGCATGATTCCGAAAGTTCTTGCCGACAGAGGCGCAGCCGAGAGAACCGATTTGACTCTTGAACAGAGCGTACACCACTTTCCAGCTTCGAGAGGTGAAAGGCGGTCAGAAGTGGCTGGACAGGATCGGCGCGAGTTGTTCAGCAATTTTGACGAGATAAGCTGAGATAGGCGACCCTGCACGCCGCTCTTGACCAGTGACCAGGCTCGGAAGGACGCACTCACACAAGCGACGACACCACCATCATCTCATGGAACTGGAGTGGAGTTCCGATGAGGGGTGCCGCATGGTGCTCGACCAGTTCGAGCGCGAGGTGTTCTGGGATGTTAGATGCGTTCAAGAACTCACGTAGGCCGACCGTGCTCGTCCCGAGATCGCTGGCCACGCATCAATTCAAGCTTCCCTCCGTGGGAGGCGGAAGAGGAGGCCCAGCATCGCAACGCACAGGACGCTCACGGCTTGCACCATCGGTAAATCAATGTGTCGTTCTGCTTGTTTGGCCGTGGGAGTCCAGACTGCGCGCGGGGACAAGCTCTGGACTATCTGGGCCCATCTCGGTCCAGGCTCAACTTGCGCTCCATACGCCCCATACCCAGGACCTCTTCGACTGCGGGCAGGGGCTTGTGCTGCGCGTGGACGCGCGATGTGAGCTCCCACCAGGAAGTCGACCTACCCGTAGGAGCTCGTGCTCTCGAACAACATCGCCGCGGCCAGCGCCCGGGGCCGACCCGCGATGGGAGTGGCCACCTGTTTCCACGGCGGCCGCCGCTCACGCAGCCACGTCGGTTTCGCCGCGCTGAGTTCTGAGGTCAGCTGGGCCAGTCACGATGCACAAGTGAGCGGGTCTACGGCGATCGAGCCCGATCACCCCCCAGTGGCGTTTCGTTTTTTTCGCCGAGCGCCGCGGACCAATGGTCTCCCCTGCCGCCTGCGAGCGTCGCTGATTTTCGAAGCCCGTGGACCGACATCCGTCGGGCGACGCCCTCGGGACTCGGCGCGAGGATGGATTCGACAGCTCTGGCAGGTTGCGCTCCAGTGCCTCGACTGACCACGTGAGCTGTCGCGTTTTCAGCGGCGGCCGCAGTAAGAAACGCACCGGGACCCAACGCGCGGCTGGGTTTTCGCGTTTTTTTCACGGGCCCCCTGGGCCCGCTCCGAAGTCGAAATCACTTGGGGCCAAAATCGTTTTGTTTTCCAAGCTCGCAGCCCAGCGCGCGCGGGCCCCGCCTCCCAGGGTTCTCCAGGGGCCGTGGGGCTCACCACCTCCTCCTCCTCCTCCTCCTCCTCCTCCTCCTCCTCCTCCTCCCCCTCCTCCTCCTCCTCCTCCCCTTCCTCCTCCTCCTCCTCCTCCTCCTCCTTCCCTCCTCCTCCTCCTCCTCCTCCTCCTCCTCCTCCTCCTCCTCCTCCTCCTCCTCCTCCTCCCCTCCTCCTCCTCCTCCTCCTCCTCCTCCTCCTCCTCCTCCTCCCCCCCCCTCCTCCTCCTCCTCCTCCTCCTCCTCCCCCCGCCGAGCCGCTGGCGCCCCAGCTCTCCAGCGCCACCTATGCCAGGGAGAGGCATGTCAGGAAGCTCTGGGCCGCCATCGCCCAGCTCGAGAACTCGAGAAGGCGGCGGAGGAGCAGAGGGGCCACGACGAACAGTTCAATCTGCAGCTCGAGGAGCTCGACCAGCAGCACGACCAGGTGCTGGCGCAGCTCCACAGGACCAAGACAAAGGCCGCCGAGCCCGCCCTCGCTTTGGGCTCGCTCCTCGACGGCACATGCGGCACCATCAACGTCGACATGGGCTCCATCTTCGACTTCGGAGATGAGGATGTGTCCCGGGAGGACATGGAGGAGGTTCAGCGTCGCCAGCGGGAGCTGGGGGAGCAGATCACCACCGTGGCCAGGGAGGTCTTCCAGCGGGCTGCAGACGTCGCGAAGGCGGTCAAGAAGCAGCATCAGGAGAGCGCGGAGCGCACGGTGAAGAAGAGGCGCGGCGGCGGCGTGGCGCCCGCTGCCCCTGCCGCGGCCGCAGGCGCGGGCGGCGCCGCCGCCGCCGGCGGGGGGCATGCCGCCCCGACCGTCTTCAAGGGCGGAGATGGCGGGGCCTCGGCGGGCTCCGCCGCCGCCGTCGCAGCCCCAGGCGCCGACGCCCGGCGCGCCAGCGCGCAGGCCAGAGCCGCCCAGATTTTGGCCACGCGCTCGGCAGCAGCGCGTTCGAGCGCCGGGGGGGGACGGGGAGGTGAGTCGCGCGGCGCTGGCCCAGCTCGCAGCGGCTCGGCCGCGGTTTTCTTCCGTCACATCACAGAGTGGGGCCCGAAGTCTTTTGGCTTCCTCGGGGCCCAGGGCAGACAGTGCGATGCAGCGCGTTTCGTTGAGATGCACAAGAAGGCAGCAGATGTCCAGGGCATCCGCGCGGAGGTGGCGAAAGACGGCTGGGGCGCCGCGACCGCCTCGGGATGCCGCGGTGGAGAGGCTATCTTCGCCCTGGGGCATCTGGCTGCTACGTCCTGGGGGCGCGCGCTGCGTGCGCCAGCGCGCAGGGGCATCCAGGCGGCGACCCTCCACTTGCAGAGAGGGAGTGCCGCTGTCGCCGCGTTCTATCTTTTCCCGGGGGGCAAGCTCGGAGGCGCCGACGCGGGGCGCCTCCGCTCGGTCGGGCGCTTCGCCAAGACGCTCGCCGACCCGCGGGTGATCATCGGAGACTGGAGCCTCAGCATGGAGCAGCTGCAGGCCTCCCAGTTCATGCAGCTGTTGGACGGTATCCTACTCGGGCCCGGCGTGGGCGCCACCTGCACCACGGGCTCGGGCACGTCTCTCATCGACTACGCGGTTGCCAAGCGCGGCTTCGAGGGCCCCCTGCAGCTGCGCGCCTGCCCGCGGGCGCCCTGGAAGACGCACGCGGGCCTCGAGCTGGTCATTGCCAGCGGCCGCGGCCAGCGGATGCGCCAGGTCTTGGCCGCGCCGCAGGCGCGCCGTCCCGCGAGCGCCGCAGAAAGCAACCTCAAGAGGGCAGCAAGAGGTCTCGTCGGATGCGCGATCGGCGCCAGCGGCGTCGAGAAGGCCTCGATCCCGACCTACGGGCTGCCATCGACGACCTGGCCGACGCGTTCGACGTGAGCAACTCCCAGGATCCCAGCGCCGAGCCGCCCGTGGCCTTCCACGTTCCACGAGGGGCGCGGGGGGGGCCGAGGCCACCTTGGGCTCGCTGCGCGCGCCGACGCGCGCGGGCGAGGCTTGGGCCCTTCCCCAGGATGCGGAGGTCAGGGCCGTCACCGACGTCTACGGCCGCTGGGTCAGCACCGTCGAGAAGACAGCATTGAAGTTCGAGGGCGCGGGCTCCGCCGCGTTCCAGCGCTGCAGGGGTCGAGCCGACGTGCCAGGGCTGAGCTGGGCGCGGTTCGAGCCTTCGCCAGGGCGAGCACGCGTGCGAGCGCCTGCTGTTGAATGGTGGTGGACCATGGGCGTCTTTCTCGCTCGGCCGCTGGCGCTTCGCGAGCACGACGTGCACCGCCAGCAGCAGAGCACCAGCACCGACACCATCGAGAGGATGCTGGAGCAGTGCGAGAGCCAGCCCGGGGACGTCATGTTCGGGGAGCGCGCGCACACTGAGGGCATCGACGCGTGGCTGGAGGGCGCGCGGCCCAGCGTCCGCGCCGACGCAGAGCTGGAGGAGCTGATCGGCATTGCGGAGCGCGCGCGCGTGCTGGTGCATCGGCCCTCGCCCGCAGTTTGGCCGCCGCTGGGCGGGCCTTTCTGCGGCGGGCCCAGGACAGCTGGACGCGCCGACCTGGGGCAGTGCATCGTCGCGTCAAAGCTGAGTCGGCCGCGCCTGATGTCGTCGCCTCCCCCGCGGCCCTGATGGCGGAGAAGGTCGAGAGCTGGGAGCCGCGCTGGCAGGGTCCAGCTGCGTCGCGCCCAGACCTCCTTCAGGGCATGCAGCGGCTCCGGCGGGAGGCGCAGCGGCGGCCGCTCGGGCCGCTGGGGACGGAGCAGGTGGGCAGGGTCGCCGGCCGCCCTTCGGGCTCCAAGGCCCGCGGGGTCGACGTCCTCTCGCCGCTGCACATCCAGAGGCTCCCGCGGCGGCAGGGTCGCCAGGTCTTCGTGGATGTTCTAAGCGCCGTTGGGCGCTTGGGCAGCTGGCCTCGCCGGCCCCAGCTCAGCGTTCGCTGCGCGATCCCGAAGGCCGCGGGGGGCGATCGGGCGATAGGCCCGTTGCCCACGACTGCTGGCAGCTGGTCGCGTGCGAGGGCGACCATCGCAGATCGTTGGTCAGAGGGGCTCGGAGACTTGGGATGCGGCTGCGAGAAAGAGCAGCGCCCTCAGGGTGGCCTTGATTCGTGCTGTCATGGACGAGTCATTGGTGGCTCTAGGCTTTCTGTCGGCGACGACTCTTTTAGCCATTGGAAAATGCGTGAGAATGTCTGTTTGCTGCGTTTGATGGGGGCCCCCGTGGTCCAAGATTCCCCGCTCGTGGTGGCCGTGCTGGAGTTTCAGCTTTTCTCGGCGCCTCGGGTGCTCAAATCCAGGACCACTTGCAGCGACGTTGCCTTTCCTGAGCGATCGATTGCGGCGGGGCCGGCGCACGGAGCGATGCTCGCGAAAGTTTTTCTCGACCCGATCCTGCAAGAAGGGCATGCCAAGGCCATCTCTCCGCAGGCCCCAGCAGTGGGGCAATGGGCGTTCGTCGATGACGCTGTTGTCCGCAGCGAGGGCACCGAGTCGTCTGTCAGACAGCAGTTGCGCGCCGCGGGTGCCCAGCTGGTTTCGTCGCTGGCAAGTGCGGGGCTGCCGATTTCGGACAAGACGAAGTTGATCACCGCCCCGCCATCTCTCGGCCGCCTCCTCGACAGAGATCTGAAGGGGGGCCGGGGCCCAGCGCGGGTGCGACACTGCAGCAGGAGCCAGACGCACGGTTCAGAAGCTCCGAGCTAGGAGGCCAAAGGCCAACGTCGAGCTTCCAGGATCTCCCGCCTGCGCAGGCACGCGAAGCTTTCGGATATTTCGAAGGGGCTCTTCCTTCAGGGGGGCCCTCACTCAAGCCTCGCACGGGCGCCCCGTGATGCGCCCCCCCCTCCCCCCCCCCATCCACCATCGCTCTTCTGCGTCGACAGGCCACGAAGGCGGTGGCGGGGAAGGGTCCGGGCAGATGCCTCACCACTACGTTGGCCTTGTGGCTGGGTGAGCAGGATCCAGCCATCTCGTTGAGAATTCAGCTCGTCTCGGCGAGGCTCGGCATGTGGACGCGCGCCCCCAGTCTGCGCGCTCGCATCGCGCGCTCGCGGCCTCGCGCGCGCGTCGGTCAAGACGCGCAAGGTAAGAGGGCCCATAGGAGCTGTTCAGGCCATTCTTCTCGATCTAGGTTGGCCCCTTGTCTCCGCTGTCGAGCGGCGCGCAGACCCGCGGGAGACAGTTGGGAGATCTGGCGTTTCCCCGACCCGCCCCCCGAGGAGCAGAGGAGCGATGATGTTTTCGATGTGTTCGGACTTCCTCGAGGACCTCCGCGAGGACCCCCCCCCCCTGTGGGCGGCGGCGGCGTCTCATCCCTGTGGCGACGGCCTCTCGGCAGGAGCTGATGTCCTCCCGATTCGCCTTGAGATCCGTCGGGCGGTTCGTTCGTTGAAGCAGGGCAGCTGGTCACAGTCGTCGCCGGGGGTCAGTGGCCGCAGCGGAGGCAGCTGGGCGCGGGGTATCTTGCTTCCCCTCTGTGCCCACGCTGTGGAGAGGCCCCAGAGATTCTTTTCCATCGGATATGGCAGCGTCGTTGTAACCAGGGCTCGGGTCACGTGGATTCGGAATTCCTCATCCCACAGGCCGTGGCTGGGCAGGGCCAGCTCCAATCTCTCTGGCTTCGTGGTATTCCTCCCTCCTCTCTTGCCACGCCCTCGTTCGTGGATGGGCGGGGTGGGGCGACGGCGTGGAATGTGGGCCGGGATGGGGGCGACGTGGAGCGCCCGCTCGAGGCCGACATCACGGCCCGTGCGCGGCGAGACCCTCACGACTGCGCGGTCGTCTTCGGAGGCGGCTCGGGCGGGCAGTTTAGCAGCGACCGCGGGCGTCGAGTCGGCGCGGCCGCGGCGGTGATGGAGATCACCCCGCGGGGCCTGCGCCGCCTTGCGGGCGTTGCGCGCGACCCCGACGGCCGCCGCCAGACGGCCCCGAGGGCAGAGCTGCGGGCCTTCGCGCTCGCCCTGGCCTCCTTCGATGGGCCGCAGCTCTACGTCGCCGGCTGCGCGACGCTGCTGCGAGGTCGGGGGCAAGGGCCCCACCGCGCTGGCGGGGGCACTGGCCCCAACGCAGACATCCGGTGCCTGATCAGGGCCGTTTTCCTGGCGCACGAGGGCGAGGTCAGGGTCATCTGGGCCCCTAGTCACCTCGGCCCCAACTCCCCCGAGCTTTATTTCCGCCTGGGATCGGTGTCTGGCGGAGGGCAACGGCGCGGCCGACGAGCTCGCCAGCGCTGCCTCTCGCCGCGCCTGGCAGAAGGCACTCGGCGGCAGCGCCCCGCACGCGGATACTTGGGATTGCACGGCCGCCTTAGTGCGCGAGCGCGCCGGGCAAGCCTTCATTGATGCGCTTGCGGGTGCTCCGTGGACCGCCGAGCGGCCACCGAAGGCAAGATCTCCCACCGCGTCGGCTACCCAGCAGGCGCCCCTTGCCTCCAGCCTCTGTTTCGTGCGTGCAGGTCGCCACTGGGCTTGCGCCCTCTGTCACCAGCTGGTGCTGGGCGCCTGTTTTGCCGAGGCGTGCGCTTCTCCTTGCACGGCGGCCGGCGGCGATGCGATCGAGACGCAGCCTGCCGACATCACTCGGGCGGCGGGAGTGGAGGTGCGGGTGGGTGGGGGAGTCTCGCATGCGTCGCACCGAGTGCAGCTGTGGCCGCGCCACAGCTGGTTTTTCTGCGCTCGGCGTGGCTTCGCGGCCACGACCGATCCCCGTTGGCTGCTGGGGGAGTGCGGCGAGGCCGCGAGGAAGGGACGTGAGAACCTGGCTCGGATCCGAAGAGGTCAACACCCAGGCCGTCGTGTCCCCGAGGCTGCAGCCGAATGCGATCCGGGGAGAGCTCGGCGCGAAGCTGCGCTCCGACGCTCCCCCCCCAGATGTTTTGTATTCAGAGCCCTCGGGGTTGCCTTGAGTACTGACCCACCGCATGTGGTTGGCAGGCAATTCCTAGGCAATTCCTGCTCCTCATCCTCCTCCTCCCCCTCGTCCTCTTCCTCCTCCTCCTCCTCCTCCTCCTCCTCCTCCTCCTCCTCCTCCTCCTCCTCCTCCTCCTCCTCCTCCTCCTCCCCACCTCCTCCTCCTCCTCCTCCTCCTCCTCCTCCTCCTCCCCTCCTCCTCCTCCTCCTCCTCCTCCTCCTCCTCCTCCTCCTCCTCCAGTCCTTGGTCGTCCCCGTGCCAGGCGCTCGGCCGACAGGCGCTGTGGGCCGCCGCGTTGGCTGCCCTCGCGGGGCTGCCTGCGCGGCGAGGCCACCTCTCGGCGGGAGCTCCTCGCGCCATCGTCGGGCGCTCCTCGGGGGGCAGAAGGGAGAGGAGGAGTGAGGGGGAGGGGGGAGGAGGGAGGAGGATGCAAGCGGGGGGATGAGGATGCCGTGGAAAGGGAGAAGGAGGAGGAGGAGGAGGAGGAGGAGGAGGAGGACGAGAGGCCGGGTGACCGTGGCGGACCTCACTGTTCTGAGTGGTTTTGAGCGTTGTTTTCGTGATTGCTTCGTTCTCTATATCGTGATCTTCGTCTTTTCTTTTTCTCCATCTCGCTCGCTCTCTCTCTCTTTCTCTATTTTTCTCTCTTTATTTCTTTATTCATTTCTCTCCTTCTCTCTCTCTCTATATGTCTTCATTTCTTTCTCTCTCTCTCTCTCTCTTTCTCTCTCTCTCTCTCTCATTCTTTATTTATTTATGTATATTCATGTGTTTCTTACAAGTTTCTTTATTTATCGTTCTTCGCCAACCTCTTCACAAACAAATGACCCCCGAGCATGGTCCTCGGACCTCCATCCCTGTGCCAAACGGCATGGGGCCGGAATTTCGCCAGAGGAGTTGTTTCACAACCCTCCTGTGAGTTGGGTCTTTGTTTTGAAGAGACAGCGCCCCGCGTCCTCACTCCTCCCGCTCCTCCTCGCCTCCTCCTCCTCCTCCTCCACAATTCTCAAGCCATTTAGGCCCAAACGGGCGCACCTGGGAGGTGCGCCGACTTCGGGCCGACTCTGGTGCCTGCGCGAGGCGCTTGAGGCACTTCACCCCGCTCCTGCCAGCAGCAGCGAGCAGCGTGTTGACCAAAGCCAGAGTTCATTCGCAGCATGGGGCCTCGACCATGGACTCGCTGCCGCGGCTGCGGCGCGTGCGAGTACAATGACAAGTACGACCAGCAGAGGCCATCATGCCCAAAGTGCCACAGACGTATCAAATTACACAAGGGCGGAGCTCGGTCACGATCCCCCTCTCGGTCCCCAGGACGAGTTCAGATCGGCGACACCGAGTTCATTCCCCTCCAAGACCCTGGAGCCGCCACGAACTTCAGGCACATCGGAGGCAAAAGAAAGGACAAAGGCTCGACCAACGTCGTCGACCATCTCCAGTCCGCCCTAGATGAGGCGACCGACCGCAGCTGCGCGCCATGCTCCAGGCCAAGATCCTCAGGATCGAGGCCGCCGAGGAGAACCGCGCAGGCCAAGGCTCCGCCACCACCGTGGGGGCCATGAAGAAGGCAGATGGAGCTTGGCGTGCCGCCTCTAACAGGCACACCCAGCTTGTCGCCAATGTGCTGAAGGTCAGGGGGAACCTGCGGGCCGCCGAAGCCAAGGAGGTGGAGGCGTCGCTGGAGCTCGCACGGGCCGAAGCCACCAAGAAGAAGGCAACTACCGCTCTCGCCCAAGCCGAAGGCGTCGGCCAGAACGATCGCAGTGATGGCAAAGGGGGCGACAGCGGCACCGTGTTCTCTGTCACCTGGGACGCCGAGCTCTTCGCCGAGACCGAGGAGCTGGACCTGGAGGAGTCAGAGCGCACCGAGCTCACCAGCGTCAGGCAGGCGCTGGAAGGTCTCAAGAAGCAGTTCGACGAAAAAGAACCGCAAATGAAGGAGCTGATCAGCCGTGCCCACGCGGTGCGCAAGCAGCAGCAGGAGCGGCTCGCCAAGAAGCGCAAGGGCACCGACGGCACGACCGCGTCGGCGCAGCAGGGGGCCACTGCGGGGGGCACGGCAGGAGGCGCCAGCGCGGCCGACGGCCCGCAGGCTCCAGCCCCTGCCCCTGACCCCGCAGCCGCGGCCGCCCAGGAGGAGGCCATCAAGCAGGAGGCCAAGAAGCTGCCCGAGGCGAAGTTCGCAGCCCAGATGGCGGCCGCGGAGGCCAAGTCCAATGGCAAGGGCGGCACCGCAGGCGCTGCTGGCGGCCCAGCGGCAGGGGCGAAACCCACCACGAAGCCCGCCGCAGCGGCACAGCCTGCGGGGGCGTCAGGCGGCACCGCGAGCTCTTGACTAGGGGCTGCGGCAGAGCAGCCCGAGGAGGCGCCCAGCGGCCAAGCGACGGGCGCCTCGACGCAGGAGGTCGACACCGTCAAGACCTCCACCTTCCTGTACAGCAACATCACGTGTATGGGGGACAAGGCGTGGGATTTCATCTTCACCCAGACCTCATGCGATTTCTTCGGCCTTGCAGAGACACAAATTGGACCAGCTGATGTGGGCAGGTGGTCGGGGAAAGCTCGAGGCCATAATCTACGCTTGTTTCACGGCGCTGCTCGCCCATCTTCCAAGGCGGCCAGTCCCGAGGTCCGACATGATTCCCCAGGAGAATCGCAGTCAGGAGGGCACGCCAATGAAGGAGGTGAGTGGATCTTAGCTAGAGGGCATCTTCAAGCCAACATCTGTCATGAAGCAATTCAATCTTCCGCGTGGCAGCCTTGACGGTTTTGTTCCATGTGTTCTGCATGTCAAGGGATATGCGCTCGTCGTTGTTGTCTTCTATGTGACCTGCAGCGTGGGCCTCTCGGGTACCTACCTCGTGGGGTACAGGAGACTTGGGAGTTTCCTTAGGGCCCTCCAGCTTCCATGGGTAGTCATAGGCGACTGGGACATCCCACCGCATACCCTTCAGGCCTCAGGCTTCCTCAGGGAAGTCGGAGGCGTAATTAAGTGTGCAGACGTCGAATATACTTGTGACCCAGGCGAGGGCAGGAAAGCCTCCCACCTGGACTATCTCGTTCACAGCCATTCCGCACGGTCATACATACAGCAGGTGACCCCAGTACATGATGTGCCGTGGCGGCCACACATTGCACTTGCCATTCATTTTGTCTCTTCGGGGGAGCAGCTCCTCACCCGCATCATGGAGTTGCCCCGTCGTTTACCAAACACGGTTCGGCCCTCGAAAGCTCCCACCCCTGGGCCCAAATCCAGTTTGGCCAAGGCCCAACGGGCTGATAATGCCGCCAAGGGACAGGAGCTTCGGGACCGCACGTATCACGCAGTATTCGGAGATTTAATGGGCGAGGCCGACGATGCCGAGTCCACGCATGCAGGCGACTCGTCAGGTGAGGACGAGGACCCAACTTTCCCTGGTTACGCTTCAGGGGCCGAAGAAGAGGACCCCTGGGCAAGCGAGACCGTGTTCAGGCCAGCTGCCAACGTCGCAGCCGTCCTCCCGTCGCCCGCTGTGGTGCCAGCAGCTGCTCCCGCGTGCGAGGGGAAAACAGAGCCCTACGGACCTCCTAGCAGCCCCTCCAGCGCCTCTAATTCGGCCCAGCGTGAGAACCCCCCCGAACCTGCTAGGACCCCGGGGACGGAGTCCACACGTGCCAGCCAGTTTTCCGACTTGCAGCAGCCAGCGGAGGGGACCTCCGACCCAGCCAGACAGCAGCCGTCATACGATATCTCGAGTGCCCTTTGGACCGAGCATCGTGTACAAACGGGGATGCTCAACCCCTCTTGCTGCTGCCCTGCTGCTGCTGTTGCGCAATCCTTAGCATGTTCGCTCAAACCTGATACCGCACTTATCCTCGGTCAACTTTACGGCTCGTGGGTCACCGCGGTCGAGGCTACCATCCACAGCCACCACCAGCAGGACCACCTCGGCCGCTCCAGATCACAGGGGCCCGAGTTCCATGTCGCGACGGTGCGGAAGGCCCAGACGAGACGGGCCACCGCACTCAGTGATTCGAGCAGCTCATGGTGGACCCGACTGCACACCACGTTGCAGCACATCTACCGTCATCGAGCACGTGGCAACGGCCAGCGTCAGCTACAGCAGCTTCACGAGGCCGTGGACCGTCTGCTACAAGAGGCCCCTGCAGGGGAGCAGGCATCATCAAACCCAAGGATGATTTCTCATGGACGAAGTGGCTGGACATGCTCAGCCGCATTCGCACTCTCCCCGTCGAGGAGATCGTCGACTACGCAGGAGCAGCCGGTTTTCTTGCTCGACGCGCCCAGCGGCGAGCAGTTGGCAAGTCTCTTTTCGCATTCCGCGAGTGGGCAATCACTGCCCCAGCCTTGAGCACACTACATAGATCGCTCAAGCCCCAGCCACAACCAGCCGAGTCGACAAAGGTGGGCAACCACACCCTCGTGCACCCCATGGACCTGCTCGACCACAAGGTCACCAGCTGGCACCAGCTATGGGCACCAGCAGGACAGGCACTAGGAGGGCTCCCCGACCTTTTTCCAACACATCGTTGACAAGATTCAAGTTCAGTGTCTCCCACCACTCTCGGGGGAGGACGTACGCCATGCCCTACGACGACAGCGAGCACGCACAGGCTTAGGCGCAGATCGCCTCAGCCCCTGGACCTCCTACGCCTCCCGCAGGAGGCACTGGAGGAACTAGCCTGTCTCTTCGACATCATGGAGCAGATGCAGATGTGGCCGTACCAACTCCTCATGACCATAGGAGTCATGAGGGCCAAGAAGGACAACGGAGACCGCATCATCGGACTGCTGCCCGAAATCGCTCGCTGCTGGTCCATGTGCCGTGAGGACGCAGCTCGATCATGGAACCGCGAATGCCACGCACACTGGGATGCAGCGATCAGGGGGAACTCAGCCTTGCGGGAGGTCTATGAACGGGCCTTGCAGGAGGAGCTCAGCGCCTACGCAGGTGCACCCCAGGGCCATGGCCTACTGGACATTTCACAGTTTTACGATTTTATCAGCTGGTGCGACCTCGGGGAGCAGGCCCTCGAGCTGGACTTCCCAGCGGAGGTTCTGGGCCTCGAACTCCTCCAATGCATCGCGCCCAGAGTTCTCACCCAGAGCGGCAGTTATACGTTACCGTTTCAACCAACTCGATCAGTGGTTCAAGGACTTAGATCTGGTACCCGATTCGCTAATGTCATCACCTATAAGGCGATTCGGAGAGTCACTCAGGTTCATGCCAGATGCTCCCACCGTATCTGGGTCGACGACCTATCCCAGCGTATGCAAGGGCCTCGGGAGGCCATCAGACGCGACCTCTTCAAATGCCTGCTGGACACTTGCCGCGCACTCCAAGATCGCGGACTCAGCATCGCCAAGAAGAGTGTTATCCTATGCTCCAGCATGGGCGACTCGAGGCACATCGCACGCCGTCTGGCCCGCCATGGTTTCAAGGTTGTGCCCAAGGCCCAAGCGGCCTACCTCGGCACCGACCTGGGCGCAGGTGCACGGGCAGCCCGCAGCGCCAGGACGCAGCGCCACGCCAAGCACGGGCTGCAGCACAAGAAGATATTGCGCCTCGCCCGTGCCTCCCGACGCTACCACGTCACAGGGGGGCTGGCCCCCCAAGGGGCCCAGGCTGGAGGCAGCTATGGGCATCAACTCCACGGAGTGGTTGGCACGCAGCTGACCCTCTTCAGGAGAAGGCTCGGAGATTCGCTGGGCCCTCGCCTCCAGGGGCGATGCCTCGCAACGTTGCTGGATCTCAAGGCAGGCCCCTCCGACCCCGCACGCAAGTTTCCTCGCGAGACCACCCAGCAGTGGCTCGCGACATGGATCCAGGCGGGGCCGGTGGAGAAGGCCATCCGCCACACCTGGGACGCAGTACTCAGGCATTTTCAATCCCTACCCGTCGGACAGCGAGTTCGCCACATCAAGGGGCCACAGTCCACCGTCATCATGTACCTCCTGGACCTCGGCTGGACGCCGAAGGGGCCGCAGGAGTGGACCCTCCCGCCGACCATAGTCGACAGCCGAGGGCAAGACACCTGGGAGTTTGATCGCCAGCAGCTCACAGGTAACCCCCACGTGGACATCCCTGACACGCTGCTTCAGGACATCGACCGCAGCGCCCAGGCCAAGCTCTGGGCTAGTGCGAGCCAGCATTATGGAGGGTCTGGCATGGAGAGAGGGATCGACAACCGCTCATACCGCAAGCTTCTTCAGTACCTAAGCAAGATGAAGCATGGACGACGACTCTCAACCATGATGCTCACCATCGCAGCGGGCGCTACGTGGCCGAAGGCCAGAGTGCTGGAGCAGACCAGCGCCATCACCGACGGCAAGTGCCCGCGCTGCCAGGCCGCCAAGGAGACGCCGTTCCATCGGACTTGGGAATGTGCTGCCAATCAGAAGTGCCCCGTGCACGACGCCACGGATCACATGATTGGGCAGGCCTCAGCTCAGCAGGATATGTTCGAGTGCTACTGGACAAGGGGCCTGCTGCCTCAAGCGTGGACGCAGGTCCCACCGCCAGCAAGCACATACGACTCGACCGCCCATGGCATCGAGATGTTCTCACCGCAGTGTTTCGAGGCCAATCGCACCACCTCGGTCATGTACATTTTCGGGGACGCCAGCGGAGGAGGCGACACAGCCTCCCCAGCCCTCAGGCGCGTGGGCGTAGGCATCGCAGCCTTCCCCAGCCTCAGGATCAACGACATGCAGCTGCAGACGGCGATGTGGGGGCCCCTCCCAGGAGACAGGCAGACAGTAGTTCGAGGCGAGCCGCTAGCCCTGCTCCTCGCCATGCAGGTTTCGGAGTCAGACGTCGTTTTCATCACAGATTGCGAGGGAGTCTACCTCAACTTTTACAATGGGCATCCGAGCTCACCAGCCGGACCAGACGCAGACCTGTGGCACCAGGTGGGCGTCGAGCGAGCAAGAAGATCAGGCGATTTCGTTGTGCTGTTTACCAACTCTCACGCCACGGGCGAGGACGTCGCCCTAGGCCGTGCCAAAGCTTCATTTGCATACGGCAACACTGTCGCCGACGAGTTTGCAGCGGTTGCGGCCGACAGCCACCGAGTGGAAAAGCACCTCCGCCAGCAGATCCAGGGAATCGAGAATGACGCCTACCTCGTCCGCATGAGGCTCCTGAGGTCCACCTTAGAGGCCCTAGAGTTCGAGAAGGCTCAGATTCGTGAGTTGCCAGCAGGAAGCCGACAGCCTAGGACGGTGAAAGCCCAGCCTGTCCGCCCTCCCGCCCCCTCCCTGTGCGCAGTCTTCAGGTCTTCTCACCAGTTAGACGACACAGGTAGGCAATGTATTATATTTAAGGGGTCAGCCACCGCTAGCACCCGTGTTGAATGGTATGATTCAGAGTGTTTCAACCTTGAAAATGTTGATGGCACTTATATGAGACCCCCCCTGGGCAAGCAGGTTCATGTAGCAGGGGGGTGGATTCATTTAACCCATCATCCGAGGTTCCACGCTGGGCTGGGGATTTGGTTCTGCTCCACATGCGGGAGCTACGTCTCCCAGCAGATTGGGAAGCTAGCAACGATGTGTCAACCCCCCTCGGCCACAGGGCGCGAGTATCTTAGACGTATCAATTCGGGTCTCTGGCCCGAGGTTCTCAGTAAAGCTGAGCAAGCCCAGAGGAGCAAGCACCTACAGTAGGTGCAGCGGAATTTTTATTTCCATACCATCGCTACGCGATCAGGCAGATACTCCAGATACCCCTCCTCCACAATTACTTTACTCAACATGAATACTACTCTCCCTCTTCCCCTGATGACGGCCTGGGAGTGTCCGACCCCCCCCGCGTACTGCTTTTTTACACACAGGTTGCCCCGGAGTGGGGTTTTCGCCTGCATGTTTTTCAAAATGCTGGTCTCGCTGAGGCGCCGGCCTCATTTTCGGGCCCCGCTCGTTCCGAATCGTGCTCCCGCTGCAGCGCTGGCCTCATTTCCGTGCTTCCGCTCGTTCCGAATCGTGCTCCCGCTGCAGCGCTGGCCTCATTTCCGCGCTTCCGCTCGTTTCGACTCGTGCTCCCGCTGCAGCGCTGGCGTCATTTCCCGTGCCATGCCACGGCATGCAATGCAATGCTAGGTTGATACTACGCTTTGCGGTGCTCTTCTACGCCATGCCACGCCGTGCTCTACAATGCATCGCGTACCCTTTCGGAATCATTGCCCTGCTCGACATCCGACTGTGCGAGTAGAGAGGGGATCTACGCCATGGTAAGGGATGGGAGGGAGGGGTAGGATGTCAGATATGACGCGAGCGCACCTAGCTTGTCCTCCTCCTCCTCCTCCCCCCTCCTCCTCCTCCTCCTCCTCCTCCTCCTCCTCCTCCTCCTCCTCCTCCTCCTCCTCCTCCTCCTCCTCCTCCTCCTCCTCCTCCTCCTCCTCCTCCTCCTCCTCCTCCTCCTCCTCCTCCTCCTCCTCTTCCTCCTCTCAGGGAGCGCCACCGAGGGACAGTGGGTGCGTTCGCATGGCGGCGCCGCCCCCGGTGCGGCACACCCCTCACACGTCTCCTGCCTCCCAGGGAGCTCCACCGAGGGCCCCAGTGGGTACGTTCGCATGGCGGCGCCGCGCCCAGTTCGGCACACCCCTCACACGTTTTCTGCCTCCCAGGGAGTTCCACCCAGGGCCCCAGTGGGTGCGTTCGCATGGCGGCGCCGCGTCCAGTGCGGCACACCCCTCACACGTTTCCTGCTTCCCGGGGACCTTCACCGAGGGCCCCGGTGAGTGCGTTCGCATGGCGGCGCCACGCCCAGTTTGGCACACCCGTCATACGTATCCTGCTTTCCTGGGAGCTCCACCTAGGGCCGCGGTGGGTGCATCCGCATGTCGGCGCCGCGCCCAGTTCGGCACACCTCTCACACGTTTCCTGCCTCCCAGGGAGCTCCACCGAGGGCCCCAGTGGGTGCGTTCGCATGGCGTCGTCCCGCCCTTTGCGGCCCCTTATTTATAAATGGTTGGGTTCTTCGCCAGGCTACTTACGAGTTTTCAGCATTGTCTTCATCATTATCCTTATATGTCCTCTCTCGCTTTATCCCTTTGCTTCTCTTTCACATACACATTATATGCATCTCCTTAGGCATCACAAACCATATTGTATGTCCTCTGGACAGCGAAGCGACGATATTCTATGTCTTCGCAACAGGAATCCGCTGGGAATAATTACCAAGGGATTCGATTGGAAAGCCTCATAATCGGAGCCGTTTGGAAAACACTGTTGAGGGCTTCGAGCGGAAAGCATCACAAGGGGAATCCTTTGCGGAGCGCCACAAAGAGATTCGATTGAGAGCCTCACATCAGAAATCCTTTGGAAAGCGCCGCAAACGGATTCGATGTGAATACCTCGCAGTCGGAGTTCTGTGCGAAGTGCTACACAGGGACTCCAGTGGATGGCCTCACAACATGGATCCATGAGAAAGAACTACAAACAAATTCTTTTAGACACAATCATACTTGGACTATTGTGGAAAGCGCTTCGGAGGGACTCTCTGGGGAAACTTTACACTTGCAATCCTGCCGAAAGGAATCTAAACGATTGTATCGGAAGGCTTCACAACAGAGATCTTTTGAACAGCACAAAACAAGGTTGTATTGGATCGCCCGCAAAAGGGAATCCTTCGGAAATCACCCCACATGGTTTCTATGGCCTCGCAACAGGAATCCGCTCGGAACCGTTACAAACAAGGATTATATTGGAAAGCGTCGTAAACGAAACCGTTTAGAAAGCATTGTTGGGGGATTCTATTGGGACGCATCACAGGAGGAACACTTTGATTGGACAGTCTCGGGTTCGGAACATTGTGCGCAATGCCACACAGGAATTCCATTGCATGGCCTCACAACAGGAATCAGTTGGAAAGCGCTGTCTAGCAACACGCACTTTGTTAGAAACAATCATAGTTGGAATATTTTGGAAAGCGCCCCCGAAGGGTTCTGTGGGAACAACCAACTGGAACCTTTTGGCAAGGAGTCTAAACGTTTTTATCGGGCAACAGGAATCCGATGAAAAATACCACAGGGATCGCATAGGAAAACCTCACAAGAGAAGCCCGTTGGAAAGCAGCACGAAGGGCTCCTACTGGAAAACATCACAAGAGGAATCCTCTGGAAAACGCTACGGCGGGCTCCTTTTGGAAAGTGCCACAAAAGGGGATCCGCTGGCCAGCACAACGCAGGGATTCGATTGAATTGGAACGCGCCATCCTATTCAGAAGCCGCACAAGCAGAAACCCATCGGACAGCCCCACAGGGATTCCATTGGAACGCCTCACACCAGAACATCGTTTTTTAAAGCGCAACCGAGGGCTCCGATCGGGAAGCTGCACCAAAAAAGGAATACACCCGAAAGCACCACAGAGGGATTCAATCGGGAAGCGTAACAACATGAATAATTTGGATCGCGCCGCAGAGGGAGTCGATTGGAAAGCCTCACGACTGGACTTCTTTGGAAAGCACCACACAGAGATTCTACTGAACAGCCTCGCAATTAGGATCCTTTGGACAGCGCCACAACGGGATTAGATGGAAAATCCCCACAATGGGAATCCAATGGAACGCGCCGCAAGGGGCCTCTATGTGAAAGCATCACGACAGGAGTCTTTTGGCAAGCAGCACAAAAGGAACCCTTTGGAAAGCACCGCAAAGAGATTCTGCTGGAACGCCCCACAATCGGAATACATTGGAAGCACGAGGCAGAGATTGTGTTGGAAAGCCCCATACTAGGAATGCTCTGGAAAGCGCCACAACGGCATCCGATGGGAAACCGTCACAGTGGAAATCCTTTGGAATGCGACACAGAGGGATGCCATGAAAAAGCACCGCACCAGAAAACCGTTCTGAAAGCACCACTGAGGGCTCCGATTTGAGAGCAGCACAAAAGAGAATCCATCGGAAAGCATCACAGAGGGATTCGATTGGGAAGCCTCACGACAGGAATCGTTCGGAAAGCGCCGCAGAGGACAGAACTCTTCTGAAAAGCACCACACGGAGGTGATATTGGAACGCCTCGCGACTAGGATCCTTTGGAGAGCACCACAGCGGGATTCTACGGGAAATCCTCAGTGGGAATCTTTTGGAACGCGCCGCAGGGGGGGGGGGGGCGATGGGAAAACATCACAACAGGAGTCTTTTGGTAAGCGCCACAAGGAGGCTCCATTCAGAAGCATCACAAAAGGAATTTGCTGGAAAGCACGACGCAGAGATTCTATTGGAACGCCTCGCATTGGCAACCCATTGGGAAGCACCACGAAAGATTTGACTGGAAAGCCTCACAACAGGAACCAGTTGGAAAGCACCACAACGGCATTCTACTGGGACCGTCACAGTGGGAATCCTTTGGAACCGCCATAAAGGGGATTCAATTGGAAATCCTCACAACCGGAATCCGTTGGAAATCGCCCCACATAAGGAATTGGATTGGAACGCCTCTCAACAGGAATACATTGGAACATGCCCCAAAGGATTCAATGGGAAATCCGCACTAAGTGACTTCATTGGAAAGCACCACAAAGGATTTCCCCCAGAAGAAGAAACAAAACAACGCCCAGTATGGTTTTTATGTTGGTTTGTGTTCTTTTGGCGGGGACAGAGAAAACAATAGCAGGAGGAGGAGGAAGAAAGGAGGAGGAAAAGGAGGGAGGGTAGGGCGAGGGGGCGGAAGAGGAGAAGGAGAAAGAGGAGGCGACCCCCCCCCTCAAAAAACAAATTGTGTGGTGGCCGACGCCAGTTTTTAAAACAGCAGAGGGGGGGGGGGCAACAACACAAAAACAGTGCTCCTTCTGGGGGGGGGAGGACGACGAGGAATTGTGCGAGGATGAGGGGGTAGGAAGAGGAGGAGAGAGAAGGAGGAGAAAGAGGAGGACAAGGAGGAAGAGGAGGAAGAGGAGGAAGGATGCGATAACCCTAGGACAACCATACGAAAACACCTTCCGAAAGGCGAGGTCCGCCCAAATCCCCCGTTCTCGAGGAGGAAGAGGAAGTGACGGAGGAGGAGGCGGAGGGACGAGGGAGGAGGGAGGAAGAGAAGGAGGAGAGGATGAGGAGGAGAGAATGAGGAGGAGAGGATGAGGAGGAGAGGGTGGGAGCAGGAGGAGAAGGTGGAGGAGGATGGACGGAGGGGGGGGGAGTGAAGGAAGGAGGGAGGAGGGATAAGAGAGGAGGAGCAGGGACGAGGCAAGAGACAGGAGGGAGGGGGGAAGAGGGAGGAGGAGGAGGAGGAAGAGGAAACAGTACCGATACCGCTGCCCTTCCCTCGTCGCCACGGCTGGATTTGCTTCGAACATGTGGCCAGAACGAGCCCCTGGAGAGGTCTGGGGATTGGCTGCGTGAGTACTTCTGGGTGCCTCCAGCGGGTGGGTTGGGAGTAATAGGGAGGAACATGAGGACCCCTTCCTCCCGTTCATCCTCCTCCTCTGCCTCCTCCTCCTTCTCCTCGTCCTCGTCCTCGTCTTCGTCCTCACCCTCATCGTCTTCCTCCTCCTCCTTCTTCTCCTCCTCCTCCTCCTCCTGATCCTCCTCCTCCTCCTCCTCCTCCTGAGGGGAGGCGGAGTGCGAGTTTTGCACCTCGTTTGGGGTTTCCTGCGCATGCACGGCTGCAGCCCGCGGCCTTCGGTCGCCCGTGGGCGCAGAGGGAAGGGGAGGGGTGGGCGGTCCAGGGCCGAGGTTGCGGAGAGGAGGGGGCGAGGGGGCGAGGGGGGAGGAGGACGACGAGGACGACGAAGCGAGGGATGATGATGGTGTGGATTCTGTTAGTGACGGTGCCGTGATGATGTAAACGATGACCCTCCTCTCCCTTCTCCTCCTCCTCCTCCTCCATCTCCTCCTCCTCCTCCTCCTCCTCCTCCTCCTCCTCTTCCGCCTCTTCATCATCATCATCATCATCATCATCATCATCATCATCATCATCATCATCATCATCATCATCATCATCATCATCATCATCATCATCATCATCATCATCATCATCCTCATCCTCATCCTCATCCTCATCCTCATCCTCATCCTCATCCTTCTCCTCCTCCTCCTCATCCTCCCCCTCCCCCTCCCCCTTCTAGCGGCTGAAAGTTTTGAGACGATTCTTCGCACGTTGGAAACTGTCCTTGGACGAATGCGTGCAGCGCCCAAGCGAGAGACATCTCCAGCGCCGGAAGCTCCCGGCGCACATCACTTTCTCCCGTCGATTACGCTGCCTATTCTCTTCCTCTTTTTCTTTTCCTGCTCCTCCTCCTCCCCTTGCGCGCCCTCCATCATCGTAGTTGTTGTTGGAAAGTTCCAGCTTCGAGAGGCTCAGGCAAAACGCCGCGCCCCGCCCTGCGCGGGCACGCCCGATGGTGCGACGATGAGGGATCGCTTCTGTGGAAGTGGGTCCGGTGAGACGAGGGAGGGCGACGAAGACGAAGAGGAAGAGGAAGAGGAGGAGGACGACGACGAAGACTAAGACGAAGAGAAAGATGAAGAGGAAGACGAAGACGAAGAGGACGACGAAGACGAAGACGAAGAGGAAGACGACGACGAGGGAGGACAACGAAGACGAAGACGAAGAGGAAGAGGAAGAGGAGGAGGGTGGATTATCTCCGGGGAAATTCCACATGCAGGAGAGGTGGCCAAGCAAGGCAGGGACCCTTAAAGTGACCAAGGTCGCCAGTGCAGACAGAGCACAGCCGCGCGCGAGCGCCAGTGCCGCGCGAAAGCAGGCGTTGTGGAGCTCAAGCTGCCTCCCCTCGGATGGCGACCTGGCGCGAATGCCCCGAGGCTCCTCACCATTCCCCCAAACCCTGCCAGCCCCCTTGGCGTTGCAAAGGGGGCTGGGGTCCCGCGAGTTTTGTGTGTGGGGGGACACCTATGAGACCCAGCGCCTTACCAGACGCGATTAAGCTCGCAAGAAGCTCAACAGCATAGTAAGACTGATTCGAATCTCTGCTGCAGCACGGAGACATGCCCTTCCAGCCGTCAAACTGGAGCGCTCCAGGCAATCCTGCACATCGCCTTCAGTGCGCGGGGGCGCCCCGTAGCAGCAACATGCACTTTGTTCCAGGACGCTCGGCGGGAAAACTTCAAAGCTGGGGGGGGTCTCTTCATGCATGAGCACATGAGCACCGCACTGCGCGATACTCTGGGGACCGAGGTGGGTAGGCCTTTGGCTGCAGCAGCTTCCCGCAACCAAGGCCCCGTAGTGAGAGAACAGGTATTAACCAGACTCCACATAGTATCCCTTGCTACGCAAGGTGCAGGCCAGCATCGAATACTCCACCTTCTCCAGAGGCAACTTGTTCAGCATCCACAGCCCGCAAAACAGCCATGGCATCAGCCAGGCACCTCGACGACCCAAGCCAGCCATGTTTGAGCAGCCAGATGTGGGTGCAGGCCACGAAACGCACACGGTCCCCGAGGTGAAACGCAGGGCAGGGTCTAAGTGAAGATGGCACTTAGAACTGTGGACCGCCCAAGCTCTGCTAGTGGCGAAACGGTTTTGCAATCGTGGCAAGGATGCACGGACCGAGAAAGGGGGGGCGAAGGAACGCGAACGAAGCAAAAAACCCTTGACAGAACACAGCCTCCTCTCCACTCCCCCCTTCGCCCCCCGACGACGGCAACAACAACAACGACGACGACGGCGACGACGACGACGACGACGACGACGACGACGACGACGACGGCGCCGCGAGGCCGTGTCGGCCGCGCCGCCGCTGCGGCGGCGGCTGCGGCCTGTGGGCGGGCGGCGCAGTGGGAGCCCAGACACTGCCGCTGCGGCGGCCGGGAGGAGAATGGAGGGAGGAGGGTGTGAGAGTTGGAGCTGGCCGGGTTCGAGTGCGAGGGTGTGAGAGCGAGGGTGTGAGTGTGAGGGTGGAGAGGGTGTGGGTGTGAGGGTGGATAGGGTGTGAGTGTGAGAGTGTGAGATTGAGGTGGCCCCGCGCTGGTTCCGGCCACTAGGAGGGGGAGCGAGGTTCGAGGTGGTGGGCTTGAAAAGGTTTCTAGCCTTCCTCGGCTTCGCGCTCCGAGGGGGTCCAGCGAGCCGACTGTTCGCTGTTCGTAAAAGCTGCGTGCGCACCGGGAAAAACTTATGATGTTCCAACCTGCTTTATAGCCTGGATCACCAGGAGGAGTTTCGAGCGCCCAGAAAAGCACCGAGACTCGAGGGTTTTCACGTGCCAGGCCCTGGAGGCACTCGCCCGACACTGTTTCGACACTGTTTCGGCACTCTTTTGACACTTTTCTGGGTGCTCGAGATTCTTGCTGGGATGCGGGTCCCTAAGTAGGACGAGAACGACATAGTCCTCGCTCCAGGGGGTGTCCAGCGAGCCGACTGCTCGTAAAAGCTGCGTGCGCACCGGGTAAAGCGCATCTCGCTGGCCTGCTGCGCTGTTCATGCTCGACTTCCAACACGTCTACACCCACCAAACCACCCCAACCCAACCCGAAGGGTCTGCTTCACCCTCGACTTCCAGTGGGGGGGGGTCGGGAAACATCGAAACAACACATGTGGAACCCTTACCCCCCCCAACCCGAAACTCGGGTCTTCGGGTTTGGTTGGGGTGGTCTGGTAGGTAGTCAACATGCGTGAGGCCGCCCTCTCCAGGGGTGCCCTGCGGGGAAGCGGGCCCGCCAACGTCTCGCCCCTGCTCGGATGCGGTGGCTGTCGACAGCGTCTCGAACAGGCGGGCTCCGAGCTGGCTGTGACGGTCGAGGCTGAGAAATGTCGGCTCCCCACCGCAGTCATTATTATTCTGGTCTCTCACTCTGCACCCGCCAAACCACCCCAACCCAACCCGAAGGCTCAAATTTACCGTCCATTTCCAGTGGGGGGGGGTCGGGGAACATCGAAAAAACACGCGTGGAACCCTTACCCCCCCCAACCCGAAATTCGGGTCTTCGGGTTGGGTTGGGGTGGTCTGGTAGGTAGTCTCTCACGTGGCGCACCTTCACGATCTTCGACGGACCCTGGAGAGGTAGCTTGCTCGGGTGTGATATCAGGCGGACTTTTCACTCGTGCACTGCCTCGGCCAGGGCGCCGTCCTGCAACGCGGCACGCTGGACCATGAGAGCCATGAAGACGTGCAAGTGCGGCCCAGACCAGGAATGGGGATACAGACAGAGTGCTGTTGCTTACGGATCTCGTGGAAATCTATAACCGTAAATTCATCACATGATTCAGGGTCCGAAACGGGTTAAAATCAAACGCGAAAGCTCCAAGGCGATTGTTTTTTGTCTGCCGCAAGCTATGCGACTTTTCCACTTGCAGCAGATATGGTGCGGCATGTCCTGTTGGGCTACCATCTCGAACCTGGGGGCAATCAGCGGGAACAGTGAGGTCACAAATAAGGACGCACATCACTTCAAGATGAAGCTGCGTTTGTGGAGCCCAGCTTTTTTTACACGTGCAGCCGCGCGCGCTGAAATGTTGAAAGTACTACGAGTTCGCTTGCATTGCATTGAAAAGCCAATGCTTATAGCATGTGTTTGAACACTTGCGTGCTGAAATGCCAAGGAAGCCAATGGTTTGGGACGGATTTCGACGCGCGTGTGGAGCACGTGCATGTCTTCGACGTGCTCGCGCGCGCGTGGCCCACACGGTCTCGTTCGGCGGCATTCGGCGGAACAGCCTAACACCGATGGCTTTCGTATGATTTCAGCGGGTCCGCTCAGGCAGAAATCTGGCTCCTTTCTTTGGGCTGAGCAAAGGTATGCGCAGAGTTTTTCAAGTTGGCTTGCCTATAGGAGTCGTAGCCTAATGCGTGGAGAACGAAGTCGTCCACTGTCCACCCTCTCAGATTTGCCTTTGAATCGTTTTGGTTCCAATGACTTCCTCTGCCCATGGCTTCTTCTGCTACGGTAGAAGGAAACAAACAGTGGACACGTCCTCTCTCCTTCAGTTCAAAAGTGGCACGCGCGGGGAAGACGGCGGCCGAAGTGCAACTCATTAACCCCCCCGCCAACTTTGATCATTGGGGGCAAGTGACAGATGAGTGTGGCATGAGTGTTCGCAAGTCTTGATGGCGGTGTTCCTATAGGATCTCTGCATGCTTGCTGTAGGATCCCTGTATGTCATAGGGTTCGTGTATGCTTGCTATCGACTCGAATTGTGCAGGGCTCGTACGGGATATCACAGGGATCGTATAGGATGCCTCTTAGAGGAGCCCTATAGTACCTTACAGAAGTCGCATAGGCACCGCATCAGGTTTTTATAGGATGTCATCGGAATCATAGATGGTCCCTAGAAGATCTCATGGGTCACGTTTGGGCGTCCATTGGAATACCAGTGAAACAGGAATGCATATGACTCCCATAGGATGCCGTAGGAAGCGTGGCGGAAGCCTATACGATTCCTCCGGGATACCAACGGGTAGTACATCGGATGTGTATCGGATTCTATAGCAATGGTTTAGGACTTTTTTAGGATATTAGAGAAATTGTATTTACTTTTAATGGAGTATCATAACAGTATACAGTATTACATTGGAGTCCGTACGATTTCTGTAGTATTCATCTGGGATGTGCTAGGAGGTCCACCGGAGTATGTTAGGATACCGTAGCAACTGCATGGGGTTCTTATCGGATAACAGGGGCGTCGTATCATAGATTGATGAAAGTTCGTCGGGATCGTCTAGGATTCCTACATTAGTCTTATGTGATATCATGGGCATCATATCAGAATCCCATAGGATCGCATAGGCGTCGTATAGAGCAGAGTAGGGCTGAGCAGGGTAGAGTAGAGTAGAGTCGGGTAGAATAGAGTAGAGTAGAGCAGAATCTTCAAAATGTTGCTGCCGCTGCAGCGTGGGTCTCATTTTTGGATCGGCATTTTGCTCCCTTCGTTCAGAATGGCACTCTCGCCTCAGCCTGGGCCACTTTTCTGGACCCGAATCGTTCCTCATCGTTGTCGCCCCCCTCCTTCGCCCTCCTCCGCCTTCCCCTGGTCCTCCTGCTCCCGCTCCTTCCACTCTTGCTGCTGCTGCTGGTGCTGCTGCTGCTGCTGCTGCTGCTGCTGTTCGTCCTCGTCCTCCTTCCTCCTCCTCCTCCTCCTCCTCCGCCTCCTCTTTTTTCCCTCCTTCTCATCCTCCCGCTCGTCCGTTCAGTTCTTACCTGGTCCTCTTGAGAGGGAGCGTGCAGTCATATATGTAAATATGCAATATCCTGCTCGTCCGTTTCCTCCTCTTCTTCTTCTTCTTCTTCTTATTATTATTGTTATTATTCCTCCTCCTCCTCCTCCTCATCTTCCTCTTCCTCCTCCTCCCCGTCCTCCTCCTCCTCCTCCTCCTCCTCCTCCTCCTCCTCCTCCCCTCCTCCTCCTCCTCCTCCTCCTCCTCCTCCTCCTCCTCTCCTCCTCCTCCTCCTCCTCCTCGTCCTCCTCCTCCCTCCTCCTCTCCTCCTCCCCTCCCCTCCTCCTCCTCCTCCTCCTCCTCCTCCTCCTCCTCCTCCAATGTACGCCGCTCGATCCTCTCTCCGACTGCACATGACACGATGGGATCCCCTTGGGAACCGCAGGTCTGCTCTGCCACGCGTCGGCGGGTAGAGCAGCAGACAGCGCAGCGTGAAGCCGTGGCCGGAAGGGGCGGGATGTCAGAAATGGTGCGAGCGCGCCTAGCACCTGGCTTGTTCTCTTCCTCCTTCCCCCCTTCCTCCCTCTCGCTCCTCCTCCTCGCTCCTCCTCCTCGCTCCTCCTCGCTCCCCCTCGCTCCCCCCTCGCTCCTCGCCCTTTCTCCTCTTCCACTCGCTCCCCCGAGCTCTGCCATTTGCTCCTGCGCTGTTCCCCGCCTCCTCCTCGCCCCTGTGTCATGGCATCGCCTCGCCGTTGCATCTCGCTCCGCCTGCTCAACGTTCTCTCGCTGCCCGTCCGTCGCTCCTGCGCTCTGCTGTTGCTTCCGCGTTGCTCCCCGCCTCCTCCTCCTCCCCGTCGGTGGCCCGCGGCCGACCGGCCAGAGAATCCGGTCCTCCGGCCGGCCGAGCGGCGCCTGGCCGTGAGGGAGGGCTCCGCACAACCGGAGACATAGCTCTATGGGCTCTATGGGCTCGCGGCTCCTCCTCCGCCCCGCTCTCTGGCCAATGCTGCTCCTCCTCATCCTAGCATCGTCGCCACTCTGCTGAGTGACTGGCTGCGTCGCCACACGTGGCTGCGTCGTCGCACGTGGCTGCGTCGCCCAACTCAACCAGCGGCTGCGTCACCACACGTGGCTGGCCTGTTCATCGCAGGCTGTCTCCCCAATTAGTGCTACGCGCGCCCCGCCTAGCTCTTAACCGGAAGAGGCCCGCTCTCGACCCGCCGACCAAAAAAGTTCATCGCAGGCACCGCCGCCCAGTCTGCGCCGCGCCCGCTGCCACGCGGGCTCTAGGCGAGGGATCAGGATTCCCCTCGTGCGCCCGTTTCCTCTTCCTCGTCCACCCCAATCCCTTATTGGCAATTATTGACGCTTCGCGTATCCTCACCAGCTTCGGCGCAGCAGCTTCCCCCGGCGGTAGGTTCTGCTGATGCCTGCGCGCGCGTCAGGCAATTAGTTCCGCTCGTAGCCCGAGCCGACTCGAGAGACCGCTGGCGCCTTCGCCTGCGGCTGCGACAAAAAAAGTATCCTCACCAGCCCATCCAGACACGATCGGAGGCTTTCAGGTCTCGTGGAGGCTATCTTGAACAATGCTCAGCTGCCTTGGGCCATCTTGAGGCTGCCTTGAGGTCTCCTGGAGGCCTGTCGGAGACTATCTTGAGCCATGCTTGACCTCCCTGGGCCATCTTGGGGGGTAAGAGGAGGCAGAGGAGGAGGAGGAGGAGGAGGAGGAGGAGCACCGAAAAGAGAAGGAGGAGAAGGAGGTGGAAGAGGAGGCGGAGGAGAAGGAGGAGGAATGTGGCAAGATGAAGAATATGATGATGATGATGATGATGGTGATGATGATGATGATGATGATGATGATGGTGATGGTGATGGTGATGGTGATGGTGATGGTGATGGTGATGATGATGATGATGATGATGATGGTGGTGATGATGATGATGATGATTATGATGATGATGATGATGATGATGATGATGATGATGATGATGACGATGATGATGATGATGCCGATGATGCTGATGATGATGATGATGATGATGATGATGATGATGATGACGAGGAGGAGGAGGAGGCGGAGGAGAAGGGATGCAGGAAAGGAAGAGGGAAGGAACGGACGATGACAAGGACCCCCGGGGCAAGCGGTCGGCGCCCGCGCGCGCCGCGCCACGCCAGCGCGCGGCGGGCATCTCTCCCACCTGCTCACTTCGCAGCGGCGGCGCCGCCGCCCCTACCGCCTCCTCCTCATCATCCTCCTCGGCCTCTTCCGGCGCCTCCTCGCCCTCTGCCTCATTTTCCTCTTCCTCCTTCTCCTGCCCCTCTTCCTCCTCCTCCTCCTCCTCCTCCTTCTCCTCCTCCTCCTGCTCCTCCTCATCTTCCTCGTGCTACATTCCTCGTCGTCCTCCTCCTCCTAATCCTCCTCCTCCTCCGCCGCCTCCTCCTGCTGACCCTCCTCCTCCTGGCCCCCCTCCTCCTCCGCTGACGACGACGGCGACGACGGCGACGACACTGACACTGACACTGACACTGACACTGACGACGACGACGTCGACGACGACGACGACGACGAAGAAGAAGAAGGCTGACGACGACGACGACAACGAAGGCCGACGACGACGATGATGACGACTGGCCCTCCTCCTCCTCCTCCTCCTCCTCCTCCTCCTCCTCCTCCTCCTCCTCCTCCTCCTCGTCTTCTCCCCTCCTCCTCCTCCTCCTCCTCCTCCTCCTCCTCCTCCTCCTCCTCCTCCTCCTCTCCTTCTGGGCGCGTTTCGCGCCCCCGCCTCCGAGCCTTCGCCCGAGGCAGGGCACGCGGCCTCGCAAGGCCATCCCGTTGGATCCCGTTGACCTCCGACGTGCGCTGCAAGGCCTGCCCCTCCGCTTCGCACAGGAAGGGGAGGCGCCCGAGGAGGTCCAGCAGAGTAGCATTAAGTCGGGCCTGTCCCTCTACAGGAGGAAAATTCAAAAATAGTCAAATAATAGTCTGGGACGATTGTTTGACAAGTTTTTGAGTATTTTAGGGCATTGTTTTTTACTATGTTTTATTTTTCGTCCAAGCTCCCCCCTATAGGGGGACAGGCCCGACCTAAGAGTAGCATCGGGCGAGCTCCTCCTACTGATCGGTGGGGCGCGCCCCTGGGGGGGGGGGGGAAGCGGGAGGGGGCAGGCCCTCCCCAGAGGGGCGGGCGGGAGATGCCTCGGAGGCCCTCGCGCCGTTCCACGAGAGCCTCCCTGCGCCCTCGGGAGGGGGCTCCGACTCCCCCCCCCCGCGCTCGCCGCCGAACTGGAGGGAGCGCCCTCGAGGGCGCGAAGTTATTCGCGCTTCGCGCTTCGGCTCCGATTCCTCCTCATCCTCCCATCCTCCTCTTCGCCCCTGGGAGGCGGCGCGAGCGCGCGAAGTGATTCGCAGCTCTCGCGCTCCGCGCAGCGCGAGGCGCGAAGTTTGGGAGCCCCTGCGAACTGGATGGAGCGCCCCTCCCCTCCTGCCCCCCCCCCCCCCCCCGGCGCCAACATGGCCTTAAGATTGCCCAAGACGGCCCAAGAGGCCTCCAAGAGGGCCCCCAGGAAGGCCCGAAAGGGCCAAAATCATAGATGTCCCATGGGTTTCTGAAGGATTGTGGCATCTGCGTTTCTTCTGCCTTCCGACGGCCCGAGACGGCCCCTCCCCCCCCTGGGCCTGCGCCCCAGCTCCCCTGAGCCACCCACCCTTGGGAGCCTTCCTCCGTCCAGCCTTCGTCCAGGCTTCCCAGTCCTTCGCAGCTCCTTTGTGCAAGAGCGAGGGCACGCGTGCCACTTGTTCGCACTTCGCGCTTCGCGCAGCGCGAAGCGCGAAGTTTGGGAGCCCCTGCGAACTGGACGGAGCGCCCCTCCCCTCCTGCCCCCCCCCCCCCCCCCGGCGCCCCAGGAGCGGGCGCTGCTGCTGCTGCCCCGGGGCGCCCGGGCGGCCGCGCCCAGCCTCGCGCTCCACACCGCCGTTCTGGGCGCCTGCGGCCGCGGCCTGCAGGCCGCCTGGCCGCCGACGCCTCGCTCGGGGCCTCGAGCGATCGATCGACGCCTCGAGCGATCGAGCGATCGACGCCTCGATCGACGCCTCGATCGCTCGATCGACGCCGCCTGCCGCCGACGCCTCGAGCGATCGAGCGATCGATCGAGCCGTGGGCCCTCGATCGCTCGCTCGCCCCCCGCCGCCGCCGCCGATCGCTCCTCCTCTTTGTCCTCGCTCCTCCTCGATATCCCCGTCCCTCCTCGGTCGATCGAGATCCCCGCTCCGCCTCGATATCCCCGAGCCCCGCCCCCCTCCGATCGCCCGATCGATCGACGATCGGGGATCGACCGATCCAGGATCCGCCTTGGAGCGGGCTGGGGCTCTGGGGCGGCCCAGCACCGGCTCCGGCCAGCACGAAAGGGGGGGAGGTTCGAGGTGGCATCTTGTGATTTGATGTGTTTGTTTTCACTTTGCTTGATGATACTAAGACCATGCTTGTGAAAATTAGAATTTGTTGTCGTTCATTTTTTGTCATTGAGAGGAAATAACGGGTTATACCAGCCGAAACCAGTCAGCATCAGCCTCACAAAACCCAACGTACCAGAGTAAAGCAAACAAAAAATGGGGGCCCCTGTTCGAGCCCGGGGGCAGTCCAAAGCAGATCCAGGGTGAAACACTGCGCCAGACGGGCTGAGTGCCCTCAACAGGTTTGGCGCCCACTGGTCGGCACCAAGTCTCCCGTCGTGCTCGGGAGCGTGCCCAGCGCTGCATCGAGCTGCTCCACTGTGTGGAACGGCCTCACTGCCAGGTCCGACTATATGCTCCTTCTTGTACTTGGCCCGGTCGCTCATTCATCTCCTTGGCATACCTGGCGTGAGCCGTCCATCTCCTTTCCCACGCGTCGCGTCTGTACTCGATCCCTTTCAACCGGTTCTTCTCCCGGCATTTTGTGATTGGGTTTAGACATCCATCACTGGTCTCAGTGCTCTCGTCCTTGGAGATGTAGCGGTGCGCCTGCTTCATGGACCGACTCACTGCCTGTCCTGCCCAACTTCTTACTTGCACACGAGTGGCCTGCCACGCCAACTCCGCGTTCCGCCCTGCTCTCATGTTCCGCCACCAGCTGCCCTGAGAGACTCCAGTTCATGTCGATCTGCTCCTCTCGTGGGCTGGAGATCCTGGCCCCTATCTTGAAAGCCACCTGCTTGATTTTGTGCCAGCCTGACTGCCGCCCTCCGGTTCTACCCTCAGCTGTAGTTGCCGACGTCGTTGCTGTCGTCCCCCTGTCATTGGCCCTCGCTCCTACATCTTCACTTGTCCTCAGGCTACTGGGAGGAGGAGGAGGAGGAGGAGGAGGAGGAGGAGGAGGAGGAAGAGGGGGAGGAGGAGGAGGAGTGATGGGACTGGGTCTTACTTTGACGGGGCCAGGGCCGCGTTGCCAGGAGCAATGGCCCCGCCCTGCCTCTGGCGGCCTCACTGCTGCATCGGGTCGAGTCAGAGCCTGCTGTGTAGACTCCATCCCAAGCGTCTACTGAAACAGCCTCGTCGGTGCTCAGGGCGCCCGTCTCCTGGTTGCTGTCCTGGCTCGTCTGGCCCATCTCTTTCCCGTGCCCCACATCAGGTTCTCGGAGGGCAGGGCTCGAGCTAAACTTTTATTTTGGCGATTTCGTGGGCCTATTTCGTTTTGGCTTCATTTCGCCCGCAGCAGAGGCAGAATGAGGACGGAAGGACGGAAAACGAAAACGAAAACGAAAAACATTGTTTCGCTCGAGCCTTGTCGAAGGTATTGTGGTCAGGGTTGTCCAGACAGCACTTGGGCTTGGGCTTTACTTGTTCAGTGACTGCAGCATTGCTCTGACCCATGCCAGCGAGTGGGTCCAAGGTGGCTACACATGAACCTGGTCCTTCCCGAGTAGGGCTTCCAGGATGTGGCACCAAAATCCGACCAGGCGACGCCTGAACCTGGTCCATCCCGAAATGGGCTTCCGGGATTATCCCAGCTCTGACTTCGAGGCAAAGAGATCCGACAGCTGCACCAGGGTAGCACTGATACTCTGGGGCCCTGTCGATCCGATTCGAGAGGGCCTTGTCCCTCGGCTTGCTAGGCGTTCCTGATCTTGTGGCCCTTGGCGATCCTCGTGTCAACGTCCTCCGGGCACAGGGCATGACCAATCTGCTTCAGCACACGCACGTCCACTTTCTGGTCGCGCAGCTCCACTTGGCCTATGCAACAGGCCCTTCCCACCGCGATCCTTTGACTCGGCCTAGTACGCTGCGTTGTTCCTGTACTTGTGCACCTCGGGCTTGGAGGGCTTGGATCGGCACGAACGAAATGGGTACTGAAAGAATGGGTACTATGCCCAACAGCAGTTCCTGTTCATTTTGAACAGGACTCGCTGTCTGCGCCTTTGAGACAGAAGGCCGCCTGCCCAACAGCGGCCGCTGTTGGTTTGGGACAACATTTGTTGTTGGGCATTGTACCCATTTGTTCCGTACCCATTTCGGGCGTCCAAATTGGAGGCGGAGGCCAGCGTACACTTTCAGTATTCGCGCATCAGCCTTTCAGTAGTTGGCCTCACGTGCAGCTGCATGTATTAACGGGTCCTCCCTGTTCTCCTGCACCGACTTCTTCATTCGGGGGCGGCAAAGAGGGGGGTGATTACTAGGGGGGGGGATATCATGGCGTGGGCCATGATATTTCCCCACATTTCGTGGCGCCTCTTCTTATTTCATTACGTCCCCGGCCCCCCCCTTGGGCCGCGCACATGCCGCCAGCCATGATTTGCACCCCCCCCTCTTGGTCGCCCCCCTCTTGGCCGCCCCCGATTAATTTACCTGGTGACGCACCTTCGCTTGACCGTCTTGCTCTTGACGCCCGCCATGCTGCAGAATGACCCTGCTGCTGCTGTAGTCGTCACAATGTCCACCCCATCTATTGCTCGCTTATGTGTGGTCGCAAGTCCTTCCATCCACTGTTGGTCTGAGACTGTGACCGTGAGCTCCGTCTCATAGCATTCATCCAATAGATGGTCATGGTCATGATGATGTTGGTCTCCTTCGTGTCCTCGATTATCTCCTGCTTGCTGCTGGTACTTCGCGTACGTCTCGCGGTCTCTCTAGTAGCTCTTCTGGTGTTTTTGTCAACCCTGACTTTGACGACCGGCACCTCAAGCTTGACGGGATTTGCTGGCACTCCCACAAGTACCGCTGCTAGTCGGGCATGTAGCACAAGATCTAACCCCGCACGAGGCCCCCACGGCATTTCCCGTACTGGTGCGAACTCCTTTACTAACAGCAAGAAGTCCCTCGAGCACACCCCACAGTCCAACGCCTTTCATGTGCGCGAGGTGCAGGTGATGGAGCATTGCGACAACAAGAGCTCGCCCCAAAGCGCCTTTGGCCAGCACGTCCTGCTCATCTGTTCTTGGGTGTTGTTCCAGTCTCCCAGAAATACCGATGGAACTCCCAGTGACTTGGTGATTCTCAAGGCCTGCACCATACTTACGCAGGCCGAAAGATTTTCCTCTTGAGCCCCACATGCCGGAAGCGACGCGCCGTTCAGGTCAGCGGATACATGTAGCGCTCGCTTCAAGGTGGGGTAGATATGTTATGGGTGGAGATGCGGCAGTTGGCCGGGCCCGCTTTGGCGTTCGAGCAAACTTATGTTTCGGGAGGACTTTCGGGAGATGGCCAGACCCGCGGTGGCGCTCGAACAACCACATGTTATGGGAGAAGTGAAGGGAGGTGGCCGGGCCCGCTATGGCTCTCGAGCTTCCGACTTGGACACTTTGCTTGTGTGTCCTCGCCCTCCCTCATCCCTTTCCTCCTCCTCCCACTTCCCCCCTCCTCCTCCCACCTCCTCCCTCCTCCTTCTTCCTCCTTCGTCCGTCCGCCTCCCTCCTCTCTCCTCCCTCCTCCCTCAGCCTCCTTCTCCTCCTCCTTCTCCTCTTCCTTCCTCCTCCCCCCCTTTCTGCCCTGATGATTCCTCCTCTCTCCCCCCCTGCGTCCCCTCTGTTCTCCTCCCACCTCCTCTTGCCTCTTCCCTCATTATTCCCCTCTTCATCCTGGGAAGACCCCCCTCCTCCGTAGAATCATATCATTGGTCTGCAGATCCACAGCTCCGTGGAAAGCATAATGCTTCACTTGCGGTGCTCCGCGGATCCAATTTCCCCTGGGTCCCGGATGTTAATTATTAGTGTATATTTATTCCCGGGAAATAAGCGGATCCATCGTTTTTACACACACATGAGATTTGATCCGCGAAACACAGAGATAGGATCCACGAAACTCTCCCACACCCGAAAAGAGATCCAATTGGATCCAATCATATCGAAGCCTGCATGTCTAATGTAAGGACGAGCCTTCTCTCCAAAGAGCCTGACATGCGCGAACAGCATGGGTACCGTTCTTCTAGCAGTTGCTGCACAAGGGCTAGATTCATGCAGCTATCCTAGCAGCAGGGTTACCCAGACGGCTTGCTCTCCCCCTGACTGCCGCTCCCAGCCGAGGCCGCCGCCGTCGGTGCACGCGCCTTGGCCTTGATCTTGAGCGAGGTTGTCTCTTGAATGTAGCGTTTTGTCGGGCATGTCCCTCTGCAGGACGAGTATTCAAAGATAGGCAAACAATAGTGTGGGGGCGATGTGTTGCGCATTTGTTTGACAATGTTGGTGTATTTCTTGCGTATTTTAAACTGTCGCACAACATCCCCGCCTGTAGGGGGACGCGCCCGACCTAAAAATGTAGCGGGTGACTGCGTCTGGATCGCGGAAGTCCACGGGGGGCGGTGCCTCATCCGTCTCTTTCCCGTCGGCCTTCTCCTGGGTGCCTGCATCCGCTTGTCCAGTGTTTTTTTGCGCTTGACTGCCGAGCGTACTCGATGGAGTCGCTCAGCTGCGCCCTTGGCGTTCTTGCCTGTTGCTGCTGCTGCGTTGATTATATCTCTTTTGCCTTCTCAAACGCCTGCTTCGCAGCCTCCTCATGCTCTTCCTTGCTTCTGTAATCCAGGCTGCCAATATCCTCAGCAGATGGCTCAGGACCTGCTGATGCTTGTCCCACCAAACCACCCAGTTCAGATTGGATATTTCTTGCTTGTGAGCTGCGTTGTGAGCCCCTTCTGGCTCGGAGCTGCCGCGACGAGCTGTGTTTTGATTCGCCCTTGCTAGGCGTGCAACTGCCGTAGCTTCCGTGCACATGATGCTTCTTGCTTCAGCCGTGATTGTGGGTGGTGGCTTCCAGACGTCGGCAAGCCCTGGGCAGGCAGCCAGGAGTGCCTCTTGCTTCTTGGTGTCGTGGTTGTTCTTGGCCTGACCGTATTGTGGTAGCAGCGCCACCACCACGTGTGGTGGTCTTCCTCCTCCTCCTCCTCCTCGACGCGCACTGTCGCCGTGCTGCTCTCCCGAGCTTCTGGTTGTTGCAGCATTGCACATGACACCACCCTCTCGACATGCCTCCCATCCTGGTTTGCCAGCCTTATGCATAAACACCCATAAGCCTGGGCAAGTTGGACAGCACAAGTATGCCTGCTTCCTGGACTTGCTGGTCGACCGCGCTCTCGACGTGCTGCGGAAGCCATGCTTCGCCATATTTCCCCTCTCAACGCGCCACGTCCGCCGCCCAACTGGGCGCCCCTCAAGCCGCTTGCGTGCCTGACCCAGCGAAGCCTATCGCCGTGCCGGCACGCGGTACGCGGGCGCGCGGGCAGGCCTCCTTGTTTCCAGAAGGGTTTGACCCACAATGGTTTGAGTCCAAGGGACGAAAAGAGAGGAAGAGTGCAGGAAGGGAGATGAAAGGAGGGGCAGCACGGGACGAGGGAAGATGAACATGATGATGATGGTGATGATGATGAGGATGATGATGATAATAATAATGATGATGATGGTGATGTTGTTGGTGATGATGGTGGCATGATGATGATGATGTTGTTGGTGACACTCGTTATGAAAATGAATGAGATGACGATGATGATGGTGATACCGATGATGGGGCTGTTGTGGACGATGATTGTGGTCATGGGATGTTATTATGATGACGGCGCCGACTCCGACGATGATGATGAGGATTTTGATGTTCTTGATTATGATGATAATGAAGATGATGATGATGATGATGATGATGATGATGATGATGATGACGATGGTGGTTGCGATCATCATGCTGATGCTGATGCTGATGCTGATGATGACGATTACGGTTGCGATGATGATACTGATGATGATGGTGATGATGATGATGGTGATGGTGCCGATGATGATGATGATGATGATGATGATGGTGATGATGACGATGATGACGACGATGATGATTATGATGATGATGTGAATGATGAGGACGAGGAGGATGATGATGAGGATGATGATGAACATGCTGATCAAGACGACGATGATTATGATGCTGCTAATGATGATGATGATGACGATTACGGTTGCGATGATGATGATGATGATGACGATGATTATGATGATGATGATGATGATGATGATGATGATGATGATGATGATGATGATGATGATGATGGTGGTGGTGGTGGTGGTGGTGACGGCGATGAAGGTGGTGGTGATCATGATGGTGGTGATGATGATAGTGGTGGTGGTGATGATGATATTGATGATGCTGATGATGCTTATGATGATGATGATGATGATGATGATGATGATGATGATCATGCTGATCATGCTGATGCTGATGATATTGATGATGATGATGGTGGTGGTGATGATGATCATGATGCTGATGATGATGCTGATGATGATGATGATGATGATGATGATGATGATGATGATGATGATGATGATGATGATGATGATGATGATGATGATGATGATGATGATGATGATGATTACGAGAGGAAGGAGGGAGGAGGGAGGAGGAGGACGTGTTGTACACTTGGTCTTCTTGTTTGGCATCCTTCTAGGTCCTCTGGAAGCCTCTGTCTGGAGGCTGAGCTAGTGGGGGTGAGGAGGAGGAGGAGAAGGAGGAGGAGGACGAGGAGGAGGAGGACGAGGAGGAGGAGGACGAGGAGGATCACATGCCGCCCTCAACTGCAACCGTCAGGCCGGCTTCGCGCTGCGGCTGCTGGCGCAGATGCCGAGGCCTCCCCGCCCGCGGACACAGGGTCTGGGGGTGTTTCCCCCGCTTGGGAGGAAAATGAGGAGGAGGACAGGTGGTGGAGGAGGACGACGATGATGATAGTGGTGGTGGGGGTGATGACGATGATGACGAGGAGGAGGAGGAGAATAATGTCAAGCAGTGGCGAAGCGTCCTGGCTCGCCTATATCCCTACCAAACAATGTTCTAAGAACATTTTGTGGTGTCCACGAAATGTTCTTAGAACATTTCTGGCGGAGTCTCTCTTGTTGTATCACATCGGGTTTATGTTCTAAGAACATTGTCTTTGTTTTTCTCACATTTATGGGTTCTCAGAACATTTCGTGGTAGGACTATAGGAATGCCAGGACGGTCGGTCCCTGCTCAATGATGAGGAGGAGGAGGAGGATAAGGAGGAGGTAGAGGAGGATAAGGAGGAGGAGGAGGACGACGACGAAGGTGTTGCCCACCAGCCTGAGAGTATCACGCAGCCAAGCGCCATTATGCTAGAAGAAAATAAGAGGAAGAGGAACAAGACCTCCGCAAACTTGTTCACAACCACGGTTGTAGGGTTTTTACCTAACAGCGAAGACTGATAGGTTTCTAATGGGGTCAAAAGAGAGCATATGATGACTCCCCAGGGGGGTCTGGGCGGGAGCCGGACAGGCGAGGGCCAGGCTCGTTTTAAGCAAACAGTCACACACTTCGTGCTCTTCGACCTCCCAGAACTCCATTCCCGGGCCACATTTTGAATGCCCGGAGCCAACTGCAGGCCACTTCGTGATCTTCGACTTCCCAGAGCTCCATTCCCGGGCCACATTTTGGATGCCCGGAGCCAACTGTAGGCCACTTCGTGCTCTTCGACTTCCCAGAACTCCATTCCCGGGCCACATTTTGGATGCCCGGAGCCAACTGTAGGCCACTTCGTGCTCTTCGAGTTCCCAGAACTCCATTCCCGGCCACATTTTGAATGCCCGAGCCAACTGTAGGCCACTTCGTGGTCTTCGAGTTCCCAGAATTCCATTCCTGGGCATGATTTTGAATGCCCGGAGCCAACTGTAGGCCACTTCGTGTTCTTCGAGTTCCCAGAATTCCATTCCCGGGCCACATTTTGAATGCTGAGGCAGGCTGAGGCTGAGGCTGAGGCAGGCTGAGGCTGAGGCAGGCTGAGGCTGAGGCCGAGGCTGAAGGCAGACTGAGGCTGAGGCTGAAGCAGGCTGAGGCTGAGGCTGAGGCAGGCTGAGGCTGAGGCTGAGGCAGGCTGATGCTGAGGCAGGCTGAGGCTGAGGCTGAGGCTGATGCAGGCTGAGGCTGAGGCAGGCTGAGGCTGAGGCCGAGGCTGACGGCAGACTGAGGCTGAGGCTGAAGCAGGCTGAGGCTGAGGCAGAGGCAGGCTGAGGCTGAGGCTGAGGCAGGCGGATGCTGAGGCAGGCTGAGGCTGAGGCTGAGGCTGAGCAGGCTGAGGCTGAGGCAGGCTGAGGCTGAGGCCGAGGCTGAAGGCAGACTGAGGCTGAGGCTGAAGCAGGCTGAGGCTGAGGCTGAGGCAGGCTGAGGCTGAGGCTGAGGCAGGCTGATGCTGAGGCAGGCTGAGGCTGAGGCTGAGGCTGATGCAGGCTGAGGCTGAGGCAGGCTGAGGCTGAGGCCGAGGCTGAAGGCAGACTGAGGCTGAGGCTGAAGCAGGCTGAGGCTGAGGCTGAGGCAGGCTGAGGCTGAGGCTGAGGCTGAGGCTGATGCTGAGGCAGGCTGAGGCTGAGGCTGAGGCTGATGCAGGCTGAGGCTGAGGCAGGCTGAGGCTGAGGCCGAGGCTGAGGCAGACTGAGGCTGAGGCTGAGGCTGAGGCAGGCTGATGAGGCAGGCTGAGCTGAGGCAGGCTGAGGCTGAGGCTGAGGCTGATGCAGGCTGAGGCTGAGGCAGGCTGAGGCTGAGGCCGAGGCTGAAGGCAGACTGAGGCTGAGGCTGAAGCTGAGGCTGAGGCTGAGGCTGAGGCTGAGGCTGAGGCTGAGGCTGAGGCAGGCTGATGCTGAGGCAGGCTGAGGCTGAGGCTGAGGCTGATGCAGGCTGAGGCTGAGGCAGGCTGAGGCTGAGGCCGAGGCTGAAGGCAGACTGAGGCTGAGGCTGAAGCAGGCTGAGGCTGAGGCTGAGGCAGGCTGAGGCTGAGGCTGAGGGCTGAGGCTGAGGCAGGCTGAGGCTGAGGCCGAGGCTGAAGGCAGACTGAGGCTGAGGCTGAAGCAGGCTGAGGCTGAGGCTGAGGCAGGCTGAGGCTGAGGCTGAGGCAGGCTGATGCTGAGGCAGGCTGAGGCTGAGGCTGAGGCTGATGCAGGCTGAGGCTGAGGCAGGCTGAGGCTGAGGCCGAGGCTGAAGGCAGACTGAGGCTGAGGCTGAAGCAGGCTGAGGCTGAGGCTGAGGCAGGCTGAGGCTGAGGCTGAGGCAGGCTGATGCTGAGGCAGGCTGAGGCTGAGGCTGAGGCTGATGCAGGCTGAGGCTGAGGCAGGCTGAGGCTGAGGCCGAGGCTGAAGGCAGACTGAGGCTGAGGCTGAAGCAGGCTGAGGCTGAGGCTGAGGCAGGCTGAGGCTGAGGCTGAGGCAGGCTGAGGCTGAGGCTGAGGCTGAGGCTGACTGTGACTGCGACTGCCGTTGCCACTGCGACTGTCATCGCGAATGCGACTACGACTGCGAGAACAGCAGAATTCTACAACTGGATTCTCATCCGAATCTTAAGGGGAATGCTTCCAGATATGCTCCTACACATCGCTGTTAGGTTGCTTTGCCGGGATAATGTACGTACTCGCACCTGCCATTACGAAATTGCCCAGCTTGAAGAAGGCAAAATCTTAGTATTGATAATAAACGTATTCACCAACACGACTGCGACCCACGAGCGCGAGCGCCACAAAATTGCCTGACCATGAGCGCGAACACCACGAAGCTGAGGCTGAACACCACGAAGCTGCCACAACCGAGTTTGCACCCCGAAGCTGCGACCCAAGAGCGTGAATGCTACGAAGTTTCCGCCCGCGAGCTTGAACAACACGAAGCTGTCTCCCACGAGTGCCGGACACCACGAAGCCCACGAGCGTGAATACCATGAAGATGCCGCCACCGAGCTTGAACCCAGACGCTGTTGCCCACGAGCCTGAGCACCACAGAGTTGCCTGAATACGAGCGTGAACACCACGAAGCTGAACACCGCGAAGCTGTCAGTACTGAGCTTGAACCTCGAAGTTGCTGCCCACGTACAGGAAAGCCACGAAGTTACGGCCCGCGAGCGTGATGAATACTCCGAGGCTGTTGTTTTTCTCGAAATTGCGAATCTATGTTGCCGACTTTCCACGAGCGTGGACGCCCCGGGATCAGCGCAGCTGTGGGCGTCCTCTTGTGTACGGCCCCGCGCCTGATACCAAAGACTTTGAATAAGCAGACAAAGAATTCATAATACCTTCTCAAGCAAGTACACCACCGCGGATGTGGGTTTTTGTGCGTATCCGCAGCTGCACCCACGACAATGACCAGTTTGAGGAAGACAAGAGACCCATACATGTCGAGGCAGCAACGAACACGATCGTAGAGCTGACCACCCCATATCAGCAGAAGGCAAAGATCGGCAACACAAGCTAGGATACCACGCAGGTCCCCACTGCAGCGAGAAACAACGTAGCCAATAGGATAAAGACGAACAGCTAGACGGTGCAGTCAGACCTGGCCACCCCGCACGCGCCAGTGAACGTCCAATCACAAAAAGACGATGGATGGGTTGGACATTGACACGCCGTCGCTCACGGGAGTCGGCTCGGTGTCTTAGACGAATCAGAGAAAGCCGAAAGAAACAACAGTATGTTCATTTCTCCTGGAACGCCATCGATCTAACAGCGCGAAAGAGCCGCACTGCATTACTGGCTACGACGCTAGGCTCTGACGGGGAGCCGACCACGCTGGCGTGCAGCACCAGGTTGGACCTTGCAGTGCACTGCGGCGACTGTTGCTGCACTCCGCCGCGTGCCGCAGTACCTGCGAGTGAGACAGAAGCGACCTGTCCCAGGTAATGCGGGCCCGATGAGGAAGGAGCACGACTTCTGACCGATCTCGATTGGAACGCCCCCAGGCTCGGACTTTCTCCTTCTAAAGTGTGTGTGTGTGTGCGTCTGTTCGGTAGCAAACTATGGGAGCTTCGTGTACCCTCGCAA